>BSBM01000374.1:7685000-8285000 GCA_027924585.1 Larix kaempferi | reverse complement strand
TTTACTTCCTAGGTCTGGAAGTATGGCAAGGCTCAAAAGAAATATTTCTCAACCAGGGAAAGTATGATGAGAAATATGACTTGAGGTGTTGGAATGGCCACTCTTATGGATTCCAACTTGAAGCTGTTAGGGGATAACTCATCAGAGTTAGTGGATATAACTCTGTACAGTCAAATTATTGGGTCATTGATGTATCTAACATATACTAGATTAGATATATGCTTTGTTGTGAACACCTTGAGTCAGTATCTAGTGGAAACTAGATGTGTTCGCCTGATAGTTGCAAAGCATGTGATGAGGCACATAAAGGACATGATAGAATTTGATCTATGCTATCTTGAAGATCATGACTTCAGATGGTTATTCAGATTCTGATTGGGCAGGAAGTGTATCAGACAGGAAGAACACATCGAGAGGATGTTATTGTCTGGGATTAGCCATGATCTCGTGGTTTAACTGGAAGCAGTCTAGTGTGGCTCTCAGTACAAGCAGAATATATGGCTGCTTGCTCTGCTAGTTGTGAAGAAGT
Organism: Larix kaempferi; assembly: GCA_027924585.1. Taxonomy (NCBI): domain Eukaryota; kingdom Viridiplantae; phylum Streptophyta; class Pinopsida; order Pinales; family Pinaceae; genus Larix; species Larix kaempferi. The sequence goes on along the minus strand of BSBM01000374.1, from coordinate 8,284,471 downwards.
TTGGCTTCAGGATTGCTTGACTTAGAGATAGAACCAACTGTGATCCTATGTGACAAATAGAGTTGTATCAAGATGACATAGAATCCAGTGTTCCATGATAAGTCAAAGATCATAGGGATCTAACAAGATATGACATAGAAAGGAACTATAAAGTTTGAATTTGTAACAGGTTACCGATGTACTAACCAAACCTCTACCTCAAGTGAAGAAGTTACCAACATACTAACCAAGCCTCTGTCTCGAGTGAAATTTGAATACTTTCGAGACAAGCTTGGTGTAGCTCAAAAGAACCCTCCTCGAAAGGGGGAGTAGTATAGTCACTGATGATGAAGATTGTCTCATCGAACAACAAGGTCGATGATGAGGTAACCTGTTCTCTACACCTAGATACTTAGAAATATTTAGATTTAGGACTCGTATACTTAGAATACTTAGTTTTACTTATACATACTTTTGATGTTATATGTATTAGTAAGAATACATGCTTTTGATGATAGATGTATTGGTGAGAATACATGCTTTTGATGATAAGATGTATTGGTAAGAATACATACTTTTGATGACACATGTATTGATTAATGTACGTGTATGGTTGAGGATACTTGTACTTGTATTGATGAGAATACATGTGGGGATTGTATCATCCTTGAACACATGTTCTAAAATGAGCTGTAGACGTATGGTCTCCGAAAATGAAGTCCTTAGTGGACAGGTAGGGATTGTATCATCCCTGGACTTCGGTCCTTGAATAGATCCGTAGACGTATGGTCTCCGAAAATGAAGTCCTTAGTGGACAGGTAGGGATTGTATCATCCCTGGACTTCGGTCCCTGAATAGATCCGTAGACGTATGGTCTCCGAAAATGAAGTCCTTAGTGGACAGGTAGGGATTGTATCATCCCTGGACTTCAGTCCCTGAATAGATCCGTAGACGTATGGTCTCCGAAAATGAAGTCCTTAGTGGACAGGTAGGGGATTGGAAAATCCCTGGACTTTCAGTCCTAAAGAGAGCCGTAGACGTGAGGTCTCCGAGAATGAAGTCCTTAGTGGACAGTTGAGGGGATTGGATCATCCCTGGACTTTCAGTCCTAAAGAGAGCCGTAGACGTGAGGTCTCTGAGAATGAAGTCCTTAGTGGACAGTTGAGGGGATTGGATCATCCCTGGACTTTCAGTCCTAAAGAGAGCCGTAGACGTATGGTCTCCGAAAAGTGGGGATTGTATCATCCCCGGACTTAGGTCCCTGAATTGATCCGTAGACGTGAGGTCTCCGAGAAGTGGGGATTGTATCATCCCCGGACTTAGGTCCCTGAATTGATCCGTAGACATGAGGTCTCCGAGAAGTGGGGATTGTATCATCCCTGGACTGCGGTCCCTGAATTGATCCGTAGACGTGAGGTCTCCGAGAAGTGGGGATTGTATCATCCCCGAACTTAGGTCCCTGAATTGATCCGTAGACGTGAGGTCTCCGAGAAGTGGGGATTGTATCATCCCCGGACTTAGGTCCCTGAATTGATCCGTAGACGTGAGGTCTCCGAGAAGTGGGGATTGTATCATCCCCGGACTTAGGTCCCTGAATTGATCCGTAGACGTGAGGTCTCCGAGAAGTGGGGATTGTATCATCCCCGGACTTAGGTCCCTGAATTGATCCGTAGACGTGAGGTCTCCGAGAAGTGGGGATTGTATCATCCCCGAACTTAGGTCCCTGAATTGATCCGTAGACGTGAGGTCTCCGAGAAGTGGGGATTGTATCATCCCCGGACTGCGGTCCCTGAATTTATCCGTAGACGTATGGTCTCCGAGAAGTGGGGATTGTATCATCCCCGGACTTCGGTCCCTGAATTGATCCGTAGACGTATGGTCTCCGAGAAAGTGATTTTTGATGTGGTTACTTGTATCGGTAGGATACTTGTATTGATGATGTGGTTACTTGTATCGGTAGGATACTTGTATTGATGATGTGGTTACTTGTACCGGTAGGATACTTGTATTGATGATGTGGTTACTTGTATCGGTAGGATACTTGTATTGATGATGTGGTTACTTATATCGGTAGGATACTAGTATTGATGACGTGGTTACTTGTATCGGTATGGATACTTGTATTGATGATGTGGTTACTTGTATCAGTAGGATACATGTATTGATGACATGATTACTTGTATCAGTATGGATACTTGTATTGATGATATGTATACTTGTATTGGCATGAATACTTGTACTAATGATGTGGATACTTGTATTGTTATGGATACCTATGTTGATGACGATGCTGATGATCGTGTGATGACGATATTGATGATCGTGTGATGACGATGCTGATGATCGTGTGATGACGATGCTGATGATCGTGAGATGACGATGCTGATGATCGTGTGATGACGATGCTGATGATCGTGTGATGACGATGCTGATGATCGTGAGATGACGATGCTGATGATCGTGTGATGACGATGCTGATGATCGCGAGATGACGATGCTGATGATCGTGTGATGACGATGCTGATGATCGTGAGATGACGATGCTGATGATCGTGTGATAACGATGCTAATGATCGTGTGATGACGATGCTAATGATCGTGTGATGACGATGCTAATGATCGTGAGATGACGATACTGATGATCATGAGGATCCAGATGTTGATGTTGTTGTAGTTGTTCGAGTGCTGCAGAAGATAAAGACTCAGTACTGAAGATGTTGATGTTCCAGTATTGAAGATGTTCCAGTAACTACTTGAGTTACTGATGATGTTGAGAAAGCTTCCAATGATTTATAGATGTATCATGTATGATGTTGATGACTCCTTGCTCGTGCAGATACTGTTATAATATCCTTCTCGTTAAGGGGGAGTGTTGAAATATTGTAACTTCAAAGAATATTATATTTGTATATTATTTATTCCGGAGATGCTCCATACCTCCGATGTGATTATACTATAAATCCGGAGATGTTTATTCCTCCGAGTTGGGTGTGGTAACTAGGGTTATTAGACCCACCATGTGGGGGTCGGCCCAGTCAGTTATAATGGGGTATTTAACCTAATGGTTAAATACGAGCCTACATGTACTTGTGTAAAATACATATCAGAGTAGTGTATAAATAGAGGAGGTGTGTTCCTCATTTGATACACTCACACACTTGAGGATAGCACACTTGTGGAGGAGAGGTCTGCTATTGTGGAGGAGGAGATCATGTCTCAGGGTTTCATCTTTGTATATTGTTGGTCATCTATATTGAGGAAGCTTTGCTGGGTTTTCTACCCCATGAGGGTTTCCCAAGATAAATCTATGTCTCTTGTGTTTATGCTGTGCTTGTTGTTTCTTCAGTGATCCTGTATATGCTATTATTGTGAAATGAAATGTAATGATGCTATTTTCTGTCTTAGCATATTGAATTTTAACAAATCAACAGTTTAAGAGTTGAATGGTTGTATTGTATTTTTTGTAGGAATTTGAGTAAAATATCTAACTCTTCATTTTTCAGGTTGAGGTTTAGGTGGGTATTGATATTCAATCAAAAATTGCTCCACGACAACCAAGAAAAGTGAGATCAATCTTTCTTGGCTCATTGGAACCAAGATATTTGTTTTGATAGGAAGGTAGGGGAGTCTATCCACAAAAGGGTTTCAATTTTTCATTTTTATGGATTTAATTTATTAAGCTTATAGAAAACATGATCTCTCTATGGCTATACTTGTAGTTACATGATATAAAATTGGTAGATTGGCAGGTTGTGGTGTGAAACATTAGCAATTCTCATATTTTATATACATTACACTAACTAGTGGATTATCAATCTTTTACATTCTTTGTTATGTTGATCTCTTGATTGGGTTTCCTTTTACACATTTTTCCTTCCCCGATACTACTTCATTAGGCCTTACACTATCCAACGCTACAAATTGATCAATTTCCCTTGCAATCCTTATGGGATCAATATTAACATTATACTATTATTTTATTTAGCATCTTGTTTACTTATACTAAGATGTGTTAGGGATCCTATTTGTTCAAACTTGATAATATGATATAAAGGGGTTATTAAAAATGGGCTAATAAAAATGGACACCTACAATATCTGGTGAAACTAGGGGTTTTCCTAATTGGAAAGGCATATTGGGAGGGGGTTTCAAAAATACAATTTTAGGATCCATTTTCCAATATTTAGTGAAATTAGGGATATTCTTTAATATCATGCGAACTATCGTGCTATGTAACAAGTCAACTAAGTGAACCCCCCATGAAGTTTGTCTCTATTTGAATAAACACTTCACCTTCCCTTTTACCCTTTGGTTTCCGCATTTTGTCCTTTTGTGGTTACACAATCCAAAATAGATAATAAAATACAAATTACATTAATTTGTTGGAGGATTCTCTAGACTTGAAATATAATTGTCCCAAATGTCACTTTCATAAGATATCACAATAAATTGTTGAGGTTCAGATAACTTTAAACCAACTTCGTGAGTAGACAATTCTTTGACTATGTCTATCAATCCCTTTGATGTTTCCTTGTGACCTTTTCCTATAAAATATGCATTTAGATTTGCTTTTCCCACATGTTGCTGAAGATTCTCCGTAGTGAGCATGCCCAGTTCTTTAATGTACTCCAAATCTTCACCCAAACTATTCCTCAATTCTGCTAAACGTTGTTCTTTGGATGGTAATTCATCAACAGCTTTAGAAATCAGAATATGGCATTTCTCATGTGCTTGGTATACAATATGATAAATTTCTTCACACTTTGTAATGGATATTTGTACTTCATTTTGTACTCTCTTGGCTGAATTTTGACAACTTTCTAAGAGAGCTATATCTAGCTTTAGTTCAGGAGTTGTCCTTTTAGGCAAGTGATCAGGAATTTCCTGCACTTTCCCTTTCCACCCAATTATATTTTTTACCTTATTAAATGTGTCTACCAATCTATGTTTTATAATGGCAGCTTCTGCAGAGATTTGTTTCATTCTATCCATTATTCCTCTTAATTCATAAACTTCCTCTATTAATAACTCTTGGGAGTGAAAAATATGCTCTTTTAGTTCTTAAGCATGTTCACAAAATGGTTCCATGTCTTGATTTTGATCCTGAGCAATATTGATTTGTTCCATAAAAGACTCATTTTCTTTCATCCATTCATCCATTTGGGCTTGCAGAGATCCATTTTCAACAGTCAGGGATTCTACATGTTGATTCAACTGAGTTTCTTTTATTTCTAATTCCTTTATTCGAGATTGGAAATTAATTCTTTCTCCTTCCATAATTACTAACTGTACGTTAAAGGAATCATTTTTATCTTCAAGGCCTTGGTAATCCAACAAAAGTATTGCTTTCTCTACTTATATGGAATCTCACTTTGTTTTCATCTCAATTCCTTCACTTCAAGCTTGTACTAAATTATCCTTTCATTTTAACATTTTTGTTTTGTTGCGTTCTAAATCATCCATCAATTTATCCACGTTGTATGCATTAGTTTGTGTAGCATCAATATTAAAGGAAGCAGTGAATTTCAAATATTTATTGGTACCTTCTACTAGAGTGCTCTCCTCCACAGTCACAATATCAGGTTGTTTACCAATCTTTAGTATTTTTTTATGATCTCCTTAGGATGGTATTCCTGTTGGGATAAAAAAAAATGGTGTCAAGATTTGCTACAAAATGTTGCTTTGAGGGAGTGAATGGTGTGATTCCAAGCTCAACTAATGGGAGATGACCCTTTCCAAGCAATATTTATAGGTCAGTTGGTGTAACCTACCTAGTACTTGAAACATTTTATGTTTGTGAAAAAACATTACTTTAAAACTTATTATAAAGTTTTATGACCAAGGATGGTCAAGGATGACTGTAATTGAATATTATTATTATTTAATAAATTAAAATAGGAGACACTCATCCAAAGAGGACTGTTGAAAGAGTGTTCACTGACCCACTAGGAGGAATGAAACTGTTGTAGAAGGAAATTGACAAGTGGCAGCATCTGCACTCACTTACTAGCTGTTGGAGGGGGCAACTTCCCTTAAAAAGTGGTCATGTTCCCCAAGGATGGTGAAATTGAGCAGGTGGCTCATTAATTGATAAAACAACCCTTAAGACCTAGGCAATCTTATATATAGCCATCGGATTTGAGTAGGCATCTCGCACATTCCCAAGAAAAGGTACAATACTTCCTTGTGGTTGCTAGAAACTCTTTTGAGCACACAAGAGATTCGATGAGGGGATTGGCTAACTAATGAGTTGCAGAGAGTTTTAGTATGCAAGTCTTCATGATTGCTGAGATACAAAGTGATTGTCATATGCTTCTACAAGGAATCTTCGTCCTAGTGGTTCAGTGAACAGGCTCAGGGGGTCCTAAAGCAAGTAAGACTTCGCTGCTTTCAGGAGACGATTGGCAGGAACGGTCTTCTTTGGGTGTGTTTCCACCTACTCAGTTTTTAAACAGGTTCTGTATTGTTTACTTTATCAGTTATAGACTCTCTATTTTATTTCTAAATAATTATGTCTACAATTTATTTAACTCTTTCCTTTATAAATTTTCTAGTTGTTAGAATGATAGTTTACTGAACTGATAATTATTTATGTACAAATGATTGAATAGACTGAATTGGATAAATATAGAATGATGAGTATAAATTTATTCTTGTATTTTTCCTTTCACTTAAAAGTGATGTACTCTAGTACATGAAGGTATTTAATTAACAAAAATTAGAAATGATTCCAACCTTGTAATTAGAATAAATTGTTACCAAATATTGATATCATTGTAGATGGAATAGAAGTAATATTCAGAACTGTCAAGTCCCCTCCCATCAGACCAAGCCAGGGATAGAACATGGCACTAAAAACTGGGCATGTAGCCCCATGATTATTAAGTAAAACTCATTGGTAATAAAATACATATACATATGCATATTGTAGAAACACGACGGAATTAAAAATCATCTTAATATCTAACATACATTCAATATTTTCATGACAGCCATTAAATAAAGACATTGCAGAACTTATAAAAGAGAGTACTTATCTTGAAACGAATTAGCCCCGAGAAACTAGCTATGCAACTACAACGTTCCACCCAACCATAGGCCAGTTGTGCTCATCAATCTCTCAACACAATGGCCACCCCCGAGATGGGCATGATTTCTACAAGGAAAAAGGGAACATCAGACTCACACATAGAAAAAATACACCAAAATCAGCCAAGCCAATCCACAGTTGGGTTTATCAAGTTGCTAAGGTAATGGAAAGGAAGAATTTCTAAGCTAGTGAGCTAAACCACAGAGATATGGATTCCCTCTACAAGATCTATCTAGATTGGTCCCCACAATACCTACACACTTGGAACAAGGAAGTATTCCCTTCACTACTACACAATCCCTCAGGCCATACCTCCCATTCTAGTGTTCTTCCAGGTATGCATAGAAGAGTAACCAACCCTTTTGATCTTCTTGAGAGGTTACCTTCTTCACTAAGTTTATCAGGCCAATTCTGGTCCACTTCCACTCCAAATTTCTTGCTCACAGGTTCAAACCAAAATAGAGATGCACATAACATCAAAATCACAAGTGTTGGGCATGAAGGGAAAAAATTTTACAGTGCGATGTCCAAAATGGGGTTTCCATTAGCTGCAGAAAAACGTGGGCAACCAAAAACGAAATGGCAATTGGGGAATCAACCCTCGAAGAGAAAAATTGTTTCTAGAAAACGTTTATGGGAATTCAAAGGATAGAAACGGCCTCCATAAACCCCCAAATTGTGACTCCCTTCCTCCCAGCCATTGTGCAATACAAAAATGAGTTCCCAGCCATGGAAAATATAGGAAAAAGATAGAAAATGTTAAGGAGAAATCCCCAGCTAGCTCAGACTACGTGAGAGAGCCAAGTCCATGGGTAAAGAATGGATTTGGGCACAATTTCATGGTTGTTTTCTTGCCCAAGAAGCTAAATTACATTTTCCCAAATTGATGGATTTCCCATGCATGAAATTGGTTGCCATACCTCTTCATTCCCAAGGCATTAACTACCTCAACCAACTCTTGGAAGAATTAAATGATTGGGTGCATAAGTCAAAATGGGTAGTTGGGGTTCATTCATTGACATTTGGCTTACACCATTGGCTCAAGGTTTTTTTTTTAATAATTTTCCTCCCTATTCCTTATTGTTAACACCCAAAAAGTGTCCACTACCTCATTACCACATTATATGGCTCATTTGTCCATTTTCCTACCATTTTTCCCTTAAAATCCCAAAAAATCCCATTAAAAAGCCTCCAAAAGGCCTAAAATGCCTCCAAAAGGCCACAAAACCATCAAAATAGCCTAAAAAAGGCTAAAAAACCCCCTTTTCCTCCAAAAATAGCAAAAATCCCCTAAAAAGGGAATAAAAAATATAAAATAATGAGGAAAAGGAGAAAAAAACCCTATACAGCTGCCTAAAACCATGTGTTTCCCAAAACCATGTGTCAGCACTCCACCACCAAAAAACTATAAATAGGTGATGGAGATCCCTTATTCCATATCCACAATCACAAGCACCCTTACTCTGCCAAAATCTCTCTCGAAACCCTAGTTCACCTTTGAACTATTTTCACCTTGAGAGCCACCTTTGGCCCATTCCCAACATTGGAGAAGGAGAAGGAGCATTCTTGAAGCTTGGAGCATCCTCTTGGACACTGCAAAGGGCTTCACCAACCTTGACACTCAAGGTAACATCAATACAAAGACATTCTTTCATTTTGGTGTTTATGCTTCATGCTTGTATTAGAAATAATTTAATGTTTTGTTTATTGCATAATTAGTTTAATATACTGAACTGCTACTAAGGAGTCCATTTTCCTTAGTAGGTGCTCATTGGCACAAGCTAGGGGTAAAACCCTAGCTACAGTTTTTGGCGACTCCCCTCGTTTTCGAATTTCTGGTTTCCGTTTTTAAATTTTTTCTTTCGGCTGTCCCTTTCGGCCGCTGCATACCGCGTCTTTTTCCTCTGCAGTCGCGTCCCGACCGCGCCTTTCAGGCCTTTACCCGCGATCCGACCGTGGCTCTCAGACTGCTTCCGACGCTCTGCCGGCGGATTCAAGTCTGTTACCTGCGATTCGACCGTGGCTAATCAGCCTGTTTGCCGCGATCTGACTGCGCCTGTGGGCCTTTTTCCTGCGTCGCGACTGCGGCTTCCTGCCTCTTTCGCGCGTCCCGACTGCGCCTGTTAGCCATTTTGCCGCGACCCGACTGTGTCTTTTTCCAGTTTTCCTGCGTCCCGACTGCCACTGTTGGCCCGATACCCGCGACCTGACTGTGCCTTTTCCCCTGTTTCCTGCGTCCCGACTGCAACTATTGGCCCGATAGCCGCGACCTGACCGCCGCTGTTTCATTCAAACCCGCGGTCGGCCTGTTCTGACCCGCCACAGACCCGCGGTCTGATTTCTGCTCTTTTTCTGTTTTTGAGCCCAGCCCCTCTTGCTGCAATATTTTCTGCATTTGAATAGCCCTCTGTCCCACCTGCAGCCTACTTCCTTACAGCCTTTCTGCAACATAATTTCTGTTCCTTTTACAGAATCTTTTTAAAATCTCAGTATTTTTATTTCAGAAAATTTTGCAAATTAAAAGAATCAATTTCAGCATTTTTGATAGATTGGAAGTTGCCCTCCCTTGTGGCACTTCTGTTTTTGGGTTCAACACCTCACGAGCACACACTCTGTCACATTAAATCAAGTGAGCCTTAAAAAGTACCTAACTAAACCAACATTCTAACCCCACTTGGGGAACACAAAAGAATCATTGTAGTTAGGTAGGATCAGGGGGATAGGCTTCCAATAACACCCCTTGGTTATTTCACTTGAGACATAGTTGTTGTCCAACTAGGGAACCAAAACCCCCTAGTACTTTTTGGCACGGTCACGACCAGTTTATCAGAGGGCCTCTCCCTTAGGAGGGTTGAAGTCGGGAGACTGGTTCCGGAGGCCTGAGTGGAATACCGCACTCCATTCAGTAACCGAAGGGCTACCTTTCGCGGTTCGCGGGATATCCCTGTATAGGGGTATTGCGGTCAACGAACTAAACGGCAGATTCACCTTTCTGGACGTGTCATGAACGGGGTATCTTAGTTGCCATTCTTCTAGGATTGACTACCCGGTGTCCCTCCCGGTAGGGGGATATCATAGCCACTTGGCTTTCCTACTCATATTGTCTGACTTGGATTTCATCACCTTGCAGAGGATATGTTTAGTTAAGTCAGAATACTTTTAGTTAGGTGTTTGCATGCTCCTTTACCTCCCTTTGGTCTAGTGAGTCCACCATTTTTCTTTTTTAGGAAACCTGCTGCTTGTTGGTATTCTGACCATCTTTGTGGTTACTCCACCTATTGTAGCACAGCTGTTGCAGTGGGTGTTTTGAGTTGGTTGTTGGCCTGAGTGCCTTGCTTTTTAGCTCTCCTTCTGCACACTCGGTTGCATTAGGATTTTTGAGCTGTTTTTATACTCACCTCAACCCACAGAGATTTAGACACCATCTGTCACCATTGAGTCCCCGAGACATTCTCGGCGCCTCAGGGGCGAGCCCCCACAGCACGGTTCTCTCGACACCACTCGTCATAGATTCCGATCATTGTCCGTTGATACCACTCATCACAGATCTAGAGCCTTGTCACTTGACTCCACCCGTCAGCGACGTAGGTCTCCGTCACCAGATAGTGACGCACCTTACTTTACCTCTGATTCTGACGAAGAGTCTGAGAACCCTATTTATACTGCCCCTACTAGCCCCATGGCTGGTACGACTTCCACTCCATTTGTCATAGGGACCATTGGTGGCACATCCACCACTACACCAGTTACTACACCTGTTTTTGGTATGCCCTCCATGGGGAAACCATCTACCGTTCCCCTCACGGTACCTATTCCCACAGCGGGAATACCTATCCCCACTACATCAGTGGCTCACAATACCCATGGCGGTGCTGGACCATCCTCCACTACCTCAGTTCCCCCACTTGGGGGCACCACCCTAAATCTTGTCCCTCCACTTGGGGGCACTGGCCCCAACTTGGTCCACAGCACTACTGTGTCACAGCCTTCTTCCAGTTTGCTGTTCATGGCTAGCCTCAACCTACCTGACCTGGCCAGATTGACCAATGATCCTATTCGACACGACCCTATGTGGCCTCATATGCCTACCAAACTACCCTCTGACATCCCTAAATTCGAGGGTAAGGCCGGTGAGGACCCACAGAACCACATCATGTCTTTTCACCTATGGTGTTCCTCTAACTCCATTGTGGATGACTCTGTTCGCCTCCGTCTCTTACAGCGCACCTTCACTGGCTCTGCAGCCAAGTGGTATATTGAGCAGCCTCATGGGACCCACGCCACCTTTTCTTCCCTGGCCTCGACCTTCCTGCAGTTCTTCCAGTTGCCAGTCCGCTATGACGCGGGCGTTGAGATCCTTCTATCTTGTAGACAAAACACGGCTACCCATATCACGGACCACATCCATGAGTGGCGTAGACGCCGTAGCTTATGCAAGATTAAACTAGATGACCGTATCTTCCTCGATTGGTTCCTCAAGTCCCTGCTTCCTGTCATCGCTAAGGATGTAGCTTCAGAAAGACCCCAGTCTGAAGAAGAGGCCATCCTTAAGGCACAGCAGTTCGACCTCATTTACGCCCAGTCGGGTTACCTTTATACCATTATACCTGACGCCCCTCGCGGCGAGTCCTCCCATCATGATGCGCCGGGGGCATCCCACGCTGTAGATGGTATCATTGGCCGTGTTTCTTCGCATCCCCAACCATTTTCTATAGCACGTCCTACCCCTAGCCCCGACCTGTCGCGGGCTACATCACAGTCTGGAGCAACCAACTCATATGCTCCCATGACACATCACCATTCCCATGGGCCCTCATGTCCACCACAGTGCTTCGGGTATGCGACTCCTGCTTATGCTCCTCCAGTCGCCCCTCAGCCTTACTACCATCAGCAGGCTGCCTCCGCTCCTGCACCTCCACAAGCCCCACCCGCTTATTATCCGCCCCAGGCAGCCCCTGCGGCACAACCACAACCTGCTCCGCAGTCCTATCAGCAACACCCTCAAGTTGCTGCACCTGCTCAGCCTCAACCTGCATATCATCCTCCGCAGCCTGCTCCAGCACCTGCGCAACCTCAGAATCCACCTGCTGCCCAAGGGCAAGTTTACGCCCAACACAACCCGCAGCAAAACCAGAATAACCAACGTAACCAGGGCCAACAGAACCGCGGCAAAGGCCGTAATCGGGGAAATAACCAACCTGCAGACCAAGCTGGTCAACCGGCTAATCCCCCTGACAATAACAATGCGGCCCCCGCTAATCAAAACCCTGATCGCCCGCCCAAGCAGGCCAAAAACCCCAATCTACGAACGAACCACCCTTGTTCTATTTGCGGGGTCTATGGACATTACACCCATGCTTGCCCACACTTGGAGCGAGCTCGGCAGCTTTGGGTTGACGAGGCCCATCGCCAAGGGCATGCGGCTCCCCAAGCACCGCCCAACCCCCCCCAACCTCAGCAACCCCCTTTGGTGCTGCAAAACCCCTTACCGACCCAAGGCGTGGTGAACACTCAGCCGTTGGCCCCTCAAGCTAACATGCAACCCCAACAACAACAGATCACCTACGCTGCCCCTGATCAACCCATGTTTGACTCAGGTACCCACCACTTATTGATGATGTCATCAGCTGACGTCAACCTCCAGACCCGTCAGAACCAATATGGCTCCACCTCTGAAGCCACTCCCACGGATAAAACTACTAACGCCCACCCCACCGATCAGGCGTTACGTATCCCTCCGCCTCTCACCGACGGCGCTGCGAAAGCACCTCGTTTCCCACTGCGCCGAATCAACAATAACCCTAACGCGCGCGCTGCGTCAAACTACAACATCGTAGACGACCTAGCCCAATCTCCCGCAGCCATGTCTGCGTTGGAAGTCTTGAAGAACTGCCCTTCCCAGCGCAAGACTTTACTTTCCGCCATCGGGGGGATTGACCCAACTGATTCACATTTGATGGCGTTTGATTTAGACCAGTCTGAACCACGCCTACCTTCTAGCTTAGCCTTCCAAGTTACAGTCTCCGTTAGGAATCTTGTTATCCATCGGTGCATCATTGATGAGGGTGCTTCCACATGCGTTATGTCTACATTTGTATGGCAGAAGCTAGGATCCCCTCCTCTCCAGCAGTCCACCACTGCGTTACGTGCCTACGACGGTCGTTCGGCCCAGCCCCAAGGCCTTCTACCCAACGTTCCAGTCCAGTTAGGTGGTAAAACAATTCTTATTGACATAGAGGTAATCAATGCCCAATTGGATTACAACCTTCTACTTGGCCGCAGCTACATGTATGCCATGCGGGCGGTTGCCTCTTCTGTCTTTCGCACCATGATGTTCCCCCATGAAGGACGCGTGGTTAAGATTGACCAGCTCACCTACTATGATCCCAGTGCTCCGGCGGCACCGGAAAATGTTCTCCCCATGGTTGAACAACCTGTTTCTAGTGCCACCACCTCGTTTGTTTCCTCTACGGGGCCTGGAGTCTACTCAGACGCGCCGATGACCTCCACCTTTCAATCCATTCCTCCGCCGTCATCTACGCCCGAAATGTCTGACTTATGTACCTTGTCCCATGACATCCTACCACCTAACAATCAACCATCCTTGTTGCCTAAACCACCATTGGTACCTAGTCACATTGGTGTTACACCGATCCATACGATCCCCTTCCTAGTTCCTCCAGCAGGAGTAGTAAGCGCCCCGGTCATGGCTACCCTTAGCCTCCCTGGGTTAACATTGGGATTACCTGTATGGTACCTTTCGCCTCCCGTTCGCCCGCCGACACCAGATGTCGTCCTCCAGCCGGTGCAACCCATGGCTACTACCACTCAGCCACCTCCCGGTGTCTCTACCTCTTCGTCCTCCACGACACCTCCTCCTCCTCTTCAACCCACTGGGGGCAGAGGTCCACAACCTTACACTGCTGTCCCACCTCCCAAGACAGTCAAGAACCCTCCAGTGTTTCGTGCTCCTCCCAAATGCTCGCTGTGTGACGAGTTGGGCCATGCGACCCACCAATGCCCACAGTTACCTGCATTACAGAAGCACATGCAAATGCTCGATGATGACCCCAACATCCCAACTGTCGAACTCAACCCTACTCCTAAGCCTAAAGATAAGTCCCTACGTACCAACCACTCATGCGCCATCTGCGGTATTTACGGGCACTATTCACATCATTGTCCCGATCTCCCGGATTATAGAGCGGCTCTTTACGAGATGAACAATCTGGACCTTGAGACGGCACCACCTACCATTGAGGAGATCTACCCCCCGGTCTCTCCCCCTTCTGAAGAGGTTAATATCATCTACATGATCTCTTCACCCAACACTTCCACTACCCCCTCGTCAACCGATTTGACGACACAGACTTTCCGTACTGATGAGGAGATTCTTGAGGCCCTTACTGCCCCGGATTATCCTTGGGATGATATGCACCACCGTTCCTATTTCATCCCAGAAGCGTCTTCCTCTAGCACCGCTACCCAATATGCGGTTGAATCCAAAGACTTCCTCCCCACCAAGGTCGACTGGTTCAAGGACCCTATTCCTGCTCCGGATGCCTTCGAGGAAGGTAACATGGCCAACATCTCACCTGTCATCCAAGTTGATATCGCTGCCCCAGGACGTGCCCCTGAACTCATCACTTTAGGAGCATTTTGCAGTAAACAAGAGATTGAAGACTACATAAACCTTTTCATAGAATTCCATGATGTCTTTGCCTGGTCCTGTACCGAAATGCCTGGTCTTGACCCCGCCATTATAGAGCACCACATTGACACATGGCCTGATGTACCCCCCGTTCGCCAGAAACAACACCACATTGACACCCCTGCGTCACGGGGCATAATAGATTCCCTCGACCCTCGGATAGGGGGCATGATCAATCATTTTGAACCTTCCCCATCACATCTATCTCAGCACGTCAATGAACCAATGTTTAAACCAAAACATATGTGATCCATAATCACAAACCCCATGCACATAGCATGGGGGCAAGTCATTAACCTTGCTCACTTTTTCACACTTGTGATCTCAACCATTTTTTGAGGTCACATATCACTTGTAGATTTGATTTGATTTGATACACCTAGTATTCTTCCCCCACGGGTCATCATTTCTCCCCACCACTGCATCCTTGGCTTGGTGGGCTCACCTTTGACCATTCCAGAGTCCTTATAACCTCCATTTTTTGCACCATTTGCACTACCGGATTCATATTTCCGTGCCCGTGATGATGCTTGAGATCATTTCTCGCTCTCACCAGAACCTTTATTGACATCGTGACCTGACACCTTGTCCCCTCGGTTTGCGTGCCACATCGGTCGTTCTCCGTTTTTCACATATTTTACATCATCGGATTCATTTTTCCGAGCTGGTGATGATGCTTGAGATCATTTCTCGCTCTCACCTTCAGTTTTTCCGGGCATTTTTCAAAATGCCCCCGTCACCTCGGTTTGCGTGCCACATCGGCCGTCACCCGTTTTTGAGATCCTTTATATCGCCGGCTTCATTTTTCCGAGCTCGTGATGATGCTTGAGATCATTTCTCGCTCTCACTTGGTACATTTTCAACATTGTGTCCCGACACCTTGCTGCCTCGGTTTGCTCGCCACATCGGCCGCCATCGGATTGTTCCACATTTTTACATGCGCCATTCACTCCTGTCATACTGCAAACGTTTCGTTATTTTGCCACCATTTCATCTACCCCGCAAGGAGGTCCATCAGTGTTCCCACCTACCCTCGTTCTTGGTCATCATTACTAAACCTTGATTGAACACTTCCTCCTTGCCTGGCCATTCCTTTTGTTCGGTATAATTTTATCCCTTTTTCGGGCCGGACAAGTCCTTTACGAAAAAGGCACTTAGGGAGTTTCCGTTAAGCTCTTTTCTGACTCCTAAAAGAATGAAAAGATCGCCGAGCAATCTTTCTTCCTTTCATGCTCGTTAAAGTACCTGAAAGGGCGTCTATCTGGTATAAGTTTAACCCTTTTCCGGACCTGGTAGACTAATTACGAAAAAGGAATACTCTAGTCACACCGGCTAGAAGAGTTCTTCATTGCATCCTTTTATGCTTCTTTGGGCCTTGGAGACTAAATCTACGAAAAAGCAACCCCCTGGAGTCTTCTTACTTGCTTTCAGACTCTCTAAAATTGAAAGCAACCACGAGCATGCGCTGTCCTGGGCTCGTTAAATCCACACGACAGTACCATTCCATCATTTCAGAGTCTTCTTATTTGCTTTCAGACTCCTTAAAATTGAAAGCACCACGAGCACGAACTGTCCTGGGCTCGGAAAATCCACACGACAGTACCATTTTACACACACTTCTTCTAGTTCCTTAACCCATGAAGAAGTACCCTCCCATGCCTCCTGGCACTTTGATCTATCATCTCGGCAGCACCCCCAATCAGGTCGCCTTTGTTCAGAGTATTCTGCAGTCTCCTGCCATTGTAGCCTAGCTTGAGTCTCTCTCAGCCCAGTAACCTTCCCAGATCCCATACAGCTATGATCCCTCTCCCCTTAGTCAGTTTCATATGCTGCCAGATCATTCCCATTATCATACTCTGAACAAAAGAAGTTTGAGTCCACCCGCTCTACTTGCCCAGTTGTCCCCCCACAGTTTATCAGTCCTGCCATCAGCACTATCACATTTCGGTCTTATACCTCGCGCTCCTGTCAAGGAAACATCATTGCCTTGATAGTTGCAGGTCTCCCTCTGTCGACGACAGCTCCTCTATTCCAGAGGATAGGCCCAGAGGTCCCTACGCCTTGGACTTATCACCATCTGTGGTAAGTGCCTACGGATCATTCTGAGAGGAGACATCATTGCCTCTCCGAGTGGTTGTTCCTCACATGCTCGACTTCAGCACCTTGATCGCATCGTTGAGGATCGCGTAGGATTATATTCCATCAGTTTTTTGTCGAAGACCCCGGATTTCCCCCGACTCTAGCACATTGGTGAGTCACTTCGGAACGCCCAGTTGTATGTTCCCATGGATGTCCGGGCTGCGTTGGCATTTGTATTCGGAAGCCATCCAGTTTCATGCTTCCTTGAGTACCCAGTTTCAGTTCCCGATCAGTTCCAGTCCAGTGTACCAAGGAGAGTATGACCCCAGTCACTATGATCCAGCAGCTCATCAGTTCCTTTGGTACCACACTCAGTAGCACTGTTGATTGTTCCAGTGTATCAGTTCTGCAGTTCACACATGATCCGTTCAGCAGTATGTCCCAGATTTGTCTCCCCTCTGGACTCTTATGATGTACACAGTGGTCATGTATCTTACAGGTCCCCCTTTTCGGGCCTTACAGTTATGGTTATGTATCTTGATACGAGCATGGGTATGCCCGCCTCGTCCATATATTGAGATTATTCCTCAGTCAGTATTTGAGGTCATGTATATTTCAGGTCCCCATTTTTTGGACCCCATCGTTGTTATTATGTTATATCCTGATACGAGCATGGGAATGCCCGCCTCGTCCATATGATCAGATGATTCCTCATCCATTATTGAGGTTATGTACTTTTAGTTCTTGCAGTTGTTCGGGATCGTTGTTCCGGGCTCCAGTTTGTTTCTTCTCTTCTCTCCACATCCCAGGAAAACCATTCATGACTTATGATGTCCATCGGCCATACGATTAGCTCCTGACCTCGCACATCAGGGGGCAATCTGTTAACACCCAAAAAGTGTCCACTACCTCATTACCACATTATATGGCTCATTTGTCCATTTTCCTACCATTTTTCCCTTAAAATCCCAAAAAAATCCCATTAAAAAGCCTCCAAAAGGCCTAAAATGCCTCCAAAAGGCCACAAAACCATCAAAATAGCCTAAAAAAGGCTAAAAAACCCCCTTTTCCTCCAAAAATAGCAAAAATCCCCTAAAAAGGGAATAAAAAATATAAAATAATGAGGAAAAGGAGAAAAAAACCCTATACAGCTGCCTAAAACCATGTGTTTCCCAAAACCATGTGTCAGCACTCCACCACCAAAAAACTATAAATAGGTGATGGAGATCCCTTATTCCATATCCACAATCACAAGCACCCTTACTCTGCCAAAATCTCTCTCGAAACCCTAGTTCACCTTTGAACTATTTTCACCTTGAGAGCCACCTTTGGCCCATTCCCAACATTGGAGAAGGAGAAGGAGCATTCTTGAAGCTTGGAGCATCCTCTTGGACACTGCAAAGGGCTTCACCAACCTTGACACTCAAGGTAACATCAATACAAAGACATTCTTTCATTTTGGTGTTTATGCTTCATGCTTGTATTAGAAATAATTTAATGTTTTGTTTATTGCATAATTAGTTTAATATACTGAACTGCTACTAAGGAGTCCATTTTCCTTAGTAGGTGCTCATTGGCACAAGCTAGGGGTAAAACCCTAGCTACACTTATGAAATCATGCCCCCATCTCTTTGTTGCATTGCATAGCTAGTTGTGGGTATTTCATTAAAATTCATATTTACATGATGTCTTAATTTACATTGTGCCTATCTAGCACAAGAACCATAGGCAGCTATTCTTAATTTCCGATACATAAAACGCTAAATCGATGGCGGGGCCTTGGCCTTGAGCTCCTCACCATGATTTAATAACGATATTTACATCATTTACAATTTTAATGCAATAGGGTCAAAATCGAGATATTACAAGAACCTAGTAATATGCTAGAGTTGTTTCTATTTTTCTTTCTACAGTAAAATATTGACAATTAAACAGATAGATTATAGGCATAATGCTTCCTTAAATAATTTATACATATATTCAATGTTTTTACATAGTAATATCGAAGACAAAGAAGGAAATCTGCTCTTACAACATCATAGTTTCACACAGTAAAAGCACATAAAAACTCTTATATCTTTTATAACTATCTAAACCCTTAACTGAACAATATGCAAATCAAAGTAGTATCAACACTTATCATTTCATAAAGATTCGACAAACATATTATTATAAATCTGTTGGCATCTTTAATATGATATAAAGGATCAACCTTGAGTTCATCTAATAAAACTATTGATGTACTTGTAACTTAGGAAGATATTCACTTGTATATTGTATTTGTACTTTATTGTATCCCCAATGGAGATGTATTATTCCTCCGATTGGAAGTGTCGTCATTTGTATTTACAAGTGTTGTAAGTATTATTGTAAGTGTTGCAACTTATATTTGATGGGTTATTAGACCACCTTGCTGGGGTCGGCCCTGTATTTGTTGTGTGGGTCAAAGGGTTATTAGACCACCCTAGTGGGGTCAACCCAGAGTTAGTTTATGTTAAGTTGTTAAGTTGGGGCCGACCAAGTTGAGTAAAGGTCAAGTGAAAGTTAGTGTATAAATAGAGAGTGTATCTCTCTCATTTTACACATTGTCTCATTCAGTCACCTCACATTAGTGAGAGAAGAGAAGGGTGCACACAAGTAGAGGAGGAGCATGCTGCTGAAGATGTCTATCTCTTGGGTTTGATCATGGTGATCCTTATATTGATGCGTATTCTATCTCTGAGGAAGTTGCGGGGTTTTTCACCTTCTTGGTTTTCCCTGGTGAAATGTTTTGTGTCTCTTATCTCTTGTCTCTTATGCTTGATATGCTATACATGTTGTTCTTTCAGTTTAGATTCTAGATATATTGAATTAAATGATGAAAAACTAACAAAAACAAAATTATTTCCATAAGAAAATATGAATAGAACCATGCACATAACATTCACCTTAACCACTACAATCTAGTCCATGAGGCTTGACAGGATACTTACCTGTTGAAAGATAATGGTAGGTAGGCATTGATATCACGGCAGAACCAGTGATATTTGGATTCAATAGTCAAAAGGAGGTAATTGGCTCACTTAAAGCACATGGCAGAATTTGGATGAGTTCAAAGGTTGTCACTTGGTAGCAAAGGATTTAGTCTCCCATGGCCCCCCTTTGCTCTTCCCCTATGGTGGAATCATAGTCTTTAGACAACCCAACAGCAATGTTTACATCATACAAGCCTAGTCATTCACTACCACCTACAGACACCTTCAAAATATTAATTATTTTGGTTGAGACTAAATGAACACTCTCTTTCTATATGTGTGTGTGTGTGTGTGTGTGTGTGTGTGTGTGTTTAAATGTTATTTTATACATATACATATGTATATATGATGTAGTATAAAAAATATTCATAGGAATATTAGTAATTATCTTCATTAAGGTATTATATATATACATATACTCAAGTAATATAATATAATGCACAAGAAATATCATTGACTTGCATGTGGGAGAACAATATAAATAAATGAGTGGATAAGGTTGCACACAAAAATGGTTATGATTGTCATGGTTGCATTTAAAGGTATCACATGAAATAAGACACTTTGCAACCAGAATATTATTATTTAACTTAAATAGAACTTTATGCCTATTTTGCATTTAAAGTAACTGTGATATTATTATGTCACTTGAATCGAAATTGTTATTTTTGGGTGAAATTTAATTTATTGATTATTTAATACTACTATATTGGAATGAGGCGGTGGAGATGTTTTTGGCATAGATGGAGAACTGAAGCGAAGATTGGGGGGGAGGGGGGAGAAGCGTTGAAAATAAGAAGCATTGGAAGAGCCGTGGGAAAGGAACATGTGATTATCCACGGCCATATAGAGGTGCATCAATGTTTTGGGGGGATCATGGGCACAGAAGGCGGAAAAATCAAAAGGTTTCTTGGAGCTAGTATGTTGACAAGGATCCTAGTTGGTAGGGTGGTGTAATCCCACTAAGGAAATGGATGAGGGAGCACCTCAAGCTAGTTGCAAGTCTACTTCACCATTCCAAAAGATGTCATCTATGAGAGGTATTTTTCTAGTAAAACTTCAATTGCTTAAATCTATTGATATAGTAAATTTATCTTTCCATAATATTTTTATATTAAATTCCTACTTGACTATTTGATTAAATAGTTAAGGACACATAAATTAGGCAATTAACAATTATAGTTTTGAAACAGAGAACAAATTAAACTTAAAATAATCAAATTAATTTTCAATACTCGATCAAGGCTTAATGAATGATGGGTAGGGGAGAGGCTCCTATTGTTGTGCGGGAACCAGTAGTGGTCATGGTTCCCGTCACATCAACCACCCAAATCTTGCACATGACAAAGCAGATTAAAAAACATTAAACATCATATTTTTGCACAGATATATATTATATTAAGTCCAAAATAGGAGTAAAAACTAATTGGGACCCAGCTGACAGTATTCAATCCATTTAATGCCAACATTAAAAACCATCCAGTCCAATTGAGAATCCACTCTGTCTTGTCATTAATTACAAATTAAACATCAAAAAACCCTCTCATACTCAATCTACTAAGTACATCCTGGGAATCACATCAGCCCTCATGAACCACAACTGGAGAAGCAACAATCAAGCAGCAGGATCCAGTGTTCCATCACCCATTACCACTTGCACACTGCAAGTGGAAAGGAGGGTCAGCATCTGGTACAGATTTATTCAACAAATCACACATGCAACCTCAATAAATGCCCCAACCCATTGAAAAAATCAAATCACCCATTAAAATTCATGAAATCCAAAGGAGCTGCCAACCTCTACGAATGCCCAAAAGCAAAAATGCATTAAACTCTACAAATAAAAAAATCTTATCATCCATTAAACCATTAGATCAGAAAACAGAATTCGAACTACCATCCTCTACGAATGCCCTCACAAAATTCAAACTGCCATCCTCTACGAATGCCATAAACTCTACAAATAAAAAAATTCATTTCATCCATTAAACTGAACATCAAATCAAGCATTGAACTCAACCCAAGCAGCTGGCCAGCAGCAAAGAGCACATGGATCATGCAAACCCAAATCTCTAGCCATTGGATCGGTGCCAAATCAATCCCAGCCTCCCATTCCCATAATTAACCCTTCAATCCATGTCATTTCCCCTATGCAATCTTTTTCAACATAAAAAACTATAAACCAACCTCTTTGCACTCAATTGAACCCATTTGCATCCATTCAATTCATCTAGCTTTCAAGCAGTGCGTGCATTTATCAGCCAGGACTCAGCCAAGCAGTGTGTTTATCAGCCAAGCAGTGCATTTATCAGCCAGGACTCAACCATCCATCAATAGCCCAAAGGTTGTGTGCACAATGTCAGCCATACATCAACAGCCCAGCAGTGTGTGCACTGTGTGATAGGTATGTACAATAACCTACCTGTTGTATTCGATTAACCATCTATTGAAATAAGCAAGTAGGAAAATGAGAATGATAAAAGCAACAAGTATATAATGGTTATCACTTCTTTCAACTTTGCTTAATATCCATAACAATTTGAAAACTATCTTGAAAACTATTTCAATTAATTTTAATATCCATAACAATATGAAAATTATTTACATAATCTCTATGCTTTTGTACAATTCCATTGATATCCTGACTTTCGAAGCAGTATAGTTTACATAATCTCTATGCTTTTGTCAACAATAGTATCATGGCAATAAGTGAAATAAAACCAAATAGACTATGGAAAGAGTGAAAGCATCAAAGCAATTGATGATCAAACTTCTTATAATTAATAGTTCAATGACATCTATGAATAGTTCAGTAGATAAAAAATGAGATCACGGGCAGTATATTAAGAGCCTCAGGCGAGCAGAGCAGGGGTGATTTAACACTGGGAGAAGCTATATTCATATGAACATTTCAATACTAGCCAAGTAAACATTAAAATGGCCACAATCAACATACAGACATGATAGCAATGTGATAGTAGTGTTACTCACTTCTCTTTAACAAGTCCACATTTTCTCAATTTTCAAACCTCCATTGTTAAGCAATTGACAAAGTGAAAATTAATAAAACCACCAAAACTCCATACCAGACTCAACCATTTCATTACTCAATATTCCATCTTTGTTCTCATTTTATCAAATCACATTTCTCCAATCTTTCAAAGCATGCTTCCCTAAAAAAAATGGAATCCCCAGATAAGTGCAAGAATTTCATTCTTGTTTAGCATTGAAATCTTAAACATCAGCAATTTTGTGGATTTGTTTGTAATTCCATTGCATAAGGATCTATAATACTCACAGGTTATTTCTCTGGATGTTGTAGATTCTCATAGCCATGCCAAGAGTCAATATTGCACGTCGTACAAGGAACACAAGGAAGCGAGGTACCCAGATACAATGCACATCATCGGATGACGAAAGGGCCCGTGTTCCAAATGACAACATTGTTACAGCAAATTCTGAGAATGGTCCTGTGGAAGATGTGTTGATGCCCCGAAGATCGCAGCATCAAGCAGAAAGGGTTCTCCCCGGTAGACTATCCCAATTAGATTTTCCACCATTTGGTATGGGGAATCCGTCCGGTTAGCGGTTCCGGCAACCGTTGGGTTTGGATATTTGCTTCAATTATATCGGTTATGGCCTGATCCACCATTCTTTTTTATTTTATGGTTTAGAATGATATGCAAGTGCCTAAACTAACTTAATCTAAATGCAGAACTCAAAACAAATCTTTATTTAAAACTGAAATAAACCTAAACTATCCCTGCAAGGAGCAAAATTATAAGTATGAGTAATGTCCTGGAAGAGTTATCTAAAGATCAACAGACAGCCATTAAATCATAGAGATAGATCTACAACGAGAAAGCAAGAGATATTAGAAGATAACTTCCAATTTACATATAATACATTCCATTACTCATGTAGGAGAACATTCATTTGCACAACAAACAGTAAGATCATTCAATACAGAGAAATAATTCAAGACAACAAAGAAATATCTCACAGTAGAATATGAAAGTCACAAGAATAATCCAGCATGCATCCAACATCCATTTCCATGCAAAAGACGTCCTCTCCAGGCTCTTATTAGGTACATTTCATTTTCTTGAAACAAGTGCAAGATAGCTCGTACAAGTTAAGAAAAATCATTTCCCTGCAAAAAGTCCTATACACTATTTCCTAACCTTCCATTTATATCTTTACAAATGCCTCTTGCGCTGCCACCTGGCTCTTTACACATGTCATCTATAGACTTTTCCCTTTTAATAAACAAATTGTGGCCCTTTTCTTAAAACAGAAAATTTCTCAAAAAAGAAAAGGACAGTTGTCCAGTGGTTCCACGCTTTAAACATAGGGAGACCAAAATAAAAAAAAGGAACAACGGTGTAGGATCAGTGTGTTCACCCTTGGGAAGGCGCTTCTGCTGGGAGAGAAGGACTTGGACTGGCTGCTACTATTGGGAGAGAAGGACTTGGACTGGCTGTTACTATTGCTACTGCTTTCTTTTCCTCCTCTGCTATGTAACTGAACCAGATACCAGTGTCTCTGATAACCACATTTTATGAGGAAGGGAGCAAGATCTTCTAGGAAGTCACATCTTTACCAAGTTCTGCTCCAATACCCTGAATTTTTGCAACTGCTGCTTGGTGGATTTCTTTAAGCAAATGATTGTATATTGATGACAACCCAATATAGTGATGGAGATCATCAATGGCTAAGACATCAATCTTCTTTACATATTCTATTTGAATTCCTAGCTCTTCCTTCAAGTCTGATAAACATTGCTCTTTTCCTGGGAACTCATCGAGGGACTGAGGAAAACTCAACCTGCACTTATCATGCACTTCGTGGATTTTTTGATAAAGACTGTTAATTTTATCCATTGTTCCTTGGATCTTAGCCATGAGCTTAAGGCCACAGTTCCTGCAGAATTCCATGAGGGCTATATCTTCTTTAAAATCATCTACAGATTTGAATGGGAGATGCTTGGGGAAATCAACCTTCCCTTCTCTCCATTCCATCTAGCTCAAGATGTTTGCTTTAGCCCAAGTATATTTACCCTTAAGCCTATTGGCCTCTACATTGACTTCTTTCAATCTAACCATCATGGCTTTGAGCCTGCACACTTTCTCAGTAATCAGCTCCTGTGTGGCGTGCATTTGTCTCAAAATGTCACAGGATAGCTCATGAAAGGGAGACATATCTATTGTTCTACTCTCTACCTGCTCTAATTGCTCACCCATTGCTTGCTTATCTGCTTGCAGATGAGAAACTCTAGCTTCCGAATAGTTCTTTTCTGCTTCTAAAACCATCATCTGGACTGCCAGGTGCTCATTTTCTTCTTCTAACTGGCGATACTTATCTGACAATTTGTTGTGCTCAACAGACAGGTGATTATACTTATTCACTACAAGATCCCTGTAAGCCTGTTCATTAGCCACAGTATGTTGTAACATGCGAGCTCTCCTCTTTGTACTCAAATTCTCTAACCATATCGACCACATTGTCCTGCGTTGCTTTTGTTGCTTTTACAGTGGCGTATTCCATGGCTATGGGAGCCTTATTTGTATTTTGCATCATCGTGGTCTCCCACCAGATAACAATATCTTCTTGGAAGAGTCTCTTTATCCTCTCTTTCGATTTCAAGACTATTGGCTTCCTCTTCCTATCATACACAAATTCATCCCATCGAGACACAGTATGATCTTCTGATGGAGTGTAAGGGACGATTGGGAGGTCTATTACATGTATTTCTGCTTCTATGGGTGGGTTCTGTACTGCTTGAGCTGTGTCTGTTCCCACATTTTGGGTGTCAGGAACACCTACTTGAGCTGTGTCTACCTCCACATTTTGGGTGTCGAGAACACCTGCTTGAGATGCACCTGCCTCCACATTTTGGGTGCCAGGAACACCTGCTTGAGATATGTCCGTTTCCATATCTTGGGTGCCGGAGCCACCTGCCTGAGCATATTCATCGGTCTTAAGTTCTTCTTCCTCCTTTTGTTCCTCTTCAGCTTTTTGTTCCTCTTCAGCTTTACGCCTTCTTTCTTCTTCTTCAGCTTGCTGCTGATTTTCATTTTCTTCCATCTGCTTTGCATCTTCAGCTTCTGTCTGCAGCCTTGCATCTTCTGCTTCTTGTTGCAGCTTGGCTTCCTCAGCTTCTTTCTGCAATATTGCATCTTTAGCTTCTTTCTGCAACCTTGCTTCCTTAGCTTCTCTCTGTAACCTTGCTTCCTCTTTCAATATTTGTTCTTCTTGGGCTCGAGCATCAACTGCTTCTCTCTCTTTCTGCAGGCTGGCTTTTCGAACTGGGGTAGAGCTAGAGCTTGCTCCACTGCCTTGACGACAAATCTGCAACTCAGTCATGTTTCTAATGCCTCTGAACACTTCTTCCTCAACATCATAGTAATGAGCATATTCAAAATGAGCATAAATTTCTTTGCAATGCTCGGCAACCTTCCCCCGCCTATCATTTCTATGGAAGATCATTTCACTGAAGTGGAAAGCTTTCATCTCTTGAACAAATTCCTCAGCTGATGCAACCCCTGAGAATTTGTAGGCTCCTGTGCAAAAGGGAAAAGGAGGGAAAGAAGCCTTATGTTGTTTGTTAAGCACCCCTCCTATTCCATCAAGGAAAATTTGCCTGACGGCTTCCTTGAGGACTACATAATCAGTGGCGTATTTTGGAAAAATGTATGGCGCTTTGGTACCTCCAAACATCCTGATGTAGCTGCCCTGCTCTGAGAAATAAAAATCTCCATAGTTTTCCAGGACCTCCATGGCATTTTCTGATAGACAGTTGGGTTCTTCCTTGAATATCTGCTCATATAGAGGCATGATGAACTCTTCGCAGATGAGCTTATAGCTTGCTCTGTAATTTTGAGCCCACATTATTTTATAAGCAGTGTAGACTGGGGTGTTGGCTTTATCCCATGTGCAACCTAGGCTGGGGAAAGATAGTTTGGCCAAAATACAGTCAATGAGATAGGAAGACATGTAAAATTTTGACTTTTTTAAGGCCAGACCTTCTCTTGCAGCAGCCACTGTGGATGCCAAACTGTCCGAAAGGATAGTAGCCCAGTCAAACACAGTCCCTTTGAATGCTACGAAGTGGATGATGGGGGCCCACTGTATCCTATATACAGTGCCATCAGGCATGCCAAAAATTCTGCATAGCATCAGGGTGATTAACCTAAAAGGAGGTCTTAGGTTCTGAACATCATATTCATCATTACCTCTCTTTCTCAAGTGCTTGCCTGTGACCAATAATTTTTTGGTCATCTCAATATTGTTCATCTTTCCCAACTATTCATCACTTAGAGCTTGCTGGGGACGTGAGAATTTGTAGGCTGCAGCAATATATGCTGGATGGAATGAAGCGAAAGCCTCTCCCCTGTTGTCATGTAATACTCTTGTCCCTGGGTTGGCATGTTCCAGTATCCATCCGATCACTTCAGAGCATGGGAACAATTTAGGGCGGGTAGAAGCCCTAGCTATGCCAGAAGTTCTGATGTTGAGGTAGATTTGTTCTTCTTCCAATAATACATCTGGGATATCCTAGTCCCTGATCATCCTATAAACATCTCCCCAATGGACCTCAGGAGGAATGCCGGCGGTACACTTAGTATCTTGGAACATAGTTTCAGTCCTTAGTTGCACTGGCTCTGGTTCCATCACTTTATCTTTCTTTCTACCACCTTTTGGCATCCTGGCTTATCCCTGCTAGCAACCAAATGTGAATCATT
The DNA here is from genome assembly GCA_027924585.1 of Larix kaempferi. Taxonomy (NCBI): domain Eukaryota; kingdom Viridiplantae; phylum Streptophyta; class Pinopsida; order Pinales; family Pinaceae; genus Larix; species Larix kaempferi. Next base: position 8,256,853 of record BSBM01000374.1, on the reverse strand, counting down.
ATAAAAATTGCAACATGTTATGAGAGTGTAACAAAGAGAAGGACAAATTCAACATGCTAATGAGAAATATAGATCAATTATGAAGCTGCATGCTGGGGAAGCAAAATAGATCACTCCAAACAATGAAATATGGTTCTGAGACTTGATTATTCTAGGGAGACAATGTCTAGTCAGGAGCTTTTGGAATGCTTCCGAAAAGGTAAGCATATGACGTGGAAAAAACCTGCTTCCCACCTAGCCCTTGGAGAGAGGGTATCCATCATCATAGCACTTCTAATGGTCAATGACGGGTCGGCCTGGAGTGAAAAAATCCTATGAATAAACGATGAAACAAGGGAATTTTTTCCACATTCATTAACTGAGCCTAAAAAGGTGAGTGGTTGAGTATCTCAAACGACCACAACTGCCATTAATAACACTTGCAAAACAGTCTGTGGCCGGTATGAGGTTTGAATCAGGGTAGGAAAATGATGGGAATGCGGTCAGTGAAAAACTTGGATGGTCATGGCTACAGCTTTTAGCTGGTAGGAATGAGGAAACTAAGGGGCCACGGTGGTCGTAATAAACAAAAAAAATGACCTACGCTACCAATGCCTATCGGCCACATTATGAACGGGAAAACCCAAAAAGTAATTTGACGTGGAGATAAAACAAAGATGGCGGTTAAAAAGCCTACCTGGAGGTGAGACAGTGGTTGAGTGAGGTGGACGCGGTCGTGGATGCGCTGAGCTGGAGCGAGCCGACGCGGTCTTCCTAATGGCGTTCTTTAAACGATAAACAAACAATGAAATTAACAAAACCCCCACCGTCCTTATAAAAGGTTAGACACATGCAGCACTTAAACGGGTAGGTTGTGTCATTAAAACAGGGTTTTAATGCCTTGTACGGTGCGGTCATTTCAAGTCGTCTCGGCATTCATGCGCAACCGTCGGTTATGGGGTGGACTTATGAGTTTCATCCGCAATTGCGGAACAATATGGTGAAATGCTTCGGCGTTTCGGGTGTATTTGGCGTATCTTTTCGAAATACAGTCTTCTCGGAAGCTTATCGCGAATCGCTTTTCCAAGTCATCCCGCAGTTTCGGAAAGATTCAGGATATCCTTCCACAACTACGGCAACATTCGACGAAAGCTTTCGCAATTTCGAGAGAGTTCGCCAAGTGCTTCCGCAATTTCGAGAGAGTTCGCCAAGTGCTTCCGCAGTTTCAGGAAATTTTTGTGAATGCTTCCGCAATTTCGGGAGAGAAACTTAAATTCTTCCAAGAAACGCTAAGTCTTCCGCAGTTTCAAGAGACTTTTGTGAATGGCTTCCGCAGTTTTGGGAGACTTTCGTGAATGGCTTCCGCAGTTTTGGGAGACTTTCGTGAATGCTTCCGCAGTTTCGGGAGAGAATCGTGAATGGATTCCGCAGTTTCGGGAGAGAATCGTGAATGGCTTCCGCAGTTTCGGGAGACTTTCATGAATGCTGCCGCAATTTCGGGAGAGAAACTTAAATTCTTCCAAAAAATGCTAAGCCTTCTGCAGCTTCGGGAGAGTTTCGTGAATTGCTTCCGCAGTTGCGGGAGATTTTCGTGAATGCTTCCGCAGTTTCGGGAGAGAAACTTAAATTCTTCCAAAAAATGACACTAAGTCTTTCCGCGGTTTTGGGAGAGAATCGTGAATGGCTTCCGCAATTTCAGGAGACTTTTGTGAATGCTTCCGCAGTTTCGGGAGACTTTCATGAATGGCTTCCGCAGTTTCGGGAGACTTTCGTGAATGGCTTCCGTAGTTTTGGGAGACTTTCGTGAATGCTTCCGCAGTTTCGGGAGACTTTCGTGAATGCTTCCGCAGTTTTGGGAAACTTTCGTGAATTTCTTAGAAGAAGAAACTTCAATTTTTTTTAAAACAGACTCCTCAGTTGAAAACAAAAACTAAGTTAGAAGGAGAATTAACTTCTTTAGGCAGTCTTTCTAGAAAAAACTAAAAGGAGGGGCCCCAATATGTACAAAATTTTTGGGGGGGATGTTGCTCAAACAACAAGATGTAGATGGTGTGGTTCCACCATCAATGATAGAGCCATCGCCACCCACAGTTCCAGCATCACCCATTCTCCCACCATCTTCCATAGTGCAAGGTGCCATTTCAACGAAGAAAATCAGTGCAATTAGAGGATGGACCAAAGAAGACATGCTGGCTGCAATTGACGATGTCGAATTCAAGGGGTTTTCTGTTAGAGCAGCGGCCAGAAAACATGGGATTGCACCCACATCAATCCATTACTGGATAAATGGCCTGACCCATACCAGGAGGAGAGGCCCTCTTACAGTCATGACTGAACAAGAGGAGGAGGAGGTAGTGGTGTGGTGCAAGGAGATGGCCAAATTGGTACATGGGATAGAGTTGATACAACTGAAATCAACTATTGCTCAAATCTGTCAGGGGAGGCCAAACCCATTCAAAGATGGGTTTCCAGGTAAGTCTTGGTGGGTTGGTTTCAAAAAAAGGCATCCAAAGTTAGTGCTACGAACTGCAGAGGGTTTGGACAGAGATAGGGAATTGAATCTACACCCCATGGTTGTTTCCAAGTTCTATGACACTCTTTCTTCTGCATATGAGAAACACACTTACAGTCCAGACCATATTTGGAACTGCGATAAGACAGGGTTACAGGCAGGAAGGAATTGTGGCATGCGAGTCATTGCAAAGAGAGGGAGCAGGAATGTTCCAAAGATTCTTCCCAAGAGCAGGGAGTGGATAACCATTCTATCATGTGTGAATGCAATTGGCTCAGCAATCCCAGGGTTTTATTTGTTCAAGGGAAAAACTCGGTTGCAAAACTATATCCAAAACTGTGAACCTGGGGCGTGCATGGCTGCACATCCCCATGCATGGATGACTAAAGAACTTTTCCTGAATTGGCTTTGCCACTTTCAACATCCATACCAGGCAGTGTCTCGCCTGAAAACAGACACCTGTTGGTTTTAGATGGCCATGGCAGCCACATTGCTATGCAAACCATCGAGGATGAAAACAGGTTGGGCATTTACTTGTTAACACTTCCTGCTCACACCACTCATAGGTTGCAGCCCCTGGATGTGAGTGTGTTTGGGCCTTTCCAGGCTTATTTCAGGTCGGAACGTGTTGCATGGATGGCTCAAAACCCGGGGGTAGAGGTAAAGAGGTTTGAGTTAGCTAAGCTTGCAAGCAAGGCTTTCAAAAGGGTTCTCACCCCCTCCAATATCAAGGCTGGCTTTATGCGAACAGGTATTTGGCCATTGAATTATGATGCTCTTATGCATGACACTGGGTGTAGCCAAGCATTTCATGTGGATGGCCAAGAAGCTGGAAAAGATCTTAAGGATGTCGAAGACCAATTGGATGGCCAGCAAGAGGAAGATGTTGTGGACAACATCATGTCCCTTTCTCAAGGAAACTGCGAAGGATTTGGTGCTTCTGATCATGATGAACAGGTCTGTGCTACACAATTCGATGATGATGCAGTAGAAGATAACATGGGTTTAGGTGGTCCAGTCGGCACACAAGTGGATTCTAGGGAAAATATAAATGTGTTCGATGGTTTTCGTAGTTCAGGCAGCAACAATGACACATTGTCAGTGCCAACCCAAGTATCTCAACCATCATGGATGGAAGAGGCCATGATGAACTTGAATAGACACATTGGTGGTTCCACCAGCGATGAAAGCATGAACATGCCTTTGCAACCAGATGAGATTGTCCATTTTTATATTGATGGTGGGTTGGTAGAAAATCCTAGCATAGACGACGAGGATGCAGCTGAAGAATATACTGCAGCAGAAGAACCTCTCATAGCTGAAGAACCACTACCAGGGAACACACCAAGGCTTGGCAGATTCCTAAAGTTGCCAATGGAGAGAATTTCAACGTAAGGAAGGGAAGGACAGACAGACATTCTCCGATTGGGCCGGAGTTCACAACTGCTCACTTCAGAAGAGCACATGAGCCTCTTGGTTGAATCTGAACAAAAGAAACATGATTTGCAGGAATTAAAACAAAGGAAGAAAGATATTGCAAAGGAAAAGAAGGAAGCAAGGATGATTGCAACTGGACAGCGGGCACAGGAAAGGATTGCAAGAGAGGCTAATCGACAAGAAAAAGTGCACTAGAAGTAGTTGGCAAGGCAAGCAAAGGAAGCGAGGAAGGTGCAACAGATGAACCAAAATAGTGCATCACAAATGGAGGAAATGAATGTGATGGCTGATACTCCAAGAAAAACCAGTGAAAGGAACATGATGGAAGGATCATTAGAAGCGTTTGCAAGCAGTGCACGATTCTACTAGGATCTTATTAACATTCAGATACCCCGCTATAATCCTACAGGTTTACACCCCACCTCTATTCCTACTACTGCAGGGTCCCATCCTATGTTAGCTTATCCAACACTAGTAAATATTCCAGGGGTCCCATGCACAAGTCAGGCCTATGGCTATTCAATTCCTCCTTGGTTGCAAGGAGTAAATTGGCCTCAATCTGTTTCCACCAACCCCACCCTTCCTAATCAAACATACTCGGTAAGGTAACCCCACTTGTCTCAAGCTGGAAACCCTACAAGAAATGATGTGGGAGGTGACGAACCTCTTGAAGAATAGGGTAGCAGGTGTGTGGACCAACCAAATGGTATTCTGTGATCAAGGCATTTTCTTTTTGTGCAGCCCCAATCAAGCATGGTGAGGGCTTGATATAACCTAAATCCCAGTCATTGACATCTACTACAAGCAAAGGCATTGTTTTGACTTCTACTTCGGATAGAGGCGGTGTATAGACCAACCAAATGGTATTTTGTGATCAAGGCATTTTCTTTTTGTGCAGCCCCAATCAAGCATGGTGAGGGCTTGATATAACCTAAATCCCAGTCATTGACATCTACTGCAAGCAGAGGCATTGTTTTGACTTCTACTTCAGACAGAGGCAGTGTATAGACCAACCAAATGGTATTTTGTGATCAAGGCATTTTCTTTTTGTGCAGCCCCAATCAAGCATGGTGAGGGCTTGATATAACCTAAATCCCAGTCATTGACATCTACTGCAAGCAGAGGCATTGTTTTGACTTCTACTTCAGATAGAGGCATTGTTTCGACATCTACTTTAGATAGAGTTATGTATTTCTATTTCAGTACTATTGCTATAAAGTGCAGTTGTTTAATTATAAATGAGTCGTTCTTATTTATTTATGTTTGTTTCCATAAACAAGGAAGTTAACCATAACGTGGAAGGTAACCATAACAGTCACTCAAAAATCATAAATATTCACTCAAATATCTACTTATTTTGAAGCCTCAAGCAGTAATATAAAGATGAATGTCAAGTTCAAAAACATACTGCTGCCTAATTCCCAGAAACATAACCAAAATCATCATTGAACCATAATTGAACAAGCATTCAACCAACAAACATTCACATTATATATTACAGCGAGCATAACCATAATTGAACCAGCTTTAAACCAACATTCACACTATATTTCAAATCCACAACATTTTCATATCCACGAGGGGCCATGCCAAACCGAATATCCACATCATCTGCTTATTTTGAAGCCTCAAACAGTAATATAAAGATGAATGTCAAGTTCAAAAACATACTGCTGCCTAATTCCCAGAAAAATAACCAAAATCATAATTGAACCATAATTGAACCAACATTCAACCAACAAACATTCACACTATATATTACAACGAGCATAACCATAATTGAACCAGCTTTAAACCAACATTCACACTATATTTCAAATCCACAACATTTTCATATCCACGAGGGGCCATGCCAAACCGAATATCCACATCATCTGCTTATTTTGTAGCCTCAAACAGTAATATAAAGATGAATATCAAGTTCAAAAACCTACTGCTGCAAAATTACCAGAAACATAACCAAAATCATAATTGAACCATAATTGAACCAGCATTCAACCAACAAACATTCACACTATATATTATAGCGAGCATAACCATAATTGAACCAGCTTTAAACCAACATTCACACTATATTTCAAATCCACAACATTTTCATATCCATGAGGGGCCATGCCAAACCGAATATCCACATCATCTACTTATTTTGCAGCCTCAAACAGTAATATAAAGATGAATATCAAGTTCAAAAACATACTGCTGCAAAATTACCAGAAACATAACCAAAATCATAATTGAACCATAATTGAACTAACATTCAACCAACGAACATTCACACTATATATTACAGCGAGCATAACCATAATTGAACCAGCATTCAACCAACCAACCATTGCAGTTTTCTCTCGAGCATAAGCCTACATAAAGGACATCGACTAAGACAGGTGTGGTTGCCTACAGTTCCCATAATTCCCAATGGTTGGGCCAAAACCTATTCTTGAATATATGGTGGTCCTAATTCCAAGGGAACCTTTGCAAATTGAAGCACAATTCAACCCTTGTACCCAATAAATTCACAATGACCCTTATAACCAAATTTGAATAAAAAATATGTCTCAAGCAATTATGTAGCCAACTATCAACCTTAATGTAAACAACTCATTCATAAATAAGAATACAACAAAAGCAAGGGAAATATGCAAGGTTGCTTAAGTCTTATTGCAGCCTTTACCTCTTTTGTAGCCTCAAACAGTAAAGGGAAATAAAGATGAATATCAAAACCTAAAACCTACGCTGCAAATTTTTCAAAATCTTATTGCAAAATTGCTCCCAGTTACCACTAATCTACAGTAAGCATATCCATAATTCAACCAGCAAACTTACACAATAAATTTCATATCGGCAACATTTTCATATCCCACGGAGCCATGCAAATTTCATTTCCACATCATTTAGAAACCTATTGTTGCAAAATGACCTAAATTAACATAATCAAATTCATTTATCCACCCAATATTTGTCTGCCAAAACCAAACGCAAACATCATTCATCCACCCAATTATGCATACCATGCCAAAACCAAAAACCCCTCAACCACCACATTTGCAAAATTGTGACCGCATATGCCCAAAAATGCCAGATATAAGCTGCAACTGAAAAACGCCAAATATGTGCCCAAAAACGCCCAATATAAGCTACAAAAAAACAAAGAATCCCATACGAAACCCTGCAAGGCCAACCCTAAACAACGAACAAGTATACAACTGTATAATTACCCAAAGAGAAACCAGTGGAAGCCAATTCAGGCAAGCTGTTTATACCAGTTTTTCGGACCCTGTCCCAAGTTACAACCATGCACGCAGAGCCAGAACCGTAGCAGCTTCCTTAGAACTAGAGACGCCCAATGGGGGTTTGAAAAAAGCGTTCAGTTCAGTAGTAACCAGAACCACATTACACAATCACAAGCGGTTCAACACGCCATTTGCAATTTTGCCATGGCTTCACCACCGTATAAAACCAGTAACCAAACAGGGTCCGAAAAACTAATCAACACTAACCCATAATTGCACTTGCAAACTGCCAGACAAACCCAAGAAACCACAGAAAAGCCGAGACAACCCTACCCGAGCAAAAGTGTTAACGAAAACTTCCATGACGAGATGTGAAGTGTTAAAAAAACACTGTGGAAGTGTTAAAAAACACTGTGGAGAAGCTGGTAGGAAACCCCGAAGGCCATCGAATACGCAAAGCCGAGGGACAAACACAATACAGACAAGCAAACACATCCAACCACTGAGAAAACGAGCCAAAGAGTTAACGGCATCCATGAAGCGACATGGAGTGTTTATAAACACTGTTCAGAAGCTGGTAGGAAACCCTACCTGTAGCATGCCTGCCGAAGGAAGAAACCGTCGTCGCCAACCTTCACGACCCCGCAGCCGACACAGGAGAATGCAAACATTGCCATGATCAGGATCACCAACACGGAGAGTGGTGCACCAAGGAGAACGCCCACGAAACGAAGCCACCAGCCGAACAACTCTGCAAACCATGCGAACCGAACTGGAGTAGGAGGAATGCCGACCAAAACGGGGACAAGGGCGCGCGTCGAAGGGTTCACATGAGCTTCGTCAACAACACCGAGGTGGATAACCATAGATGCAGGCCTGCGCGGGCATGGGAGCCCCGGCGGACCACTACCGGGGTGCCGAAATAGCCACACACCGGTCCCGAACAACATTGCACAGGGTGGTAGAGCAGCCCGGGAAAAACGTGAAAATGCCAACCCTAAAAAGTTCCCTCCGCATGTGTTGGACACGCGTCGGTATGCAATGGGCACCTATTGTACAGCTCGCGTGGACTGTCGGGTGTCCGTTGGCGTGCTCGCGTGGACCCCGCACCACAATTGGTGTCCATCCCCTATAACAAAGAGCATCTTCTTCTTTAAGAGATCCATCTTCTCAGTGGCGATTCCTCAATCTTGATTAGCACCCCCTTCTCCAGTTTGATAACTTCATTAACAAGATTTTTTGCAAGGTTGTTGTTGTGTCTTCGAATGTGCAGGAGATTATATTTTAAAGCACTTAAAAAGTTGTTGATGGTTCTATTTTTTATATTGTTAATCTTCTTAACACGATTTTCAACTTGCGTGATAACTTGTAGAGAATCCCCAAAATGACTATAATTTGGGAGATCCCTAGAGACCTGAGGAATTTCGTCCCTAAATATAGAGTGTACATTTTCACATAATTGTTGAGAACTGAGTCACTTCCTTTATACTGAGATCAATGAGGACCAGGTTCAGCCATCCCCATATAGTATTGTTATTATTAACATATAGTGTTATAACTAATTCATTCTTATTAGTGTTATATATCATTTCTCTCATAATATTTTTTTAATAATAAATATTTATATTTTAAAAATAGTTGGAAGATAAAGAGATTAAGAATATGTTTTTAGCAATGCATAAAGGTATTTTAATCTTTTGGTAGAAATGTCAAAATATAAAAAACATTATATTTAAATTAATTTATGAAGGTTAAAAAAATACTAATTCTTTTATTTTAAAAATATAATCATTTATAAATAAATATTTTACAAAAATATTGATTATAAAAACTTGAAACATATTTTTTTTAAGTTTTATTTATTTATTTATTAAATAATAATAACAAATAAAATAAATTTATATAATCATAAGAAATAAAAACTACACTACAACTCTTTTTTGTAAGTTTTATAATAAACAAGTCAAAGTTTATCTACTTATTAATTAAATAATAAAAAAATAATTAAAATATATAATCATTAGAAATAAACACTACACTCCAATTCCTGCTGAAAAAAAAACACTACACTCGAATCATTGGGCTGAATTGCGCATTTCCTTGATTGGACCGAGAGGAATAAACTGCACGTGTAAGAAAACACTTCTTTTTGTGGAAATTTGGGAAGTTTAAGATATTTTGACAAGTCTCCGCTTATATACGCCAAGATATGTCAACAGTGTTGCCAATTTGCGTATTTTATCGAGCAATATAGGATCTCCTGCCCTCAGCGAACTGAACAGTAAAATAAAAAAAATCTATAAATTTCAGAAAACTGAACAGTAAAATCTAAAATTTCAGAACATGGTTAAGGCAAAATCAAATAGGGAATATTTTTTTACCAAATTACAATTGCTGTGGTAGCTCGTAGTGGAATACAAAATGTGGTTAGTGAAGTAGGATAAGTAGTTGGATTATTTAGATTTATTAAGCATTTAGAGGGATTCAATGTTTGTGTAAATTTTTTAAGTTTTAATAAAAATTACATCTCAATAAATTAGATGCCTTTTATGTTTAATAGATCTAGGTTTAAGATTGATGTGTGCTGATATTAATTCTTTATTTTATGAACTCACATGAATTTTTAATTACTTTTTATTTTTTATAATGTTACTATGTCTATCTCACATTTTCAATTAATTTTTATTTTTTTATAAGGTTATGTTATTACATCTATTTCATATTTTTTCATTACTTTTTATTTTTGATAAGGTTACTTCACATTTGTCCCAATTTTTTAATTACCTTTTATTTTTAGTAAGGTTACTTTACATCGTTTCAATTTTTTAATTACCTTTTATTTTTGAAAAAGTTATCATACAATATCAATTTTATATTATAATTAATATGTATTTTTATGATTAATATAATGATGATGATGAGGATTAACATCCACTAAGATCAGTTTTGGTTTATGGGACCGTGAGAAGGTTATTACTTGGTTTGCTTTAAACTTTTGTTCCTATGCTCAAAAAGCTTAGAAAGAAACTTTAAAAGATCACTATAGTTTTGGCAAGTCAGGAGCTTAGAAATGTTTGTATTGTAGCAAATACTATGAAACTCATATCTAATGTGGGTGTAAGCACGACACTCTAAGAGAAAGTGATTTTCATCCTCAATGCTCATAGACTCACAAAGATGGCAAACCCTTTACTCCTAGTGAGTTTTGGGAATAGACCAACACTCTCTTTCGCTATGGAGTTACTATGAAGAGATAATTCTGATCTTCCAAATTAGGGTTAATGACCTCCTTATAGTATCTTAGTTTTCTCTTAATCACTAAATTGTCCTCCACCACAATTTCTCTTTAAACACCCCACCCCTCGAACTTGGAAGTATTCAGCTGAAGAAACCAGTCCGAGACTCCGACTGTAGCCAAGCGGGTCAGACGCGTTTAATATACAAGGACGGTGGCGCGTTCAGAGTATGTTGCGCCGGGTTTTATTTTTGCAAAATGATTCTCTAATTCTATGCTATGCTTACGTACCTCTTTACGAACTCTATGCTACAAATCTCATACTCTATTCTTACGTATCTCTTTACGTAACACCTTTAATAAGTCTAAGATACATTCATTTCTAACCAAATGTTTAATTTTTATATTACATGGAATATAATTTCTTCAATGTGAAAATTACAATTCATTAAATTTCTAATTAAAAGAATCAACCATGTAATTTAAATAATCCTTAATTAACACAATTTTATCTTAAAAGAATCCTTAATTAACACAACATCCAAAAGCATTAAAAAAAACAAAAAAAATCACCACAAAATCATAACGATCATCGAGACCCATGAATGCATATCCGTTATAAAAGACCAATCTAACTTCTCATAGCCTCCCAATTAGCCTGCGTTGAGGGCTAGTCCACAACAGGTTTGGAAGGAGAAAAACGCTTCACGTTTATGTTGCTCGACGTTAAATATTTGCCCATCCGGAGTCAGGTGAGGGTGGCTGAGAAAGGGCAAGTAGTCAGGGTCTGAGATGACGCCCGTTTGGGAATATGCAGAGCTTTATATTGAAGCTCTGCTTGCATTGGTGGCGGCATGGAGCATCCTCATTTTTATCTACCGCAACCAGGTATTCTTAACCATGTCCATAAATAAATAACTTAGATTCAGTATCTTAATCATTTCCTTGCCATTCAAAATCGTTGATTTGCATGGTGTAATTAATATTAATTGGCAAGTTCGATTGGTCCTCTAAGTCTCTAAGCTCGATTCCATCTCAATAGATACAAAAAGATTGAAGATTGTGGTAGTGGGATAATTGGATTGGGGAGGATTTAATGTTTATTTAAAAAAAAAATCGATTGGTCGTGAAGGGCTAAGCTTCTAGATGTATTTGAACCTTGTATTGTAACGCTTCACTTATCACTATTGATCACTTGTCACTATTGATGATTGCTCCACTCACCTATCTTAGCCTCCGTACATCGACCAAAGAGGGCACCCTTAGGGTCAAGCTTTCACTAAGGCCTCCTTTATATGTACATGAGATTTTCATTCACACCAAGGCCTCCTTTTCATACACATGAAATTTTCATGTAGACAAGTTATCTTGTAGTTTTATTAATTACGACTCATAAAATTTAAAATTTAAATAACTAATATATCAAATTTAAACTTTCAAATTTTTAAAAACCATTTTTAATATTCATTAAACAGAACTGAACCAAATTTACATTTCCAATTTTATAATGGCCAGAACCCAACTAATTTACATTTCTAATTTTATAATGCCAAGAACTCAATTAATTTACATTTCCAATTTTTTATAAATCCTTGAACAAACAGCGTTGATCTCCCTCACCGTGAATAGTCTTCCTTATAGTCGTTGTTGATCATTGTTTTATTAGTATTTGAAGAAATGCCCTCAAACGTTGTGCTTGTCAATTCGTTGGTAAGTGTATGCATACAACGATATTTCTGCTTTTTTATAATGGATTTGCAACAATATAAATGGTGTAGTATAAATATTTCATATTGAAATAAATGTAATAAAATTAATTCGTTTTTCGTGATATTTATGTTGATAGATGTTTATATCTTAGAATTTTGGGGTGGATTACTATCTATGTTTTTTCTAGATTGTAGGATGATGGGAGAATTATACTATCAAAATTTGAAATAAACAATTATTTAAAAAAATGAAATATAAAAAATAATTGGTAGCGGATGAATGGATACATGGATAAGTGGGGCAATTCATGCCAATAAGTGAAAGAATTTGGGTGATAACATGTAGCTAGGCATGAATAACAGGTAGCTAAACATTTATAAAGAAATAGAAATATAAAAAATAACTAGCAGTTGATGCATGGATACATGGATAACTCAGGCAATTCATGGCAGATAACTAGAAATAGGCATTTAAATCTTAGAATTTGAGGTGGATTAACACCTATGATTTTTTTAGATTACAAAAGGATGAGACAAGTGTACTATCCAAATTTATTTTATTGCAGCCATTCAAAATTCAAATTAAACAATTATATAGGGATGGTGCAAGCTAATGCTAGCCACTCATGACGCGTTAGTTGCAATGGACTCCTTGAAAAATAGAAATCTGAACGTCAAAAAGCAATATTAGAGCTACCTACACAATTTTTTGGAATATGGAGAAAGAAGATAAAACGTAGACAATCGGATTACCTTCCGGAATATATAAATATTATTTATGGAAATTAAGTATAACTCCCAAAAAATGGGGTTCTCCTAAGGTTGGTATGTTATTTTTCTAAGAAAACATAATGAATATGTTTGCATTAGTGCGTTGGTTCGGTATGCAAATGGTGGAATTTTGTGAAAAAAATTATATACAGTCATAGATAACAGGTCATTCTAGTGCAACGCTATTTTTCCATATTTATTTATATTAATTTTAATTTTTTTTTAATGAAGGAAGTCGGCCAAGCCCTAGAATGACTAGGTTGAGTGTTAGTGCACAACATCATGGTCTTAACATAATCAATGAACTTTTTTGTTTTTTTAAGGATGTAGATCTTTGTGTGGGTTCTTTTCCGTTTTCAAAATAGGTGAGCCAATCGAAAGTTATAGATGAAAGAAATAACCTACTTTTTGTGTAAGATTGACGTTAGTGCAATTGAAATTAATTAAAAAATAGGAACAAATAATAGATTTAATAAAAAATTACATATCCGGAATCTGCACACATAGTTCTACAAGTGTGTGCAATTTCATTAGCAGTGGACTAGTGTAGCATACGCGGAATCATGCTCGAAATAGAAGAAGTTATAGAATAAGATGTATTTTTTTATAGTATTATATGTTTTTTGGAAACCCGAACCTAAAACCATAGCATCCAAGTCATCCACCACGTTGGTGGGAAAGGAATTACCCGCCAAAACTTAAAAATTTAAATGGTGCGTGCGCGTTGATTTAAAGGTGCGTCCGCGTTGTTTTAAATGCGCGTACGCATAAATAGCGTGCACACAATAATAGTGTGTATGTGCTATTGAGTGCATACATGCTATTCTGTAAAATCGGACCAAACCATAGCTTAAGCACATATGCATCCATACAAAAATCCTATTGAATGGATGAAGTTGATGATGATGAAGATGATGATGATGATGTTGATGATGATGATGTTGATGATGAAGATGATGTCCAAGATGATGATGATGATGATGATGATGATGTTGATGATGAAGATGATGATGTTGATGAAGATAATGTTGATGATGAAGATGATGACCAAGATGATGATGATGATGATGATGACAATGATGATGATGATGTTAATGATGAAGATGATGACCAAGATGATGATGATGATGATGTTAAGTTTATACTAATTTGACTAGCAAGATCACTGAAAGAAACACAATCACAAGATAGACAAAGATTTACCCTGGGAAACCCTCATGGGGTACAAAACCCAGCAAATCTTTCCTCAATATAGATGATCAACCAATACAAGATGTAGAAACCAAACAAGAGCTCCTCCTCCTATTCCTATGCAGACCTCTCTCTCACTTTTGCGCTGCTTTCCAAGTGAGAAATGAATGAGATAAGTGAGGAGCATCCTCCTCTACTTATACTTATTTCCCAACTTACTTTTTACCCTATGGGTCCGACCTCTCCTAAGAGGGTCTAATAACCCCTAATAAATTAACTCGGGGTCGACCCCCACATGGGAGATCTAATAACCCTAGTTACCACAATCCATCGGAGGAATAAACATCTCCGGATATACAATAGGGTCACCTCGGAGGGATGTAACATCTCCGGAATAATAAAGTATAAATATAATATTCTTAGAAGTTACAATATTTCAACACTCCCCCTTAACGAGAATGATATTATAACAACATCTGCAGGAGCAAGGAGTCATCGACTACATCATACATGATACATCTATAAATCATTGGAAGCTTTCTTTATACATCATCATCAGTAACTTAAGCAGTTACTGGAACATCTTCAAGATCTTCAATACTGGAACACCAACATCTTCACTACCGAGTCTTCATCTTTCTGCAGCACTCGAACAGCTACAACATCATCATCATCGAATCCTCTGATCAACAACATGATCTGGATCTCTCAATCACGATAAGCAGCACCGTCATCACACAATCATAAGCATCGTCATCACAATCATCAACATCGTCATCATATGATCAGCATCTGGATCATCTCGATATACAGCATCTGGATCATCTCGATCTACAGCATCTGGATCATCTTGATCTACAACATCATCATAGTAGCATACTTTGCAATATACACGATCCAATTACAGGATGATCAATCCCGCTCATTTTAGGACATAGGTCCATGGATGATACAATCCAAATCAAGTTCCAGGATGATCAATCCTTATTACTTTAAGACAAGTCTCATGTCTATGGACGATGCAATCCAGATCAACTTCCAAGAGGATCATTCCTTATCACTTTAAGACAAGTCTCATGTCTATGGACGATGCAATCCAGATCAACTTCCAGGAGGATCATTCCTTATCACTTTAAGACAAGTCTCATGTCTATGGATGATGCAAATCCAGATCAACTTTCAGGAGGATCATTTCTTATCACTTTAAGACAAGTCTCATGTCTATGGACGATACAATCCAGATCAACTTCCAGGAGGATCATTCCTTATCACTTTAAGACAAGTCTCATGTCTATGGACGATGGAATCCAAATCAACTTCCAGGAGGATCATTCCTTATCGCTTTAAGACAAGCCTCATGTCTAGGGATGATGCAATCCCATCACGTACATTTTGAACCAAAGGTCTAGGGATGATGCAGTCCTATAATCAATTCTCGGAGACAGATGTCTACAGATCAATTCTGGGACCAAAGTCTGGGGAAGATACAATCCCCACTTGTCCACTAAGGACTTCATTCTCGAAAACATCTGTCTATGGATCAATTTTGGGACCGAATTTCAGGGAAGATACAATCCCCACCTGTCCACTAAGGACTTTATTCTCGAATACATCTGTCTACGGATCAATTCTGGGACCGATGTCCGAGGAAGATACAATCCCCACCTGTCCACTAAGGACTTCATTCTCGAAGACATCTGTCTACGGATCAATTCTGGGACCAAATTCTAGGGAAGATACAATCCCCACCTGTCCACTAAGGACTTCATTCTCGAAGACATCTGTCTACAGATCAATTCTGGGACCGAAGTCCAGGGAAGATACAATCCCCACCTGTCCACTAAGAACCATACATCGACCTTCCTGTTGGAATCACAAATATAGTTATCCACATCATCGACCTCACTGTCAATGCAGGCAATCTCATCATTAGTGACCACATCACTCCCCCTTTAGAGAAGGGTCCTTTGAACTACACCAATATTATCTCGGAAATACTCAAACTTTACTCGAGACAGAGGTTTGGTCAATATATCAGTAATTTGTTCGTCAGTGCTCACATACTCGAGCTTGATAGCTCCTTTCTGTACTATATCCCATATATAGAAATATCGGATTTCTATGTGCTTTGACTTATCATGGAATACTGGATTCTTTGTCATCTTGATACAACTCTGGTTGTCACACATGATCACAGTGGGATCCATCTCTAAGTCAAATAGTCCTGATAATAGTTTTCGAAGCCATACTACTTCACAACTAGCAGAGCAAGCAACTATATATTCTGCTTCAGCTATACTAAGAGCCACACTAGATTGCTTCCTGCTAAACCACGAGATCATGGCAGATCCAAGACAATAACATCCACCTGATGTACTCTTCCTGTCTGAGACACTTCCTTCCCAATCAGCATCTGAGTAGCCATGCAATCCGAAGTCATGATCTCCAAGATAATATAGACCAAAACCTATTGTACCCTTTAGATACCTCATCACATGCTTTGCAGCTATTAAGTGAACTCTTCTGGGTTCCACTAGATACTGACTCAAGGTATTTACAGCAAAGCATATGTCTGGTCTAGTATTTGTCAAATACATCGATGACCCAATAATCTATTTGTATAGAGTCACATCCACTAACTCTGATGAGTCATCAACTAATAACTTCAAGTTAGAGTCCATGGGGGTGGCCATGGCTTTGCACTCCAACATATCGAATCTTTTCAAAATCCCCACAGCATACTTACCCTAATTTAGAAAGATTCCTTTTTGGTCTTGCCATACTTCCAGACCTAAGAAGTAGTGCATCAATCCGAGATCTTTCATCTCAAATTCTGAAGAGAGCTTCTTCTTGCATTCAATAATCTGTTTCTCATTTCCAATCAGAAATAGATCATCTACATACAGTAATAATATGACAAGTTCATCATCCATAACTTTGAGATAAAGATTAGGATTAGCTTTACTCTTGGTAAATCCCATGCTTGTCAAGAAACTGTCAATTCTTCCGTACCAAGTTCTAGGAGCTTGCTTCAATCCATACAAAGCCTTCTTCAGTTTGCATACATGTGTTCTTCCATTTTCAACCTCAAATCCTTGTGGTTGTTCTATGTACACTTCTTCCTCAATCACACCATTCAGGAAAGTTGTCTTAACATCCATTTGGTGTAATTTCCACTTCATCATAGATACAAGTGCTATGATGGTTCTAATGGAAGTGTACCTTGCAACTGGTGCAAATGTTTCTTCATAGTCAATTCCCTCTTTCTGAGAGAATCCTCTGGCTATAAATCTTGCCTTATATTTTTCAATGCTACCATCCGCAACATGTTTTATCTTGAATATCCATTTGGAGGATACCACACTCTTGTCTTTTTGTTTGGGAACTATATCCCAAACATCATTCTTCATTATTGACTGGTATTCTTCCATCATTGCTTCTACCCACTCTTTCTTCTGAGCTGCCTCTTCATAGCTAGTAGGTTCTTGATCCACCAGATCACACATCAAAGCCACATAGTTGGATAATAGCTTTGGTTTCTTGCTCACTCTAGTGGAGCCTTCAGGAGCCCCATACTTTTCAGCTCCTAGTATAATGTCTCTGGCCCATGATGGCCTTCTTTTCCTTGAAATGTTTGAAGTGGGGGGTTCTTGAGGTTCTAGTATGTCATGGTCTTCAGGTGTTATGTCTTCAGGGATGGGTACAGTTTTTATAGTTCTGGGAGGTGCATCTTCTTCATATATCTCTTCATGTTGGCACTTCCTAGATCTCTTAAGAGCTGCTTCTTCATCAAATGTCACATCCCTACTTATTTCCATATGATGAAAACTTGGGATATAAATTCTGAATGATTTGGATGATTCACAATATCCAACAAATATTCCCTTCTTCCCAGAAGGATCTAGCTTGGTCCTCTTCTTTTTTGGAATGTGAATGTACACTGGACATCCAAATATCTTGAGATGACTTACCTCATGCTTCTTTCCTATGAACACTTATTCTGGAGTCTTGAAATCAAGAGCACTGTGGGATAGTCTATTTTGTACATAGATTGTTGTTCTAGCTACTTCAGCCCATAGATACATGGGTAGGTCTTGATCATGTATCATTGTCTTTACAGCTTCCATGATGGTTCTATTCTTTCTTTCCACAACCCCATTTTGTTGTGGATTGTACGGAGTGGTTAGTTCCCTCTTGATTCCAGCTTCCTTACAAAAATCTTCAAAATCCTTTGAAGTATATTCTCCGCCATTATCTGTTCTGAGTATTTTGATTTTCTTTTCTGAATGATTCTCTATCAATGCTTTGAACTCTTTGAACTTTCCAAAGACTTAATTCTTTCCTTTTAGAAAGTATATCCAAGTCTTCCTTGAATAGTCATCAATGAATGTGAGATAGTATTCATATCCACTCAAAGATGTGGAGGGCATTGGTCCACATACATCTGAATGTATTAACTCCAAGGTACTTTTAGTCTTTGTTTCACTCTTTGGAAATGGGTTCTTGATATTCTTCCCTTTTGCACATCCTTTGCATGTGCCATCATGATCAACCTTTAAGTCTGGTAGTCCTATGACTACCTTTCTCACATGAGGTAGGGCTTTGTAGTTAATGTGAGCAAGCCTTCTATGCCATAGCTCACTTGGGCTAGTGGCTTCATGAACAAGGGCAGCTTCTGAATGGCCCTTGAGTTTGTATAGACCTCCTTCCTCTTCACCAATAACAATTGCATCCTCAATTGATTTTCCTTTAGGCCACATAAGTACTTGGCCATCTATGAATGCAACTCTAAAGCTTTTCTTATCTAATGCTGAAATAGAAACTAGGTTCTTCTTCAAACCTGGTACATATAAAATTTCTTTCATCTTCAATGGTGTTCCAGAATCAAGCTAGTAGCTTGCTTCACCAATTCCCTTGATGGGATATTGATAATCATCTCCTAGAGATACCTTTTGTGGAGAGGTCTTTTCTTCAAGTCTTGAGAGAGTTTTCTTTTGACCTGTCATGTGCTTTGAAGCACCACTATCAATGAGACATGTATCTTCTCCATGTGTCACAGAGCCAGAGAGTGCAAAAAATAGAACATATTCTTCCACATCTTCTTTCTCTACTTTAGTTCTTTTCTTTTGAGGTCTTTCCTCTTCTTCTTCTTCTTCACTATCATCTTCTACCATATGTGCATAATGTCTTTTGTGAACAAACTTCTTCTTCTTTGTTTGTGAAGTAAAAATTCTAGCAAAGTGTCCTAGTTTAAGACAATTGTAACATTGAACTGTGGAGAGATCTCTTTCTGAGTTTGTTCCTCTTCTCCTTTAAAATCCATGGGAAGGTTGAGACACCTTGTGGTCATCTTTCTTGAAGTGACCCTTTCCTCTTCTTTTGGTGTGAGTATCCAAAGCTTGGTCATCCTCCTTGAGAAGGGCTTCTCTATTGGCTACCCTAGCTTCTTCTTGAATACAATCCTCCCATACCACATCAAACTTCATACTTTCTTTCCTGGCACACATAGTTTGGATGAATGACTCCCAAGGTCTAATGAGACCATTTAGAGTAGTCATGACTAGTTCATCTTCATCAAGGGTATCCCCAATGGCATCTAGTTGTTCCTTGATATGGGAAACCCTTGAGAAATAGTCTTGAATAGATTCTCCTTTGTTCATTTTGGTACTCTTCAACTGAGATCTTAGGTTCATCTTCTTGTTGATGTTCCTCCCTTCATACATTATTCCTAGGGCATCATACATTTCCTTTGTGTTCTTTTTGTATGCCACTTGGGGAATCAAGTGGTCCTTGATAGAATCAGCAATGATTCTCTTTACCCTAATCAGATCCTTCCTAGACTTTTCTTTGGCTTCATCTTCTGCAGGTTCTACAACTTCATCCTTGATATATTGGGCAAGATCATTCTCTTCAAGAATGAGACCAGTTCTATATTTCCATGCCCGGAAATTCTCTATACCTTTTAGATTGTCCTCAAGCTTAGTGCTTGGGGCCATCCTGCCCAGGCGGTTACCAAAAATTGAAAATTCCAAAAATGAAAACTGACCTTAGCAGGAGATTGGCTTGACTGAGGTGAGGTGACTGATGTACTTTTTTTCTGGAAAATTCAATTTTTCAGCCTCCAAACTTGACCAACGAATTTCAGACTTGCTGTAGAAATCTAGTTCTAGTTTTCTGGTTTTCTGCACTTTTTGCCAAACTAGGGTTTGACTTTCCCGGAGTTCTACCGAACCAAAAAGTTCGATCTAGGGCTCAAAAGTTCGATTTTGAGGAGGGATATCCAGCCATGTAATCAGAATCCAAAGATTCCAACTTTTACAAAAACCCTAATTTTCATCGGAGGAAGAGAGAGAGATATTTTTCACCTTGTGAAAGATGTCCTATTCAGGCTAGCTCTGATACCATGTTAAGTTTATATGAATTTGACTAGCAAGATCACTGAAAGAAACACAATCACAAGATAGACAAAAATTTACCCTAGGAAACCCTCATGGGGTAGAAAACCCAGCAAAGCTTTCCTCAATATAGATGATCAACCAATACAAGATGTAGAAACCAAACAAGAGCTCCTCCTCCTCTTCCTATGCAGACCTCTCTCTCACTTTTGCACTACTTTCCAAGTGAGAAATGAATGATATAAGTGAGGAGCATCCTCCTCTACTTATACTTGTTTCCCGACTGACTTTTTACCCTATGGGGCCGACCTCTCCTAAGAGGGTCTAATAACCCCTAATAAATTAACTCAGGGCCAACCCCCACATGGGAGATCTAATAACCCTAGTTACCACAATCCATCGGAGGAATAAACATCTCCGGATATACAATAGGGTCACCTCGGAGGGATGTAACATCTCCGGAATAATAAAGTACAAATATAATATTCTTAGAAGTTACAATATTTCAACAAATGATGAGGAGGAGGAGGAGGATGAGTATGATGATGAGGAAGTGGGTGACAATGATGATGATGATGATCATCATCATATTCGTCATCATCAGCATCATCATCTTTATCTTCGTACTCATCTTCATCATCATCCATCATCTTCGTCATGATGACGAAGATGATGGATGATGATGAAGATGATGATGATGATGTTGATGGTGATGATGATGATGAATATGATGATGATCATCATCATCATCGTTGTCACCCACTTCCTCATCATTATCCTCATCCTCATCCTCCTCCTCGATGACGAAGATGATGGATGATGATGAAGATGATGATGTTGACGTTGATGGTGATGATCACGATGATGATGATGTTGATGATGAAGATGATAGCCAAGATGATGAGGAGGAGGAGGAGGAGGAGGAGGAGGATGGGGATGATGATGAGGAATTGGGTGATAACGATGATGATGATGATGGAGATGATGATGATGGCGAGGATGATGACAATGGTGATGATGAAGATGATGATGATGATGTTGATGATGACGAAGATGATTATGATGATGATGATGATATTCGTCATCATCAGCATCATCATCTTCATCTTCGTACTCATATTCATCATCATCCATCATCTTCATCATCATCATCATCATCTTCGTCATCATCATCATTATCAATGATAATCATGAAGAAGATGATGATGACAAAGATGGTGATGATGATGTTGATCATCATCATCATTATCAATGATGATGATGAAGAAGATGATGATGACAAAGATGGTGATGATGATGTTGATGATGTTGATGATGTTGATGACGATGATGATGATGTTGATGATGAAGATGATGACCAAGATGATGATGAAGATGTGGATGAGGATGAGGATGAGGATGAGGATGAGGAAGTGGGTGATAACGATGATGATGATGACGAGGATGATGATGATGATGAGGATGATGACGATGATGATGATGATGATGACGAAGATTATTATGATGATGAGGAGGAGGAGGAGGATCATATTCGTCATCATCAGCATCATCATCTTCATCATCATCATCATCATCAATGATGACGAAGATGATGAGGATGATGATGAGGATGATGAAGATGATGATGATTGATGATGATGATGATGATGATGATGATGATGCCAATGATGAAGATGATGACCAAGATGATGATGAGGAGGAGGAGTAGGATGAGGATGATGATGAGGATGAGGATGATGATGAGGAAGTGGGTGATAACGATGATGATGATGATGATGATGGAGATGATGATGATTGGTGAGCTCTTAGAATGGATGCCTAATGAGGGAAACTAGACTAGGACCTACTTTAATTATCAACCCAGGGGATGTACAAACTTCAGAGGTGCTAGCACTATATGTTCTCTTATAGGATAGTCTTTGTCGTGGTTGGGTGTCGATATCAATGTTTAAAGGTTTGCCAAAAAATAAATTGAATAAGCTATGAAAGGATTGCCTAATATATGGATGAGAAATACCTATGCTAAAAAGTTTGAATGCTGAAAACATTAAATCTATGTTAAGAAGTTAAATGCTAAAAATAGTAAATATACCTTAAGAATTAACTTGCGGAAAATAGTAAATCTATACTATGAATTTGAATGCTGAAAACTTGGCAGATCTATTCTAAAATACCAAAAGTTGGATCTCTAATTTAAGAAGTAAATACTGTAATTCAAATACATAAACTGGAAATCTGATCTAAAATATTCAAATGCCAAAAACTAAGTTCAGAATGAAATTATCCAATGCTACAAATTAATCATCAATTAACCAAAGTACTGAAAGTAATCAATCTTCATGAGCAACTATAATAATGGAAAATTGCATTATCTTCAAGATCTGGATCACTGTTTCAGAATTAATGCAAGCACACAGGAAAATAAGTGTCGAAATATGTGTTGGTGGAGTGCTGCTACAGGACTATGGAAATAGTGTTACCAAACTATAGAATGTGCTATAACCAACTATGGAATCAGAATGGTCGCTTTACTATAGAAATCAAATCGTGCTATTTAAATGCCATCAAAAATACTTTCATATGCGATATAGATTAAGTCAATACAAAGCACATAATGAAAAATACCTTAATAGTAAAATCTCCTGACTTACATGTTGGAGGGGCCTTCTCCAACCCGTACTCAGGAGTGGAGAAAACTTATAGATGCCGAATTGAAAGCAACATAAATATCTTTATTCAAAATAGTAACTTCATGGCTTAATAAAGGTCTGTAACACAAATTGTCTTTGCAGTATAAAAACGTAAAACGATGGTTCTAAAAAATGGCAGCAGGATCCCCTCGCTACCCGAGAGGTCCATATATATATGCCTCTAATGATTAACCTAACTATATGTCTAATTGTTGATCTTGCTGAATAGGATTTCTCTCTATAAATCATGGAAAAAGGCATTGATCTTTGTATGATCTTTCAGTCCTTCACTTGATTTGCGTGTTTGTCCCTTAGTGTACCTGCACCTACTCAATCATACTCATTTTTTATATAATTAGTTTATTGAACACGCTTTCAAACATAAAAGAATAATCTTTAAAACAACTTCATTAAATAATCAAGGTAAATCATTTCTCCCACAAAACAAGTGTATTTCTTCACCCTTTCTTGTGCTTCATTGTGGAAAAAGGCTATCAGATACATGTAACTTGGACTCATCATCTCCCCCATGCTCTAAGGATTCACCCATCCTTGGGTGATATATTCATCTCTTCGACGACTTATCTGATGTCCCATGCTACCACCCTGGGGGTCCCTTCCTGCTTGTAGTATCCCATGCTCTAATCCTCCTTGACCCATGCTCTCCTCTCTTCTTCATCATTAATCTGTTCCTTAATAACCAAGGAAGGTAAAATCGGGGATTTAACCTCCTTCCAATCCATCTGAGCTGATTCTTTATCAAGGATTCCCTGTACAGTTTAGCTTTAACGAGAGCAACTTCAAGTCTGAGAGGGGAGTGAAGCTCTTTTCTTTTTAGATCACTTTCTACTCTACGCCATCTTTCATTAATAGACTCATGAACCTCTTTGTATGTGCTATGGAGAGTAACATCAAAGTGTGCCACAGTCTCCTATTGATTCTCAAGGAGAATGGGGATCAACTCCTCATCCTGGGTGATGTTCCCATCGTTGTAAATTATTCTTTTAGGGTGAGTTGCCTCTACCCTGACTCATAATGGATTTTTCCATTTTGTTGCAACGTAAATGTGGTAGTCCCGAGCTTGTTCAATTTCGTGATTCATCCATGAACATAGTGCCCTCAACTGGAAATAACCCATGTAAGGGTTTGGCGACCAGTTGGGTGAGCTAGGAACTACAAAATTGTGCAAGAAAAATTCACTTAGCTAGTCCTTCTCCAACTCTGTGGAGTTTAGAGATGTATCCACAAATTCCTTGGGGGAGTTTATCTCTATCAAAAGTCCCTGTTTTAACCTTTGGAGCTGGAATTTGCCCCACTTTTCTTGTAGATAAACTGCATAAATTGTTGATGGCGGCCTGAGCTCTAGTAGTTTATCATATATTTTAGTGGTAGTAGCCAAAACGTCCCTCAATTGAACAATCTCCTGGTCCTTTTTGGTTAACTCCTCTTGTGCCTCAGCCAATTTCTCTTTAAGTGCTGAATTTTTCTACTCAGTCAGTTTTAGCTCCCTTGCATGATGCATTTTCAAAATTTGTGTCTTTGTAGGTGAAAACAGTGGAGACGTTGGCTGGCTTCTCTGCATTCTGGATTCAATTTTCAATGTTGCTAGCTCCTCTCTGAGGATCATTCCTTATCACTTTAAGACAAGTCTCATGTCTATGGACGATGCAATCCAGATCAACTTCCAGGAGGATCATTCCTTATCACTTTAAGACAAGTCTCATGTCTATGGACGATGCAAATCCAGATCAACTTCCAGGAGGATCATTTCTTATCACTTTAAGACAAGTCTCATTTTATGGACGATGCAATCCAGATCAACTTCCAGGAGGATCATTCCTTATCACTTTAAGACAAGTCTCATGTCTATGGACAATGGAATTCATATCAACTTCTAGGAGGATCATTCCTTATCACTTTAAGACAAGCCTCATGTCTAGGGATGATGCAATCCCATCACGTACATTTTGAACCAAAGGTCCAGGGATGATGCAGTCCTATAATAAATTCTCGGAGACAGATGTCTACAGATCAATTCTGGGACCAAAGTCCGGGGAAGAAACAATCCCCACCTGTCCACTAGGACTTCATTCTCGAAGACATCTGTCTATGGATCAATTTTGGGACCGAATTTTGGGGAAGATACAATCCCCACCTGTCCACTAAGGACTTTATTCTCGAAGACATCTGTCTACGGATCAATTCTGGGACCGATGTCCGGGGAAGATACAATCCCCACCTATCCACTAAGGACTTCATTCTCGAAGACATCTGTCTACGGATCAATTCTGGGACCGAAGTCTAGGGAAGATACAATCCCCACCTGTCCACTAAGGACTTCATTCTCAAAGACATATGTCTACGGATCAATTCTGGGATCGAAGTCCGGGGAAGATACAATCCCCACCTGTCCACTAAGAACCATACATCGACCTTCCTGTCGGCATCACAAATATAGGTATCCACATCATCGACCTCAATGTCAATGCAGCCAATCTCATCATTAGTGACCACATCACTCCCCCTTTCGAGGAGGGTCCTTCTGAACTACACCAAGCTTATCTTGGAAATACTCAAACTTTACTCGAGACAGAGGTTTGGTCAATATATCAGCAATTTGTTCGTCAGTGCTCACATACTCGAGCTTGATAGCTCCTTTCTGCACTATATCCCATATATAGAAATATCGAATTTCGTGCTTTGACTTATCATGGAATACTAGATTCTCTGTCATCTTGATACAACTCTGGTTGTCACACATGATCACAGTGGGATCCATCTCTAAGTCAAATAGTCCTGATAATAGTTTTCGAAGCCATACTGCTTCACAACTAACAAAGCAAGCAGCTATATATTCTGCTTCAGGTGTACTAAGAGCCACACTAGACTGCTTCCTGCTAAACCACGAGATCATGGCAGATCCAAGACAATAACATCCACTTGATGTACTCTTCCTATCTGAGACACTTCCTTCCCAATCAGCATCTGAGTAGCCATGCAATCTGAAGTCATGATATCCAAGATAATATAGACCAAAATCTATTGTACCCTTTAGATACCTCATCACATTCTTTGCAGCTATTAAGTGAACTCTTTTGGGTTCCACTAGATACTGACTCAAGGTATTTACGGCAAAGCATATGTTTGGTCTAGTATTTATCAAATACATCAATGACCCAATAATTTGTCTGTATAGAGTCACATCCACTAACTCTGATGAGTCATCAACTAATAACTTCAAGTTGGAGTCCATGGGGGTGGCCATGGCTTTGCACTCGAACATATCGAATCTTTTCAAAATCCCCACAGCATACTTACCCTGATTTAGAAAGATTCCTTTTTGGTCTTTCCATACTTCCAGACCTAAGAAGTAGTGCATCAATCCGAGATCTTTCATCTCAAATTTTGAAGAGAGCTTCTTCTTGCATTCAATAATTTGTTTCTCATTTTCAGTCAGAAATATATCATCTACATACAGTAATAATATGACAGGTTCATCATCCATAACTTTGAGATAAAGATTAGGATCAGCTTTACTCTTGGTAAATCCCATGCTTGTCAAGAAACTGTCAATTCTTCCGTACCAAGCTCTGGGAGATTGCTTCAATCCATACAAAGCCTTCTTCAGTTTGCATACATGTGTTCTTCCATTTTCAACCTCAAATCCTTGTGGTTGTTCTATGTACACTTATTCCTCAATCACACCATTCAGGAAAGCTGTCTTAACATCCATTTGGTGTAATTTCCACTTCATCATAGATGCAAGTGCGATGATGGTTCTGATGGAAGTGTACCTTGCAATTGGTGCAAATGTTTCTTCATAGTCAATTCCCTCTTTCTGAGAGAATCCTCTGGCTACAAATATTGCCTTATATTTTTCACTACTACCATCCGCAACATGTTTTATCTTGAATATCCATTTGGAGGATACCACACTCTTGTCTTTTGGTTTGGGAACTATATCCCAAACATCATTCCTCAGTATTGACTGGTATTCTTCTGTCATTGCTTCTACCCACTCTTTCTTCTGAGCTGCCTCTTCATAGCTAGTAGGTTCTTGATCCACCATATCACACATCAAAGCCACATAGTTGGATAATAGCTTTGGTTTCTTGCTCACTCTAGTGGAGCCTTCAGGAGCCCCATACTTTTCAGCTCCTAGTATAATGTCTCTGGCCCATGATGGCCTTCTTTTCCTTGAAATGTTTGAAGTGGGGGGTTCTTGAGGTTCTAGTATGTCATGGCCTTCAGGTGTTATGTCTTCAGGGATGGGTACAGTTTGTGTAGTTCTGGGAGGTGCATCTTCTTCATATATATCTTCATGTCGACACTTCCTAGATCTCTTAAGAGCTGCTTCTTCATCAAATGTCACATCCCTACTTATTTCCATATGATGAAAACCTGGGATGTAAATTCTGAATGATTTGGATGATTCACAATATCCAACAAATATTCCCTTCTTCCCAGAAGGATCTAGCTTGGTCCTCTTCTCTTTTGGAATGTGAATGTACACTGGACATCCAAATATCTTGAGATGACTTACCTCAGGCTTCTTTCCTATGAACACTTCTTCTGGAGTCTTGAAATCAAGAGCACTATGGGATAGTCTATTTTGTACATAGACTGTTGTTCTAGCTTCTTCAGCCCATAGATACATGGGTAGGTCTTGATCATGTATCATTGTCTTTACAGCTTCCATGATGGTTCTATTCTTTCTTTCCACAACCCCATTTTGTTGGGGATTGTACGGAGTGGTTAGTTCCCTCTTGATTCCAGCTTCCTTACAAAAATATTCAAAATCCTTTGAAGTATATTCTCCGCCATTATCTGTTCTGAGTATTTTGATTTTCTTTTCTGAATGATTCTCTATCAATGCTTTGAACTCTTTGAACTTTCCAAAGACTTCATTCTTTCCTTTTAAAAAGTATATCCAAGTCTTCCTTGAATAGTCATCAATGAATGTGAGATAGTATTCATATCCACTCAAAGATGTGGAGGGAATTGGTCCACATACATCTAAATGTATTAACTCCAAGGTACTCTTAGTCTTTGTTTCACTCTTTGGAAATGGGTTCTTTATATTCTTCCCTTTTGCACATCCTTTGCATGTGCCATCATGATCAACCTTTAAGTCTGGTAGTCCTATGACTACCTTGCTCACATGAGGTAGGGCTTTGTAGTTAATGTGAGCAAGCCTTCTATGCCATAGCTCACTTGGGCTAGTGGCTTCATGAACAAGGGAAGCTTCTGAATGGCCCTTGAGTTTTTATAGACCTCCTTCCTCTTCACCAATAAAAATTGCATCCTCAATTGATTTTCCTTTAGGCCACATAAGTACTTGGCCATCTATGAATGCAACTCTAAAGCTTTTCTTATCTAATGCTGAAATAGAAAGTAGGTTCTTCTTCAAACCTGGTACATATAAAATTTCTTTCATCTTCAATGGTGTTCCAAAATCAAGCTTGTAGCTTGCTTCACCAATTCCCTTGATGGGATATTGATAATCATCTCCTAGAGATACCTTTTGTGGAGAGGTCTTTTCTTCAAGTCTTGAGAGAGTTTTCTTTTGACCTGTCATGTGCTTTGAAGCACCACTATCAATAAGCCATGTATCTTCTCCAGGTGTCACAGAGCCAGAGAGTGCAGAAAATAGAACATATTCTTCCGCATCTTCTTTCTCTACTTTAGTTCTTTTCTGTTGAGGTCTTTCCTCTTCTTCTTCTTCTTCTTCTTCTTCTTCACTATCATCTTCTGCCATATGTGCATGATGTCTTTTGTGAACAAACTTATTCTTCTTTGTTTGTGAAGTACAATTTCTAGCAAAGTGTCCTAGTTTAAGACAATTGTAACATTGAACTGTGGAGAGATCTCTTTCTGAGTTTATTCCTCTTCTCCTTTTAAATCTATGGGAAGTTTGAGACACCTTTTGGTCATCTTTCTTAAAGTGACCCTTTATTCTTCTTTTGGTGTGAGTAGCCAAAGCTTGGTCATCCTCCTTGAGAAAGGCTTCTCTATTGGCTACCCTAGCTTCTTCTTGAATACAATCCTCCCATACCACATCAAACTTCATACTTTCTTTCCTGGCACAAATAGTTTGGATGAATGACTCCCAAATTCTAGTGAGACCATTTAGAGCAGTCATGACTAGTTCATCTTCATCAAGGGTATCCCCAATGGCATCTAGTTGTTCCTTGATTTGGGAAACCCTTGAGAAATAGTCTTGAATAGATTCTCCTTTTTTCATTTTGGTACTCTTCAACTGAGATCTTAGGTTCATCTTCCTGTTGATGTTCCTCCCTTCATACATTCTTCCTAGGGAATCATACATTTCCTTTGTATTCTTTTTGTATGCCACTTGGGGAATCAAGTGGTCCTTGATAGAATCAGCAATGATTCTCTTTGCCCTAATCAGATCCTTCCTAGACTTTTCTTTGGCTTCATCTTCCGCAGGTTCTGCAACTTCATCCTTGATATATTGGGCAAGATCATTCTCTTCAAGAATGAGACCAATTCTATATTTCCATGCCCGGAAATTCTCTATACCTTCTAGCTTGTCCTCAAGCTTAGTGCTTGGGGCCATCTTGCCCAGGGGGTTACCAAAAATTGAAAATTCCAAAAATGAAAAACTGAACTTATCAGGAGATTGGCTTGACTGAGGTGAGGTGACTGATGTACTTTTTTCTAGAAAATTCAATTTTTCATGCTCCAAACTTGACCAGCGAACTTCAGACTTGCTGTAGAAATCTGGTTCTGGTTTTCTGGTTTTTCGCACTTTTTGCCAAACTAGGGTTTGACTTTCCCGGAGTTCTACCCAACCAAAAAGTTTGATCTAGGGCTCAAAATTTCGATTTTGAGGAGGGCTATCGAGCCATGTAATCAGAATCCAAATATTCCAACTTTTACAGAAACCCTAATTTTCACCGGAGGAAGAGAGAGATATTTTTCACCTTGTGAAAGATGTCCTATTCAGGCTAGCTCTGATACCATGTTAAGTTATACGAATTTGACTAGCAAGATCACTGAAGGAAACACAATCACAAGATAGACAAAGATTTACCCTAGAAAACCCTCATGGGGTACAAAACCCAACAAAGCTTTCCTCAATATAGATGATCAACCAATACAAGATGTAGAAACCAAACAAGAGCTCCTCCTCCTCTTCCTATACAGACCTCTCTCTCACTTGTGCGCTACTTTCCAAGTGAGGAATGAATGATATAAGTGAGGAGCATCCTCCTCTACTTATACTTGTTTCCCGACTGACGTTAGTGCAATTGAAATTAATTAAAAAATAGGAACAAATAATAGATTTAATAAAAAATTACATATCCGGAATCTGCACACATAGTTCTACAAGTGTGTGCAATTTCATTAGCAGTGGACTAGTGTAGCATACGCGGAATCATGCTCGAAATAGAAGAAGTTATAGAATAAGATGTATTTTGTTATAAGATGTATTTTTTTATAGCATTATATGTTTTTTGGAAACCCGAACCTAAAACCATAGCATCCAAGTCATCCACCACGTTGGTGGGAAAGGAATTACCCGCCAAAACTTAAAAATTTAAATGGTGCGTGCGCGTTGATTTAAAGGTGCGTCCGCATTGTTTTAAATGCACGTACGCACAAATAGCGTGCACACAATAATAGTGCGTATGCTCTATTGAGTGCGTACATGCTATTCTGTAAAATCGGACTAAACCATAGCTTAAGCACATATGCATCCATACAAAAATCCTATTGAATGGATGAAGTTGATGATGATGAAGATGATGATGATGATGTTGATGATGATGAAGATGATGTCCAAGATGATGATGATGATGATGATGATGTTGATGATGAAGATGATGATGCCGATGATGATAATGTTGATGATGAAGATGATGACCAAGATGATGATGATGATGATGATGACAATGATGATGATGATGTTGATGATGAAGATGATGACCAAGATGATGATGATGATGATGTTAAGTTTATACTAATTTTACTAGCAAGATCACTGAAAGAAACACAATCACAAGATAGACAAAGATTTACCCTGGGAAACCCTCATGGGGTACAAAACCTAGCAAAGCTTTCCTCAATATAGATGATCAACCAATACAAGATGTAGAAACCAAACAAGAGCTCCTCCTCCTCTTCCTATGCAGACCTCTCTCTCACTTTTGCGCTGCTTTCTGAGTGAGAAATGAATGAGATAAGTGAGGAGCATCCTCCTCTACTTATACTTGTTTCCCAACTTACTTTTTACCCTATGGGTCCGACCTCTCCTAAGAGGGTATAATAACCCCTAATAAATTAACTCAGGGTCAACCCCCACATGGGAGATCTAATAACCCTAGTTACCACAATTCATCGGAGGAATAAACATCTCCGGATATACAATAGGGTCACCTCAGAGGGATGTAACATCTCCGTAATAATAAAGTACAAATATAATATTCTTAGAAGTTACAATATTTCAACACTCCCCCTTAACGAGAATGATATTATAACAACATCTGCAGGAGCAAGGAGTCATCGACTACATCATACATGATACATCTATAAATCATTGGAAGCTTTCTTTATACATCATCATCAGTAACTTAAGCAGTTACTGGAACATCTTCAAGATCTTCAATACTGGAACACCAACATCTTCAGTACCGAGTCTTCATCTTTCTGCAGCACTCGAACAGCTACAGCATCATCATCATCGAATCCTCTGATCAACAACATGATCTGGATCTCTCAATCACGATAAGCAGCACCGTCATCACACAATCATAAGCATCGTCATCACACAATCATCAACATTGTCATCATATGATCAGCATCTGGATCATCTCGATATACAGCATCTGGATAATCTCAATCTACAGCATCTGGATCATCTTGATCTACAATATCATCATAGTAGCATAGTTTGCAATATACATGATCCAATTACAGGATGATCAATCCCGCTCATTTTAGGACATAGGTCCATGGATGATACAATCCAGATCAAGTTACAGGATGATCAATCCTTATTACTTTAAGACAAGTCTCATTTCTATGGACGATGCAATCCAGATCAACTTCCAGGAGGATCATTCCTTATCACTTTAAGACAAGTCTCATGTCTATGGACGATGCAATCCAGATCAACTTCCAGGAGGATCATTCCTTATCACTTTAAGACAAGTCTCATGTCTATGGATGATGCAAATCCATATCAACTTCCAGGAGGATCATTTCTTATCACTTTAAGACAAGTCTCATGTCTATGGATGATACAATCCAGATCAACTTCCAGGAGGATCATTCCTTATCACTTTAAGACAAGTCTCATGTCTATGGACGATGGAATCCAAATCAACTCATTCCTTATCGCTATAAGACAAGCCTCATGTCTAGGGATGATGCAATCCCATCACGTACATTTTGAACCAAAGGTCCAGGGACGATGCAGTCCTATAATCAATTCTCGGAGACAGATGTATACAGATCAATTCTGGGACCAAAGTCTGGGGAAGATACAATCCCCACATGTCCACTAAGGACTTCATTCTCAAAAACATCTGTCTATGGATCAATTTTGGGACCGAATTTTAGGGAAGATACAATCCCCACCTGTCCACTAAGGACTTTATTCTTGAAGACATCTGTCTACAGATCAATTCTGGGACCAATGTCCGAGGAAGATACAATCCCCACCTGTCCACTAAGGACTTCATTCTTGAAGACATCTGTCTACGGATCAATTCTGGGACCAAATTCTAGGGAAGATACAATCCCCACCTGTCCACTAAGGACTTCATTCTCGAAGACATCTGTCTACGGATCAATTATGGGACCGAAGTCCAGGGAAGATACAATCCCCACCTGTCCACTAAGAACCATACATCGGCCTTCTTGTTGGCATCACAAATATAGTTATCCACATCATCGACCTCACTGTCAATGCAGGCAATCTCATCATTAGTGACCACATCACTCCCCCTTTCGAGAAGGGTCCTTTGAACTACACCAATCTTATCTCGGAAATACTCAAACTTTACTCGAGACATAGGTTTGGTCAATATATCAGTAATTTGTTCGTCAGTTCTCACATACTCGAGCTTGATAGCTCCTTTCTGCACTATATCCCATATATAGAAATATCGGATTTCTATGTGCTTTGACTTATCATGGAATACTGGATTCTTTGTCATCTTTATACAACTCTGTCTGTCACACATGATCACAATGGGATCCATCTCTAAGTCAAATAGTCCTGATAATAGTTTTCGAAGCCATACTGCTTCACAACTAGCAGAGCAAGCAGCTATATATTCTACTTCATCTATACTAAGAGCCACACTAGATTGCTTCCTGCTAAACCACGAGATCATGGCAGATCCAAGACAATAACATCCACCTGATGTACTCTTCCTGTCTGAGACACTTCCTTCCCAATCAGCGTCTGAGTAGCCATGCAATCTGAAGTCATGATCTCCAAGATAATATAGACCAAAACCTATTGTACCCTTTAGATACATCATCACATGCTTTGCAGCTATTAAGTGAACTATTCTGGGTTCCACTAGATACTGACTCAAGGTATTTACAGCAAAGCATATGTCTGGCCTAGTATTTGTCAAATACATCGATGACCCAATTATCTGACTGTATAGAGTCATATCCACTAACTCTGATGAGTCATCAACTAATAACTTCAAGTTGGAGTCCATGGGGGTGGCCATGGCTTTGCACTCCAACATATCGAATCTTTTCAAAATCCCCACAGCATACTTACCCTGATTTAGAAAGATTCCTTTTTGGTCTTGCCATACTTCCAGACCTAAGAAGTAGTGCATCAATCCGAGATCTTTCATCTCAAATTCTGAAGAGAGCTTCTTCTTGCATTCAATAATCTGTTTCTCATTTCCAATCAGAAATAGATCATCTACATACAGTAATAATATGACAGGTTCATCATCCATAACTTTGAGACATAAATTGAAGGCTTTTACAATTATAAGACATAAATTGTTTTACAAAAAGTAACTCGAAAATAAACTTCGTGTATTTAAAAAATTAATGCTTGCATAATTTCCACCTTTTATGAAAATTCTAGCAACAATTTTTAGCTAGCAACTCATAGAAGCCACATTTCAGTAAAGAAAATATTCAAGTTACTTCACCCTGTATTTCAACAATTAATGCTTGTGTCATTTCCACCTCCCATGAAAATTCTAGCAACATTTTTTATGTTAGCAACTTTCAAAATCCAGATTTGATGAAAGGAAGTGTAACTTTAGATGTTGAAATTTCTTATAAAATCATTATGAGTCTAAGAACTCAGCAAATGCATTATTATGCCTAAAGACAAGCAGGATTTGCAATTCGAGTTATTAATCTTGAAGGATGATGAATTGATTCTGAAATGTCATTACCCCTTGTATACATAGCATGTACACTTGGCATTATAAAACAAGTTGATTATCATTCCTGGCACGAACAAAATAAAAATATGAGAAGAATATAAGAAAAGATTGTTGAACATGAGAAAACAAAGTATCCACAACAAGTAACATTTTGTAAAATGTTGAATGGTTTACAAAAGTGTAAATACATAGCCAAAATATAGGAGCAATCTTACAACAAAGTTTGGATATTAATATTTCAAGTAGTAATATTGTATTTGGCTAGTATAATGTATAAAGTTGTGATCATGCACAATCTGCCACAGAAAGGTCAGCTCAAACAAAAAGAACTTTGCATTTATCAGATGCTTTTAATCATCATTGAGTATGCTTATAAGTTTGTTCTTGTTCGAAGCCAAATCCTCCATATCTTTCAATATTTCCCCCATGGAATGCATGGTTTGAAGTTTGTTGTGATACTTTTCTGCCAAATCAAGATTTTCCACAAGACGAGTTACAACCTTCCTTTTGAGTTTGCTACAAAAAAGGAGAGCACAATCACTTGGAGCTTTGCTGCACTCTTAGGCCATCTTTGAAGCGGACTTCTGTATGTCACGAGAGTATTTGTACCTGCTCCTTTTGTATATGACTATGGTTCTTTTGTATTTGTACTATGCTCCTTTTGTATTTCTACTCGAAAATGGTTCTTTTTTAGGCACTAAAGCTTATTAAAATGAAACGGACTTGTGCAAAGCTGAATTAGTTTACCTTAACCAATGTTCCATATGCTTGTGGAAGCGTAGAATATTTGAAACAAGGTAAATAGGCCCATGCCTATATCATTAAAATTGGATTTGATTTGGACAGTTGTGTAGCAAATTCTCTTATTACAATGTACAGCTATGTAGCAAATTCTCTTATTACAATGTATGCTAACTGTAGCATTATGGAGGGATGTTAAAAGAGTGTTTGATAGTATGGTTAAACAAAATGAGATGTCATGGAATGCAATGATATTAGGATATACTCAATGGGTATTATGAGGAGTCTTTGAAGTTCTTATGTCCCCTGCAACTTGAAGGTGTAAAGCCAAACCATTTCACATTTGCTAGTGTTGTCACAGCAATTAAAACATGTTTTGAGTTGTACCTAAATGTGAGTAATTCTCTTGTTGATATGTATGTCAAAAGTTGAAAGTTGGAAGATGCAAAATGTATATTAGACAATACATCTGAGGAAAATGTAGTGATATGGACTACAATGATTTCCATATGAGACCAACACAGGCTGTGGTAAATCTACTCTCCAATTGTTTGAAAGAATGGAAGATGCAGGGTTGAAGCCTAACCATATCACATATGTTTTTGTTCTTCCATCATGTATCCATGTAGGCTTGGTGGACAAATCACATCCACAAACAAAGCAGATCATTTCAAAATTAGAGTTGACCAAGAAAATGGAATTGGTTGGCAGGGTATGTGGCTGATTCAAACTTCATGTTTCATGATGTGGACAAAGATCATAATGAGCACATTATTTCCTATCACAATGAGAAGCCAACAATCACTTTTGGGCTGATAACTACACCCCTAAAGACATCCATAAAAATATTCAAAAATCTAAGTCTGTGTTGACTGCCATACTGCTAATCACTTCCATCATTTCACTCAAGGGATGTGTTCTTGTGGAAATTATAGGTGATCCTACAAGAAGCAAACAAATTTTATACACTTAATTATTGTTTTTGGCCATATAGGGAAGAATAAACAATATAAAGTACCTGGCTCCTAGATTAATTTATTCTTTGCATGAAGGTTGGAATAAATTGTGTTTTATACCTACATTTGCAATCTAAACTCGATTTAAGCCTTACAAGCCTTCATAGTAATATAACTTTCACCTAAGTTCTGCCACCTCAAAAGAACAAGGTGATCATTTGACTCAAAGCATGACTTATCTATTAAACAAATCCAATACTGAAATTATAGGTTTTGTATTGTGAAGCTTTTGTTGCAATTTGGAAATTTAGCGTATCATTTATTGTGGCTTCTTCACATAAAATATATGAAGAAATGTTTGGCATATGGAATTCTCACATCTCTGATGGAGATGCATAAAATATAAAATAAATAGATAGATGCGTGTTCGAAATCAATCGCAGGTTCATAGCTTGTGTTGTTATATATCCATGAGGATCGTAGCTTATTAGTCCAATATCCTCTCTAGAGAAATGGATAAGATTAGCAAGATGATTAATAACATTGTATTGATATTTTTAACCTAACATTTTGTAATCCGCATATACTTAACCTTACTATTGGTTTTTGGTAATAGTTTTATTTTGTTTTGTAATAATTTGATTTTTGTTTTCAATAATTGATGCAAATGCTTAACCCTACTTTTGATGAACAATTGAATATATGGGAGAATACTTTTTGTTTTACATGGAAAATTTTGTTTTGCGGCATCAACTTTTAGATGCCTATCAACATTCACCACCAAATCTTTGTATGTGATGTGCTAACTTAATAGCTATAGCTTGATTATTATACTTGGCTATAGCTTGATTGTTATACTTGGCTACAGCTTCTGACAAATTCTTCTTCATCAAATACATCTCATTTATCTAATGCTTTGGTTAGCTTCTTTATACATATGATGCTCATAAATGCAGAAATTGAATCACTATTCAATATGCAAGCATGCAAAGAGTGGTGGAAAATTCCAAGGAAAAACACATTTTTGAATTTAATTCAACGATAAGTATGGGAAGCACAACCACATTTTTGTGATATATTATATCGTTGCCACTACATGATGGATTTTTCTCTTTTGCATGTGTTGTTGTAAAAAAAAGAACTATATATTCCTAACAAAAACATAGTACAGTTTGTCAAAGAGCCAATGCAATCTAGAAAAGCATTGTGTCTAGTTTTGCATTGTCTCTCCCATGGCATTTCTACATACATAACAACATAATTGTATTGTGTGTGAGCATAAACAGTATGAAAATACACTATGGTCATTGTCAATATTATCCTTCGAAACTTACAAAATCAGTATATCAACATTCCATGTGGTAGCAGGTTGCAAAATATTTTGAGTGATTTCCATACTTTAACCTTGCTTCCCGCAATATGTGGTGCAATTGATGGCACACATATTAAGCTCTCATACCATAGTCTTATACTCCTGTGAACTATGCAAATAGACACCAGTTCTACAGTTTTTTGCTGCAAGGAATATGTGACCCACAAAAAGTATTTTGGGATGTATCTATCAATGCTCCCAGTGCTACTTGTGATGCTGATCATTGGAATTGCTCTACAACAATAATAATAAAGTATGAAAAAGAGAGAGTTGTTAGAAGCTCCAATTTTTCAAATTGATGGAAGCATTATCTATACTCAATTAATTGGGGATTCTTCCTATACTATCTCTCCCTACTTATGGAAGTCATTTAATAACAACGGTTCACCATTACACACTCTTATTGACAAATATTTATCTAAAGGTCGTGTGAAAATTGAGAATGCATTTGGTATACTTAAGGGGAGATAGATATTTCTTCAAGATGCAGGTGTAGAGTTGGAGAAGGTGCCCAAGATTGTAGTGGCATGTTGTGTGCTCCATAATTTCTTAAAAAGGAATCATGAAGATGTGCTAGAAACGTCCACATCCCAATTCTACAATGCAATTATGGAGTCAAACCACGGAGATATATCAAGGTTGAGCACAAAGAGATATTTTATTTCTTGAATGGGAAATACAATATAATTTTAGTAATGGGGTAGTGATGTACTTTTTACATCATAAATATTTTTTTTAGTATGTATCATGTTATGTACAAGCCACAACCATGTTATTGCTACAAAAGAGAGAATGTTATTTACCTGAGCAAAAAGTTTTGCAATTTGGACTTGTACATCCAATATTTTGTCCATCTGTTTACTTTCTTGCTCCATTTTTGCATGCTCAAGTTGTAATCTTCCTTACTCAATTTCTTTCATTGTTTTAGTGAAATGCATAAGACTTCTCTCCATTCTCTCTCTCAGGTCTTCATTCGAAGTTCTTTTTTATTTTTATCCATTTTGATTCAATTCTTTTTGGTTTAGCTAAGTTTCTTTATGTTCCTTTTCTTCTTCAATATATTTCATGTTCATAGACAAATATTCTTCGTGTGATTTCCCCATTTCCTCTATTTCTTTCTATGTTGTGGAAGTGTTCAAATTAACCCATTCTTTTCCACTATAACCTTTCATGAGACCAATCACCTTGGGAGTTTTTCCTATAATGGGTTCCATATCATTATAAAAGTTCCATGTTGATGGATTTCCCTTGTGTTGTTTTCCATATGTTTCTCTTTCTTGAAAGTATTCTTCAATCTATTCCACTTGTACTTACACTAAATTCGTATGAAAATTAATATGTTCTACATTCAAGATTAACATCATTTACTGCTTTATCCTAATGCTTCTTACAAAGGTTTCCATGGTTTAAATTCACGTAAACATATTCAAACTTCAAAATCAATGTTTGCATAGCATTTTTGGGCCAAACTTCTTCTCTACATTCCTTGGTTATGCCTTCATTTTTTATCTCGTCTTCCATTATTTGAGTGAATGGAATGATTTCCTCCATATCAAAATCATGTTGAGGACAACTATTAAATCCAAGATTAAAAGCAACTTCTTGATTAGATGCACTATAATATTCATCCAAATCAACATCATAAACATTATTCAAATTGATTTGTGAACATACAAATCCCTTATAATTTACTGAAGTTTTAGATAAAAAAACCTATACAATAATGAAAACTTTTAAATGTTAATTTAAAAAGATGTGCTTGAAACAATGAAAATGCAATTGAACATTTTCCATGATATGGCACTTTTTCTATTGCATCCAACAGCCAATTATTCCTAAAAACATTGTGAGAGACATAAATTTATTTCAAAGAATACAAAAAAAAAAGGTTAGATCAACCCGTGTTAAGATTATTACAATACCCAAATCTAATTTGCGAACAGAAATAACCATCAAAACACTTTGTTATTGGTAAATGCTCTTTTTTTAACTTATTATTTATTACACAATAAATCCAACCAATTAAATCCCAATTCATAACAAGTATGCTTGTTCTTTTACAACCACAATTATACGTCAAAGTAAATTTTGAATAGTTTATTCATTTATATATGCAATTCTATGTAAATTTTGAATAGTTTATATGGTATAAAATTTTAATCCAAGAGAATGAAACAAAAATTAAATACAATACGTAGATTATTTTATTGCAAAAACCAATTCTAATTTGCAAATAAAAAAATAGAATAAAATTATTACAATCCAATTAACTAAACTCCAATCAACTCGGCTCCCATTCAAAAATTTGATATGTTTATTAGTTTTACATGGTAATTTTTTTTAAATTTAATCAATAACTACTCATTGATAAATAGCTAAATATATAAATAATATAAGTTCAAATCAATTAAAAAATATTAACATTTTAAAATAAATAAATATTCACTAACTTCTTATTCCCTCCTCTAGTGGCCATTACCTACCATTATCCACTAGAGTGCTTTCGCTATGTGTATTAATAGTGTTATGTCTTAATTTATCTGTGCACTTAATATTTGCAGGTTAAATTTTAATCGGATTAGCAATTAAAGAAAGATATTAGATACAACCAAAATCTTGCAAAGTTTTAATCTTCTCCCTCAATCAAGTTACGAAGATTTATCTGTGCACTTAATATTTGCAGGTTAAATTTTAATCGGATTAGCAATTAAAGAAAGATATTAGATACAACCAAAATCTTGCAAAGTTTTAATCTTCTCCCTCAATCAAGTTACGAAGGTGATATTTTAACACTAAGTGCATTAAGATTAATAGCTGGCAACAATCTTGTTGCAGTTACTGAGTCTCTATTGACATGATTATGAGTCCCTAGGGAATCATGTGCATTCTCATTATGAGTCTCTATTGACATGATTTGATTTGGTATATCTAATAGAATCCATATCTAATCTAACAAAAGCTACACAGATATGATGGAAGAGAAGTTTTTTATTTTTTTGGTGTATGGATTTGATGGAAGAAAAACTTTTTATTTTTTTTGGATGGATATATTATGGGCAGGGTGATTTGGACCCACCTATCTATGACCTGATCGATCTATTGATGCAAGGAGGATTGATAGATTGTGCACATGGAGAGAAGGTGAGCGGGACTGTAGCCCATTGTTGATGTTGTAATAGAGACCAAAGTGTTGATGACATAATAAAGACCAAAGTTCCCTTTCTACACACATGATGGTTTAATAAGGTGAAGCCAACACACTATTGTGCATAAGTACAATGAATTTATGGCTCGTGGCAACATGGAATGGTTCCACAAGGACTTCTTGAAGTCGGATGAGGAGTATAGGAAGATGCTTTGTGAGGTTAAGGGGAACCATCGGGGTCAGAACATGGCTTATGGCATATCTAAATTTACGGATGAGGTCTATGTTTTGTCTTCGGAAAGAGGGTCGTGTACTGATTTGGAGGATCAGAGCCCGAAAATCCCCTTGGAGGTTCATGGTGGAGTGGACATTGTCGTTAGAAAGGACAGTCATGGTCAGAAAGGGTTTAAGGAAAAAGTGACTGGATCTAGGGCAAAGGCCAAAAGGGAAGAGAAAGTGAACAAAGCAAGTTTGATTTAAGTCCCTATGGTTTTAAGGAAAGATGTTAATATGGATAGGGTTTCCAGCCTCACTGAACGGGCCTTGGTGGGCAAACTAACTGATTACTCGATGAGTCGACAAGAACTTATGTTATTGATCATGAGAGATTGCAAGCTTATACTAGGATATTGTCCTAGGGCTTGTATGTTGTTGAATAGTGTAGCTTTCATTTCCTAGATGCAGAGGACATGGATAAAATCTTGGTTCATTTCTAGACGGTGGGTAAAGGGTCATGGATGTTGAAGCGTTGGAACCCTGCATTTAATCCCTTCAAAGAAAAAAATTCACGTAGGCATGTCTGGTTTCTCCTTCCCATGATTCCTTTAGAACTGTTGACTAAGAATGTTATTTCGAAGGTGGCCAATTCGGTTAGGAGGCTTATTTCGAAGGTGGCCAAAAATCCATTTGAGTGAGACGAATCACATCCACAAACAAAGCAGATCATTTCAAAATTAGAGTTGACCAGGAAAATGGAATTGGTTGGCAGAGTATGTGGCTGATTCAAACTTCATGTTTCATGATGTGGACTAAGATCATAATGAGCACATTATTTCCTATCACAATGAGAAGCCAGCATATGAAAATGACAAAAATATTATTTTATGAAAAAATGTGAAATCATTCCCTTTTGCTAGTATGCTTTCCACCAGGGGTCAAAAAGGAGGTTAAGTGAAATTTTATGCAAGTGTGTCATTGCTCAAGAGAAAAGCTCATATTGTTTCATTATGAATGTAGAATGCAATGAAAATGAGTATGATGAGATTCGGAAACTGAAATGAAAATTACCAGTGTGATTCTATTGACCATCTATTCTAAGAATCCTTCAAACAAAGCAGATGTATAGTCCATTAATTCCTTAAAATTTCAAAATGTAACAATACGGAGGAAGAAAAGAAGGGCTAGAGAAGTGGAAGAGGACTATCTTAAGGTTTTTGATCGACTGAAGTTGTTAGATGGGGAGGTTTCAGCTAGTGACATTTCTGGGGGTCTTAGAGCAAATTATCCCCATTTGACCGATTCTTAATGTCTATATGCTCATTGAATATCCATGGATTGGGTAGGGCTGCTAAGGTTAGGGCCCTATCCAATATTATAAAATCTACTGGCCCGGGTGTGATTTTGCTTCAGGAAACTATGTGTTCGGATAATATGGCAATTTTGAAGATTGGTAATATCTTTCCTAGATGGGAGTGTGAGGCTGTTAGTTCAGAAGGTCTATCTGGCGGTCTGTTGGCAACTTGGGATCCCAATTACTTTTCTTAGGTTTTTAAGACAACGTGGGGTTTGTTTTTGGAAGGACATTGTTTTTCAATTAATATGTCAGTCTCTTTACTAAATTGCTATGGACCATATAGGAACAGATGCATTTTCTGGGATGGGTTAAGAAACTCTGGCATTTTAGATATTGAAAATCTAATTATTGTGGGAGACCTGAATTTCACCCATTTGGCAGGAGAGATTTGGGGAAATACTGCAGTACTTGATAATTTAGCAGATTATTTTGCACAGATGCTGGATACTTATGACTTGGTAGATGTGTGTACTTCTATTTACAAACCTGCTTGGACAAATGGAAGATCAGGATAGCAGAACATTATGAAGAGACTAGATAAATTCTTGGTAAAAGCTTCTGTGTTGAATTCTTGTAGCTGTTATAGGTCTTGGGTGGGCAGCAACAAGATTTCAGATCATTGGCCTATTTTTCTACAACTGGGGGAGCAAGTCATTAAGGGAAGATATCATTTTAAGTTTAATCATTCTTGGCTCTCAGATGAATACTTTTGTACTGAGGTTAGGGAGTTTGGGGTGAAGACAGATTTTGACTCAGAATTAAACCCGATGGATTTTGTCTGCAGAAAGTTGAAGGCCTTTAAAATTTTTACTTCTAAATGGATACATAAAAAGAAGGAACTTGATCAGAAAATTTTGTGGGAGGTAGACGAGCAGTTACAGTTTCTTTACAATAGACAAAGGGTTTCATCCCTAGATTCGAAGGATTTTGAGAAATTGAAACTTCTGGAAGATCATAAAGAGACTATATTATTGATGGAGGAGAAAGAGTGGCGACTTAAAAGTCGAGCTCTGTGAATAAATTTTGGTGACAAAAACACAAAGTTCTTCCATTCGTTTGCTTCAGCAAGAAGGAATAACAAGACCATCTAGAGACTACAAGATGCAAATGGTAGGGACATCTTTGGAGACCAAAATTTACAAATAAGTGCCAAAAGTTATTTCAGTAATTTCTACACTGATGAAGGGGAATGTGATTTAATATCTCAGCTGAAAGTGGCAAATATTTATCCAAAATTCTTCAATGAAAATGATGCTGCAGAATTGGAAAAGGAAGTTACTTTGGTAGAGGTAGAAGAGACACTGAAAGGATTTGCTAAGGAGAAATGTCCTGGACCTGATGGTTGGATAGTAGAACTATTCATTCACTTTTTTGATATAATGGGAAATGATATTCTGAATATGGTTGAATTTACAAGGAGGACTAGTTACATCAATGGGGCACTAAATGCTACTTTTGTTACACTTATTCCAAAAAATAGTGATCCCAAAACTTTCGGAGAATTTAGACCAATTGCATTGTGCAACTTGGTGTATAAAATAGTCTCAAATATTATTGCTGAGAGGTTAAAGCCTGCACTTTCAAAATACATTTCTCCTGAACAATTTGGTTTCTTGCTGGATAGACAGATTCATGATGTTGTAGGAATCACATAGGAATTATTGCATTCAA
Organism: Larix kaempferi; assembly: GCA_027924585.1. Taxonomy (NCBI): domain Eukaryota; kingdom Viridiplantae; phylum Streptophyta; class Pinopsida; order Pinales; family Pinaceae; genus Larix; species Larix kaempferi. Next base: position 8,212,844 of record BSBM01000374.1, on the reverse strand, counting down.
TAAAAAAGAGGAAGCAGAAGGCACTTCTTTTGAAACTGGATTTAGAAAAAGCCTATGACAGAGTGAATTGGGACTTTTTAAGGATCATTCTGATACAGATTGGTGTACCTGCAAGTGTAATCGGGTGGATTATGGCTTGTGTGAGCACTATGAACATCTCTATTCTAGTTAATGCTCAACCCTCGGGTTTTTTTAGATGCAGCAGAGGCATTAGGAAGGGTTGTTCATTATCACCTCTTCTATTTCTCCTTGTGATAGAAGGTTTAAGTCTATTGATCAAGCAAGCAAAAAGGGATGGTCTCATTCAGGGATTGAAGATCAAAAATTCGATTCAGATAACTCACATTCTTTTTGTTGATGATATCTTGTTGGTTGGATTTGATACTTTGTTTGAATGGACCCTATTCAGAGACTTATTGGATATTTTATGCAAAGCTTCAGGTATGAAAATTAGTTTGAAGAAGTCCACTTTCTATCATTTTTTTGTTGAGGATAGTAGGAGGAATGAAATACTACAAATATTGCCATACAATTGGGAGGTGGCATGTGATGGTTTTACCTACCTTGGCTTCTTTTTAAATCCCAATGGATATCTTACAAAGGACTGGTTTTGGCTTTTAAGAAAGATGGAAATAGGATTTCTCAATGGTCCTATCGGATGCTATCACTTGGAGGGAAGTTGACTTTGATAAAGGTTATTTTAACCAATATTCCTGTATATTGGTTTTCCCTGCTACCTGTCCCAAAGAAGATTATAAATTTGATGAGGAAGATGTTGTTCAACTTCTTATGGACAGGAAATGTAGGGTCTGGAGGTCTTGTTATGGCAGGTTGGTAAATTATCTCTTTTCCTACTAGTGCAGGTGGATGGGGGATTAAGGATCTACATATTTTCAGTGAAGCTTTGAGACTAAAAATTTTTTGGAGAGCTTTGTTCGGGAATACCCTTTGGTCAAGAGTTGTGCATTGCAAGTATATTAAAATCAAAGTTTCCCACTGGTTCAAAACTTCAAAGAAAATTTGCAGGGGAGTCTCACCACTCTGGAGGGGTTTTTTAAATGTTTATAAGTGGATGGATTTGGATATTTGTTGGCAGGTTGGCAATGGAAAAGAAACTTCCATTGGGACTAATCCTATAATTGGGTTGGATGACTGTTATACACTCTCGAATGGTCTAAGAGGATTACTAAATGGTGCAGGATATTATACTTCAAACAGTGTGAAGAAGCAGGGGCCTGGTAATTACTGGTACAGTGGTGTGGACTTAGGACTAAGTGGAAATATGGATACATAATGGAATTGCTATATTAAATCATTAAATTTTGCTGGGTGCATATTGAACCATGAGGAAGACAAGTTAGTCTGGAAAGGAAATGAAAGTTCAGGCTTGGTGACTGCAAATACAACGTACAAATCCATCATAAAGAGGAAGTGCCTCTTTCCAAAACAGTGGTGGTACAAGGTCATATGGACTTGGAATATGCCATTAAAATTGAAATGTTTTCTATGGTTTGTACTTATGGATAGAGTGAAAACATGGGAAAACCTGGTGAAGAGGGGCTGGAATGGACCAAGCAGATGTACATTGTGCAAAAACTGGATAGAAACCACTTCACATATTTTTATGGATTGCACATTTACTTTGAATATTTGGGGAAAATTTTGCAGAGCATTGAAAATTGGCATTGTTTGGAGACATGGAAATTTTGTAACAAGTTTAAAATTTTGGATAAAAAATTGTGCAGAACACCTCACACCACCAGGTTTTATCTCTTGGTCAATCTGGAGGATGAGAAATAAGTGTTTATTTGAAGATCAGGTTGCAAATACTGAAGCTGTTTTCTTACAAATAATGAGTTTTTATATGCCATACAAACAACTGAAGAAAAGTTCGGCACAAAGGAATGTAAGAAACTTTATTTTGATCTTTGATGATCCTATTATCTTCTTTGATGGTACTACATCCTTGGGACATAGCGCAGCAGGCGGGGAAATACTCTTAAATTGGGATCATTATTTCACATTTCGTCTTAGGTGTGGTAAGGGCACAAACATGAAGGCTGAACTTTTAGCTCTATGGGTATCTGTGAGGATGGAAAATCAATTTGGCTTTCCAATACTTAAGCTCTATGGAGATTCCAGAGTAACTATAAAATGGGCTAAGGGTGATTACAAGTTGAACATCACTGCCTTAACACATTGGTGCAATAGAATACGGAATGAACTTGTGCAACTCAGGAACTTAGTCATTGAACACATTTACAGAGAACACAACCAGTCGGCAGATAGTTTGTCCTAATAGGCTCTTACAGGGGAGGATGGCTATCTTATGTGGGAAGAATATTTTGAAGAGGAGATTCAGGATAGTGGATCTCTCTACTTCCTGGATTAGAAAGGGTTGACAAGTACAATTTTGGCATAGATAGGAGGATGACTACATTGTAGATGAAATGAATGCGTATGTATGTATCTTGATCATGAAGTATGTAATAGCAGGATATGAACAGTTTGGATGAAGAACAAGATCTGTGTCAATTAGTCGATCGATCTATCATTGTACTGTTTTATTTCTATTTTGAATATAAATAGTATGCTTTTTTTCGCTGGAAAAAACTATACACACACACACACACACACAAATTGTCCATTTTATTTCAATAATAATACATGACAACATATTATAATATTTCTAAAAAAATCAATTACATCACAATTTTCAAAGTTTTAAAGAAACATGTTTTACAAAATAATAATGTTCTAAAGATAATACTAATAGTTAAAAAAAAAGTATACATTTTTACTACTCAATTTTTAAGAATAAATTAAGTCTTATATTATTTTCTACGAGAGACTTAACTATAACATTCATTTACAATAAAATAAATATCTCAAAAAAGTTTATGATTTTGATATTAATTTACCAATATAGATTTAATGAATAAAGAATAATAATAATGCAATGTGGATTATAATAATATTATTAACATTTTACATGTAAATAAATTTTCAATTAAATCACATTATATTAAATTGATGAGAAAAATATTAAATATAGAAAGCCAACATAAATTAAAAAAAATAGCTCTTAAAAATGTTTTCTATTATTTAATTTCATTTACAAGTTCAAGAAAAATAAATGTTAAAGGACAATAAAGTTTTGAAAATTTACAATGAATCTTAGTCACATCAATGTAGAGTTATTTTCTTAATTTTATTTCTAGTGAATTTTGAAAAGTAACTCAACCATGGTTATTTATATTGTGCATAGAAAATAGTGTAGGAGGTGACTTGTCATATATACCTACCCCATAAAACCCTTAACTCATAATATTTTAATATATCTCATACTTTTCTAGTACATCTCTTAGGAGGCGATTTTTTTACCTCAAAATCTCTCTAATGACCAACATTTTTTTTATTCTCAATGTACAGGTGTTTTAGTCTAAAATAAAAAATATAATACTAGATAAAATAATAATAACATAAACTTTATCAACTCATCATAACAATAATAACATATAAAAATATGCACAAATAATAAAAACGTTTTTATTAATAAATTATATATTTGATACTATAAAAGTTTAAACACCATTTTTTTCAAAATTATGAAATAAAGATGGAGTAAAACCAACAATTTGTATTCTCATTGTACATGAGTGGATGTATGGATCTAATTAGTTCCCACGAGTGCTTTCCTAACTCATAAGCTTAATAACTGATAACCTTCATACACAATTTTTAAGTGATACTCATTTATAATGGATTGTGAAAGTAAATCTATATCTTCTCAGGTAAACATTTAACAAAATTATAATATTATTCAAAACATTATGTATAACTAAAATAGGTAATACCATATGCTTCATATAAGGGTTGTAATCCTATATAATATCATAGAGGCATGTGCTTATATGAGACTGGTTGTTGGACATATATAATGAAATATAATCATATGTATATATGAATAGGTTTTTGTAGTTTGAACTATGAATGGTATGGATATAGATTGTGTAGATGATGCATTTAATAGTAAAATTTAACAAATAAATCAAGGTTTCATTTTTCTAAAAGCAAAAACAAGAATTTCAGGTCATTGAAGTAAAAATATGAGTGGAAACTTTTTTAAAACGGAGAACTTAAGTAAACAACTATGCATTCATTAAAAAGAGAAACATTTCATAACAATAGCAGAGAAGAACACAATCTAAATCCTTATAATGATGAGCATATGAGAAATTCGAGTGGAAACAGACTTAATTAAATAGCTATGCAATCATGAAAAAGAAAAACATTTCATAGCAATAACAGAGAAGAAAAAAATCTAAATCCTTATAATGATCAACATATGTGAAATCAATGGACTATGGCCCTAAACTAAGGACCCACATGCTCAACTCTCCATTTTTTTAAGTTCAACAGTCATGTTACCCTCCTAAACACTTTAGATGTTAAAACTATATTCTGTTGTCGGCATTTACATACTTATTTTGTTCTTATTGATGAAAAATATATGAATAATGTTTCATTCAGAAAGCCAAATGTAGATATTTCTCTGCATTATCAATAGAATGTGCCACCTTACTAAACATTTACATTGATTTGAATGGTATCCCCATGACTTACCATTGGACCATCTATAGATTGTCTTTGATAAACTTAATGAATAGCTTGTGAATTTGGTATTGAAGGTTGTTGTATCCAATGGAGTGTAGTGCCTTATGTCAGAGTGTTGCTCACACATTGCTTGAAGATTTAGACTATATCTTGCTTCCTTGTGTGATCTAAATCAGATCTAGCCTATCATCCCTTTATACTAGATCAATACTATAACAAGACATTCTCTAAAGGATTTGTACTCTCAAGTTTCTACATTCATGTAGTCCTAAATTCGTTACCATAAGAACCGAAAAAATCACAAGTATTCAGGAGAATAAAGTAGGGTTAGTATGGGATGGGGAGACTCATATAAGTTCCAACAAAAGAAGGCCAACTAAAAGGAATTTTTTTTGGTAATTTTTCTGGCCCAATTTCTCAACATTGAAATCATTCCCTTTTGCTAGTATGCTTTCCACCAAGGGTCAAAAAGGAGGTTAAGTGAAATTTTATGCAAGTGTGTCATTGCTCAAGAGAAAAGCTCATATTGTTTCATTATGAATGTAGAATGCAATGAAAATGAGTATGATGAGATTTGGAAACTGAAATGAAAATTACCAATGTGATTCTATTGGCAGTTTATTTGATATAATTGCAATAATATGTAAAACTTTTACATCTTATATTTTTTTATGTTTTTTTTTGTCTATGATCATTATTAGCAATACCATTATGATCACAAATCATATTTATTTTCGTAGTTATACGTAATTATTATCTCTAATCTCTGATGATGGATATCTTGGCGTTGCACCATCTAAAGACACAATGATTCTTATAAGGATTTACAGCAAACATTTCAGCCCAAACCCAAGGGATCTTTCTGGCAATATAATTCTGGTTCAAAACCAAACTTAGGATGATTTACTAATGTACATTGAGAGTATGCACTAGTCCGAGACTCTGATAAAAATAAATTGTTGATCTACACTTATAGGATATAAAGTGGGGGAATCAAAGGGGAAGCTAGTAGGATATAAAGTGGGGGAATCAAAGGGGAAGCTAGTATGCAACATATTGTCAATAGACAGTTGCACAAACTAAAGTACAAATTCAGTTTTGAACTCATCGACTCAAGAAAGGAATCATGGTTGGGTGGGGGTTTTAATAAAAATTTGTCACTTGACAAGCAACCCAAGGAGGGTGACCATTGTTCAAGACAGTTGCAAAATAATTGAATTAGGTAGAGAACCATGAACAAGAGATAATAAATCAATTTAACAGCAAGACTACTAAACAATAATGAATGCGACATTTTTAACAAACACACAACTGAAGCAACACAAGAATATTACATCAATTAATCACTGTCCCACACAACCCTCTGCTTGAAGATACAAAGAGGAAAATGGCTGGTCTTTTAACTTGTTCGAGGAGGAAAATGCCACTTGTTGTGACAATGATGGTAGTTGTTTGAACCTGTATTCTAGAAGATGGCAACCATGCACGTCCTGTAATGGAATTTGTTGGATGGCCACCAGTCTACAGTCGCACAGATGAAGTCCTCCTCCGTCTCTCCGATACCAAACTCTCCCTTCACCCAAAATTTGGCGATCACGGTCTTGTTGAAACCACGGTGTCCTGCACCTAGTTCTATTCCTATGCCTATGGGACGGTTCCACAACATCATCACCAAGTAAGCCAATGCCTGAATCCATTATAGGGCGTGAGAGCTCAAATATCCCATGTACTCAACTGTTTGGGATTGAATGCGGTGGCCGTGATACTGCGCTCCAGAAGAGAAAGTAGTGCCTGAAGAATATAAAGGGGAATTGTGGAAGAGAGCATCGGAACAGGTCAGGTGGCTAATGATCTTTTAAACACGATGGGATGGGCTGTATGTTTCTTTTCTCTTCTATTCTTCTGTATGTCGGATGGAACATGGAGGGATTCGATAGAAGTGGGAGTGGTTCTTCTCACATAGTAAAACATAGGAATAAAAGGCTTCGGCAAGCGTTGCAAGGAAGGGTATTATGCAACGATTTCCCATCAATAGCTGCAGACAATATATTTTGGCAATATAGACATTCTGGAACTTCTCAAGACATTCTGGAACTTCTCAAGCGCTATGGAGCAAGTGTCTCTAAATCTCTCTTAACTCTCTCTTAACTGAGCAAAATATATTCTCAATGAGGGACTTCAAATTCAATCATAATGTTTTTGATTTCTAATATTCCCCATAAGCTTCCTATGCAATCAAATTTAACTGGTGCTGTCTTCTACCCTCCTGCTAGGGTTTCCATAGTTTCCCATATATATCTCTTCGTTTTGATAATGATTCCCATGCCGTCTAGAATCTGACATAGAATCTGACAGAACTCCAGAAACTGTCTCCCACTGTGGGAAGTCACAAAGCTCCTTCATTCCACGAAACTCTGGCCGATCCTGCCTCTGATTGCTGTACATCTTTGTAGTTATCCCTCGCGGCCATCACCCATTAACAGTGCCAGTTTAATGCATGCATGAGACACCTAATCTACCATGGTCAGGCCATGTGACGATGTCAATGCACGCGTGACGTTTTGGAAGGGTTTAAAGCATTATTTTTTTTCTATTTATATATATAAAACAAATTAATATTATTAATTAAGTAAAATGAAATACTTCATTGAAATTAAACACATAACTAAGCTGAACGTTATCCATATTTTTAAAAAATGTAGAATCAACATGTTGTTTTTTTTCACACATAAATTTATCTTACTATTAATACCGCGAAATAGTAAATAGGAATATCACAACAGGTCATCATACCATCGGGCATGTGAAATATAACAAACGGGCTCATGAGCCCCAAATATCATCACTGCCTACAGGAACCATACCAATATTCAACCAAGTATCTGAAAGGATGCCACCATGCATCAAGCAATCCACCAACAGCATAACCAAAAGCTAACAAACCTCCAAGAGGCAAAGTATCACAGTGTCATGACATAAATACATAAATATGACCAAAAAAGTCCAAAACAGCCATAGGCCTGGACACAAGTATCAAAAGACATAAATAGGTCCGGATAGAACAACCAGAAACAAAATTCCAACAAGGAGTTGGATAGAATCTATGTACCTGCACAAAATATAAAGCCATAAAAATAACATGTAAGAAAATATATCAAAAAGAGTCCAAAAGACCGATCCAGATGAGTCATCTCCAAAGCAGGTCAATCGAGCCCCGAGAGAAAAGAAGGTCCCCATGCCACTCCTCCCACAGAACAGTGCCAACCGGTGAATCCAGTGCCCGCTTTGAAAGGAAATCAGCCTCCATATTCATCTCACGGAAGACATGGACAAAGTGAATATGATGGAAGTCACCAATGAAATCCCGGACAGCAGTCATCCATTCAGTAAGGATCAGCACATTGAGAGGGAAAGACCCCAGAGCCCACGAAATAATGGACGAAGAATCTCCCATAAAAACAAGTGTGGAAACCCGCACGCAACGAGCAAAAAATAGAAGCAGCCATAGAGCACAAAGTTCGCTGCGAGTATTCGAGCCAGATCCCAGATTTAGATGGATCTTATAAAAGTCAAAACAGTTTGTATGGAGCACCACACCCGCCCCACCAACACCACGACCACCAGCCGCAGCCCCATCAAAGAAACCACAAGGATACATTAAAACCGGAGGAGCAAAACGGTACCCATTATGCTTAACAGGAGGGACAATCCGACCCCCCTGTATACCCGAACCATTTTTATTCTCCATAAAAGAAGCAATTATGCGACCACTTAACCAGTGCATGCTAATGGCCGTACCATAAAAAATGAAGCAGTTACGAGCCTTCCAAAGCTCCCATAACATATAGCAGGGGAGTTCTAACCAACGAGAAGCACGTGAGTCACCGAGCCACAGACTCATACAGTCCAGCAATGTGGACGAGTGCCAAATAGCCGTAATGCCCAAAGAGTTGGCAATATACAACCAAAGCTCCCGCACAAATGGACATGAGGAGAAGATGTGATCAACCGATTCCAAGTGAGTGCAACATAATGGACACCATCCAAGTCCATGGAAGCCCCGCCGGCAGAGGTTGTCCTAGGTAAGGATCTTGTTGCCCAAAGCCAGCCAGATAAAACAACGAATCCGCGGGGTAAGGGCAAGCTTCCATATCACCGTGTGCCACCAAACCCCCGGCACCTGATAGTCAGCAAATAATGAATCATATGCAAGTTTTGAAGTAACCATTCCACGAGCAACATCCCAAGACCATACCAGCCTGTCCGGAGAATCACTCAGATGAATATTTGTTTGACAGAGATGCATAGTGAAATCAGACCATTCCTTGCCCATCCCCCCATGTATGCCTAGTTGCCGAGCAGAGATCCATCCCCCATGATTGTTAACAGCAGCATGTGACAACTTGATGAACCCCCGAGCTCGAAGATGAGCCAGGAGTTCGGGCGAGAAAGAATATGAGTGTGTAGCCCCAACAACAGGGTCCAAACCAAGTCTGATATCCTGACCATTTCCATGAATCCATGCGATCCACTTAGCCACAACTGAAAAAGATCCCATAAGCCCACGCCAAATATTAGAAGTGCCAATCACAGAATGCCTGCCGAAGCGAAACCAGGAAGCGATCGAAACCGATTTGAGGTACTTAGCCTGAATGATACAGCCCCACATAGAATTATTGAATAAAACCCGCCACAGGCTCTTCACATGGAGCGCCATCACAAACAGTTCCAGATTCTTAATATTCCAGCCACCCAGACAATATGGTTGAGCCATACATTTCCAATTAATAAGATGAAATCGTTTCTTCTCACTTCCACCCGACCAAATAAAGCGAAAGAATCTCCCCTGAAGGATGCGGATAATAGATGCCGGAATTTTACAAAGAGAGAACCAGTAAACTCCCATATTCTGGAGGACGGACTTTACCAATGTAACACGACCACCCAGAGAAAGATATCTCAAGCACCAATGACTAATGCGAGAATCAAATCGTTTAACAAGCCATAGCCAATCATTGGTCCGATATTTTGCAGGTTTGAGGAAATAGCCAAGATACTTAGAGCCCTCTGATAGCTCCCGAAAATCCAACGGGAAAATATCCCTGACACTCTGCACCGCACTCTCTTCCAGAGAATGTTTCAGGAAAAAAGATTTCCTCAAACTGATAAGCATGCCAGTAACCAAACAGAAGAAGTCAAGGATTCGCTTATACTGTAACCATTCCACCAGGATGCCAAGCCCAAATAGCATCACATCGTCCACGAACAGAGAGTGGGTAGCAGTTACACCAGCCGAGACCTTTATTCCAACAATAGAGCCCTCGCATTTTGCTTTGTGAATCGAGAGACTCAGCCCATCAATGATCAGCAGGAACAATAGGGGAGAGAGAGGGCATCCCTGACGTAACCCCCTGGACACCTTGAAATATTCAGTCGGTTGGACATTAATAAGAACAGCATAGTTGACAGACGTAACACAAGCCATAATCCACTTCATAACCTTCCACGGGATTCCTATTTGTATAAGGATCAATTTGAGAAATGTCCAATTTACACGGTCGTAGGCTTTCACCAGGTCCAGTTGTAGTATGAGTGCCTCCATCTTCTTCTGATGAATACTATGAAAAACCTCCTGAGCCACCCCAACCGCATCATGAATCTGCCTCCCCTCCAAAAAACCATACTGCTCCATAGAAATGAATGATGACAAGATCGGCTTGATACGCAGAGCAATTGTCTTTGAGATAATCTTGTAAATTAAGTTGCACAAAGCAATTGGCCGAAAATCATCAAAACTCTCCGGATGTGTAGATTTGGGTATCAATGCCAAATAAGTAGTATTTAAAGCCCCAGAAACCATTCCCAGGGACCGTGATTCATCTACAGCATCCCTAAGATCCTCCCTCATAATATCAAAAAAATGAATGAATATCTCCACCGTCCATCCATCCGGCCCAGGAGATTTATCCTTAGCAAAAGCCCTGAGTGTATTCTGTACATCGGAGCAAGTAATAGCCTCGAAAATATGATCCCCCTCCGCATCAGTGAACATACGTGGATATTCCTTTATAAGCTTAAACTGTTCAGGCAACGTTGTAGTTGCAGGGTCAGTATAATAATCGAGGAAATGTTGAGACGCCTCAGACTTCAAATCATCATCACCCCGAATCCGTCGACCATCATGATCATTAAGATCCCAGATATTATTTTGAATCCTGCGACCATCAGCATATCGGTGGAAAAATTTAGTATTTAAGTCACCAACTTTGAGCCAGGTGGCCCGGCTCTTTAAACGCCAGGTTTCCTCATGATTGATGAGTATCTTGAGCTTCCTTTCCTCCAGTAAGATAAGGCATGCATGATCAGTAGGGGAGATCCCCCCTCTCAGAGATAGATCCCGGAGAATATGAATTTCGGCTTCCAGCGAAATTAGTTCAGAGTTCAGTTCAGCTTTTTTGGATCGTTTCCATTTAATGGTATAGTCTTTTAAGGACTTGAGCTTTACAACAAGTTTATCCATAGCCGACCGTTCCCCCGAAACATCCGTATCTGCCCACAGAGATCGAATACCCAAATCATAATCAAAATCTTTTAACCATATAGAATTGAACTTGAAAGGATAAACATGGTGCTTGGCATCAATTTCAAATTGCATAATAATAGGGTTATGATCACTGATATGGGTCTGCATGCACCAAGATCTATAAGTGTGAAACGAACTCAGAAGGTTCTCAGATATCAGGTATCGACCAAGACGTTTGGATATTAGACCATCCAGCCGTCCATTAGACCATGTTGGAGTTAATGGTCGCGGTTCCACATCCACAAGAGAGTAAGTATCGAAAAGATTTCTGAAATAATCCCCAAGAGGGTCCCTCCTAGCCGCATTACCCCAGATCTCTTCAGCACCCCAAGAAAAATTCAGATCACCCGCAAGTATCAAATTGTCCAAGGCCAATAAATGGCCAGAAACAACCATATTCCAGAAAGCTTCCCTGTTGCTGTAGGGACCATAGCAGTTAATAATGTTTACAACATTATCGGACCCCCGAAAAGTGCCAGTCAATAATATGCCCAGCGTGGTAACAAAAGAATCCAGCTTAAAGACCCCGGGATTCCAAGTGGCCAGGAGACCACCAGAAAGACCAGCCGCATCCACAGAAGACATACACCACCCAGGTTTGATTTTATTGAAGAAAATGCGGGCTTTCTCCCCACATACCACAGTTTCTTGTAAAAAAACCAGATCAGGATTAACAATTTGTAGGACTCTTTTGAGGGCCAGTTGTTTGGGCATGCCCCCCACACCCCTGATGTTTAAGGAGAGAAAAATCATTACCGACCCCTGGCTAGGGATTTGATTCCTCTAAGAGCCCTGGTATCCGGAGAGATGGGGGTATTCGGAGCGGGTTTGACAACACCCCCCGGCGTGTTGACCTTGGAAATTTTCCTGGCACTTCTCGTTTTTAAGGGGGAGAAATCGGTAGCCAGCCCGCCATGTCGAGCCCCCTTTGCAATACATTGATCACCCAACGAAGACAATGAAGTAGCAGTTTCGATATTATTCATGTTTACCTTATCAGGGACCAAAGACGTCGAAGCCAAAGTAGCGGATGATTAGTTTGTTTTCCATGCCACCTTATCAGAAGCCAATGTCGCAGAAGGCGGTGAAACCGACACAGATGTATTAACAGGCTCCTGATCACCAACCACCCTATTATTAATATAGACAAGAAGAGGTGTTTTCTGGACAATTTCAGAGAATGAGGGGATGTGTAAAATACGCTTCATTGAATCGGCCGGGGGGACCGATGACAAAGTTTCATCATCAATAGGCGCACATGACAATAGCGCATCATCTAATGGCACGTCCATACTAGTCCCGTTGACATGCAAAGACCCCTCACATTCCGAGGAGACGATAACAGTGGGACTGTGTGATAACTCCGACGCCACCGGAGATAAGGGAATGTCAGAAGATAGCCCCATGGGGGGAATACAAATGGGGAGAGGGGTATCGGAGGAGTGAGGCGTATTTTCAGGCGGGGCAGTAGGGTCCATTTCAGACTCAGAGGCAGATGACAGCTTTGGGCATAATCGACTCAAATAGTTACCATTATTTCCATTGTTCAGTTCCAAAGCATTAATAAATTTGATGTCCAACTCATTCAAAGAATGATAAAAAGTAGGGTCATTGGATTCCAACTTACCCAACAATCCCGCAGCCGAAGGTGTAAATCTGTTGGAGTAACCATCCAGTCCACCCTTCGTATCCAGCTCTTTGTCGCTAGCATCATCCGAAGGCCAAAAAGGATCCGCCCCCACCGGACGGCCAGAAGAAAAACGCTGACGGCACTGCCTCCACAGATGACCAACCTGTTTGCAGTTGGAGCACTGGAATGGAATGCCCCAATAATCAATGACCAAATCAATCCGCCAACCACGCCAATTGATGTGAAGAACATCAATGAGGCCCAGGGAGATGTCCACCTTGACCAGGAGTCGCCCCATACGATGGTCGAAGCCTGTGAGATCCTCCTCCTCAATGTGAAGGAAGCGTCCAATACTGTTGCCAATGGCCTCAAATGCCCCCCGATTCCATAGAGCGAGCGGAAGACCAGGAATGAGAACCCATAAGTGCCTCATACGCACAGTAGCAGAATCCGGGTTGAAATCCGTGTACCATTTTTGAAGCATGAGACTGCCAGCCCCATGAAGCCACAACCGAGCCAAAATATCAGAACAGTGAGCTTCTTGCTGGAACTTGAACCCAAACCAGCCCTGTGATAATGCAAAAACCTGTGGGATATAACCCACTATGGGTTTCCACTTCTCAGTGACCCACGCCACAATATCTTTGCGGTCCATAGCATAATAAGAGAATTTACCCACAAGTGCTGTCAGGTTGAACTCGACGAGTTCTTCAAGGCCCAAATCCCAGCCCATTGTTAGCCACACCTCCCCAGGGCGACAGCAGAATTTCTCACTTAAGTGGTGAGCAGCTCGTGAGATCGAACGAGATATCCCCTCCTGCAAGCGCGACGAACAAGCCTGTATGCTCTCCACAGACGGGTCTGAGCCCGCTGACAGCTCCGGAGCACCCTGAAAATGCAGCTGGCCTTTTTTAGGACCATGGCGGGCACGTGGTGTTCTATGCCGGCTATCCGAGGCCACCTGTCGCTTTCCATACAACTTATCACGGAAATATGATGCAGGCTTAAAAAGCCCCGCCTCCTCCATTCTATATTCAGAATCGGTCCTGGAATTTTCTGCCCTATTTGGAGCATCCGCCACATGCATATCCATTGCCAGGTGGAAGACAGGTACCCACAACCTATAACGGAAGATGCCAAGCAGTAAAGCCAAAGTTGTATAATCCAGTAGGACTCACTGTTATAGAAATGTCGAGAAGGATAAATGCCCGGCAAATGGTAGCAGAAACGCCCAAAAAAGAAACAATCAAACGATAACAATCCCAATAGGGCCCATCACACCGATGGCCGCAAAAACCCCAACAAAATTCGATACCCAACAAAAAACGGGTCCGGCATCAACAGGACCGGTCCCAGAATAAGCAGGTGCCAACGATTAAATTATCCCCAGATAAATAAAAACCAGATGACAGGCCAACAAATACCTCACAAAACGCCGCGGCGAAAGCACATGCCAGGACAAACATAACCGGCGACGAGACCCAGCACTAGTCCAAACTGGTCGCTATCCCCCGCATTGGGAGGAGATTCCACATGAGAACTAAATAAACCATAATATTTAGGACCGGCGACAGTATGGCAGAAAAAATGGCTTGTTCAATAACCTAAAACCACTCCATCACCCCTGAAAAATACCAAATCCGCGTTGGAATACATCCTGCAACATCAAATACGTCGCCCGCAGGTCATCGCCATCCCTGCACCAAACCCTCGCTCAAATTCTCCAAACTCTTGAAACTTCCACTAGTTATATACGCTACCAAAATCAACATGTTGTTGCATGGACTACATGTCTTCTCCAAATTAACCCACTACTTGAAAACACTAATAAACCATGGTTCAAAATCCTCGTGCTTTGTGCCTAATTCATTTTTGCTTCTGCAAATTTTTATACGGAGTCTGCTCGGCTAGGGTTTCCCTAAGTAATAATTTTTTTTCTTTGGTTTGAGAGTAGCCATGAAGGTCTATCTAGTTCTTCTCCTTTCTTACAATGCATCTCTGTTATCCCCTAGCACATCCATCACCATCAACCGAAGGACTCATGGCAGTGGAGTTCCGCTCAATTTGGTCTCATGGCGGCGGTGGAGTTCCGCAACAAATTGAGCAGGTAAAATTTTTAAATTATTTAATATTTTTCTTTTGTTTCCCTACCGTACGCTGTTGGTCGAGTCTTTTGTCAGAACACCCTATCGCAGCCTATTCTCTTGTGCACTAGGGTCGAGTGGGGCACATGCTACCTCCATAGTTGTTGGGTCGTGGGAGGGTGGTCTCCATTAGATCCGTCGGGTATGGAAACATTGGTGTCTTTGAAAATATTAAGGGCAGGTGGATGCCTGAAGTTAATCTTCAGCTTTCACTTAGGGTTAATCGTCGATTTTCTTCCACAAGCCATGTGGGATGCTTGCACTGATTTCACCTGCCTAAGCACGAGAGGGAAAGATGAGATGTACCTGCAATAATTAATTAATGCAAATACATGAGATATCAGAAATAATAGAACAGAATCGCTTTTATATTGATCACGGGCCACTTCGAGGGGGCAACCTCCTTTGAGCAAGCTCAATACAATTAACTTCACGGTGCCTTCAATGACCTCAACACACACTTATATACTAAGTCTATGCCCAATACCATGAGTCAAAACCATGGGACATATAATACTACGGGACGACTTACAAAGCATACGCGTCCAATACTATGGGTCAATACTATGGGCTAATATAACTACGGATCAACAAATACTACGGGACGACTTACAAAGCATATGCGTCCAACAACAATATACTAACATAGTAAAGAGAAGGGTTTACATTGGTTCCTAACATCCCCTCTCCCTTAGAAAAAGCTTTGTCCTCAAAGCTTTGGTTGGAGAAATTGCTGCAGAAGCTGAAGGAGTGGTTCCCCGGTAGCATCCTCGGGTTGCATTTCAGGCCACTGACGCCTTTGGAGTGTCAAGGAGGATTGCTTGGAAGGTTGTAGATGAAGAAGAACCCTGTCAGCTGCGTGGAAAATGCGCTCAGAACGGTGCTGATTGGCTTGTTGCTTCAAGCGAATTCTGGCCATGTGAAGATTGTCCTGCAGAATGAGAAGAATCTGATCGCGGTTTCGAAGAACCGAGTCAATTGCCTGAACTGGGGAGCTGCTAAGGGTGTATGGAAGAAGAACTGGCGGTGTTTTTCCATAGACCGCTTCATATGGTGTCCTGTGAGATGTGGTATTGTACCACCAGAGCGCTGCTAGGAAATCCATAGAAATAGTTGGCCAAAGCTGTTTAGGGATGGGCAAGGGTTTGAGCAATCCCGAAAGGAGTGTCGTTTCACCCTTGTTGACTTGGAAAGTATCATCATCAGCCACCATCTGTTGAATTGTCATTTTTAGTCCCTGCCAAAATAAGTTACATTGTTCTTGGTCATACATGTTGCAGAACCCAGAGTGCCCTGTTGATGAAGAAGCATGGAGTTCATAGAAGAGAGAGCCTTGTTGAACATATTGCACCCAATTTGGAACAAGCAGAGAAAGAGTTGTAAGCGAAACTGGGTCATCAATTGTGCAAGAAGGAGCATCTTCCACCATATTGTCCTTACCCTTCTTGTAAGTGATCACATAGGGATAACCCATGAGTTGGATAACCCATTTCAGGTGTGTTGGGGAGGAGACCCATTGTTCCAGAAAATTTTCCAGACTCGGGAGATCAGTCTTGATGCAGAAATAATTCCCTAATAGGTATGGCTGCCACTTCTGTACTGCATGCAACATAGCCATCATTTCCTGCTGAGAGGTAGATGTGGCTAAATTCTTACCGGAAAGGTCTCGTGAAGGTAGCAAGCACATTGGTTCAGCAAAGATACCTGCATATCTATCCAAGGAAGTAGTGGAGACTGTTGATGGGTGCATCTGAATGGAATTGAGCTGAGCGATGACACCATGTGAATTCTTCTTAAGGATTTTTTCCAGGCGATGTGAACTGATGATGCAGAGAGACCCTGGTTGTAAGCCCATAAATTTGTGTTGTGCCCCATTGACTTTAAACTGCATCCAAAGTTCAGCAAAATCCCATAAGATGGGGCCAAGTGTGCATAACCATTGAACGCCCAAAACCACATCACATCCGCCTAAGGACAAGGCAAACATGTCGGAGCGTAGGTTATAATCTTCCATAGAGATACGCACATTGTGACACTTCCCCTTGCAAGGTAAGGTGCTCCCATTGGTAACCATGAATTCAAATTTGGAGCAAGGATGGACAAAACAATCAACCTGTTTGGCAATCCGAGGGTCAATGAAGTTATGAGTGCTACCAGAATCAATGAGTATGGTGAGAGGGAGCTTCTTGAAGTATCCTCTGACCCGCATTGTGTGTGGGATGGTGGCACCGATTACAGCATGGAGAGAGATCTCGGGTGGGTCATCCTGAGATGGGGTGTCAACAGGTGGGTGTTGAATGTCGACCTGATCATCTACTGTATCTGTAGCTCCTTCACCAAGTTCTAAGGCAGGCGAAGAATCCACATCCAAGAGATAGAGCTTTTGTTGAACACATCGATGTCCCCGAGTGAATTTCTCATCACAATTATAGCAAAGCCCTTTTTCTCGGCGTGTCTGCATTTCTATTTCAGACAAATGCTTGATAGGAGTTGGTTGAGGAGAAGGCGTGATGGGAGGTCGTTGGGAACCCATATTTCTTAAGGGAACAAAGGTGGGTTTGGAGCGTTGTTGAGCTACGATCTTGTCCTCAGCCAGCTTAGCCAACCCTAGGACTTCCATCATTGTGTGGGGACAAAACATTTTGACCTCTGAGCGGATTTCATCCTTGAGACCACTGATAAAACAACTCTTGTAGAATTCATCAGACAATCCTTCTGTGTGATTGGCTAGTTTCTCAAATTCCGTCTGATACTCTCTCACTGTGCCAGTTTGGTGAAGTTTAGTGAGTGCTCCTGTGAAGTCGTCAAAAGAACTAGGACCAAATCGTGACAAAAGGAGTTGGCAAAAATCTGTCCAGTGTGGCTCGGGATGAGCTTTGATGTACCAATGGTACCATTGAAGGGCTTCCTGTTCCAAATGAAAGGATGCAAGTGGAACTTTCTGAACATCAAAAGTATTATGCAGACTGAAATATTGTTCTGCTTGGTATATCCATCCAGTTGGATCCGTACCATTGAAGCGAGGAAAATCAAGCTTCGGCCTACGAAAACTGCTGGAAGAAGAGAACCCGGTGGCTGCAAAAGATTCTGGCTGTCTGGTATTGTTCATGGTTGAATGCTGAAGATGGAGGCTGAGAAATTTTTCATCCAGATCTTGAAGTTTGGTTTGGATGGCTGCAAGTGCTTCCTCCATGGTGTGTGCTCCTGCACGAGTTACAACCATAACCAGTTTTTTTTTTTTTTTTTTTTTTCAGAAATGGATCGGCAACAGCGGCGCGGAAGGGATCCGCAACAGATGGATCTGTAGTGACGCAGAAGGGATCGAAAACGGCTAGATCTGGAACAACTGTCAGAATAGATCTGGACGGCTGGAGCTGGAGCGAAAGTGATCGGCAACAGTTAAATAGATATGGACCCCAAGTATGAACGGCTTCCTAACAGTTCAGGTGTTTCACTCGGCCACCAATGTTGTCTGACGGCTTGCGTATTGGGGCAGTACCCCTCACTCCACGGCTCAGGTAAAACTGATAACCGCTTGGCCACAAACGACAGCTCTTGGTTTACCTCACGGGTGGGAACTAGTCAATCAGGTAGGGGTCGTTGCCCTTTTCGCTTGGCAGGTCCTCTCAATGGCCAGCTACTTCGGGGTTCCTGTGGTACTCCTCACAATGAGTTTTAGGGCTTATGCCCAAGTACTTCCCACAGTTAAGCAGATAGGGATTATTCCCAGATCCGAACCTGCAACAGAAAAAATTTGGGTAGAAATTCCACCCAATGTTCAAAAAATGGATCTATATTGCTCAGAATCGCTATTATAGCATGTTTTCGGAACTGGAACAACCACTCTGCTTCTACCCATGAAAGCGGAATAGAAATCTGGGCACTTGGTCAAAAGATTTGCTCGCCGCAATTTCCGCGGCCGTCACGGAAATTCTGAAAAATTGCTGATTTTAAATCCGCGATATCTCCACTTTTAGAACTCCAAATGAGATGATTTTTTTTTTGAAACTGCGTATTTTTTAAAGAGGAATTCAGATATGCAATCAGTTTCTTCTAATTTTGTGCAGAAAGTTTCAGAAATTGATCTGAAAGTCATCGCCCAAAAAAAAGAAAAAAAATTTCCCACTTGTGCCAAGGAAAGTGCTCTGATACCAGATGAGATGTACCTGCAATAATTAATTAATGCAAATACATGAGATATCAGAAATAATAGAACAGAATCTCTTTTATATTGATCACGGGCCACTTCGAGGGGGCAACCTCCTTTGAGCAAGCTCAATACAATTAACTTCACGGTGCCTTCAATGATCTCAACACACACTTATATACTAAGTCTATGCCCAATACCATGAGTCAAAACCATGGGACATATAATACTACGGGACGACTTACAAAGCATACGCGTCCAATACTATGGGTCAATACTATGGGCTAATATAACTACGGATCAACAAATACTACGGGACGACTTACAAAGCATATGCGTCCAACAACAATATACTAACATAGTAAAGAGAAGGGTTTACATTGGTTCCTAACAGAAGATTTAATTTTGTTAAGCACGAGAGGGGAAGATTTAATTTTGTTTTGAAGTGGGAAACATATGAATTTATATCTGTAATTACTGATTTGTCATTTCTGTACACAGAGATAAATAATCCATAGCAGCAATTCATTGATATCGCCCATAGAAAAACATTCTTGATAAGAGGATTGTCTAGTATTTCCATGCAATTTTTGTGTGGTTTTAAAACTTTAAAAAGCCGGATTAGGACACACATTCATAGACCCGTTCTGAATCCTGATGAACATTTACATGCATCACCAGCTAAGGGCTTTACTTTTTTTTTTAAGAAATTGGTGTATCAATGGATTTGTTCAGAATATTCGATTGTCTAGTTTTTGGCATCGAAAACCAAATGCCCATTTCCCAACATGAAGCTTGGATAATTAGCTTTAAGGTGCTTCTACGCAGTACTTAAGCAAGGTGTTGCACATAATATGCTACAACGAACTTGTGGGTCGATTCCTAGTTATTTTCATGGCTGGTTTGTTCAACGCTTGGGCATAGCTCTCTTTCCTTGACATTCATGCTTACCCTAAAACATAAGACAGCAATGCTCCTTGAATGAAATAGATCTACATAATTGCAAGACATACTTTCAACATTCTAAGAAGGCATAGTAAAAAATGAAAACAAATCACAAGTTTGAACCAGCCAGTTCACTTGTTTTTAGTTTGTATGCGTAAATCCTAAGTGGGTCGGTTCAACTGCTAGAACCGATATATAGTGCTTCAAGGACTGACTTGGTCTTTGTTCTTGGTCTATTCCTAGCTGATGGCATGCGTTCAGAACTTGGATAGCTCGAGTTGTGTATTTCGGTGGTCTCGTGGTGCTAGAAATGATAGATGTCATTCTAACCCTTATCTTCTTTTTTATTACATATATATAATGTAAAACTGAATTTTGCTTGTTCATTTTTAAGTAGATTTAACAAGTACCACGGAATTCCCTATAATAAGTAAGTGGCGCACAGACACATTGCCAGGAATCAATCTAAACCACAAGGATTGTAAAGTGTAGCATACCCTTTTTTTGGGCAATTTGAAATGGACTTATCTGCAAGAGGCTGAAGATGAAGACGCAGCTGCTCTGCTTGAGGGACGTAACCTTCAATGGAATCCAAAGGACCAGTAGACGCAGAATCAAAACCCATGGAAATTTCTTCAACACTGCCATTTTCTCGCTCGTATATCTGCAATTTGGAGGAGACCATGTGTCCTTAATAGAGCTGATACCCACTTTCTTTTTTATGCACCGAACTTGACCGACCGAGGAGTAGGCAGAACACACCAAAGCCAGAACCCAACCTGTCACTTTGGGGATAGTGAACAAAACCTCCTGAACACGCCAACATAGTGAACAAAACCTCCTGAACATGCAAGAAGATAAGACGTGGCAACATTTTATTGGAAGAGATGTGGAAGAGACGTGGCAACATTTTATTGGAAGCTTCAATGGAATTGTGCGGCCACCTGGCAAAGCTCGATTGGTTGCGACGTGTCATTGTTCCATTGGCTGCATAAGCGAGGAATCCTGCTACAGGAGCATGGATTGTCTTTCGCAGAAAGAACGCCTTCGGCGTAAATATATAAGCAATAATATATTATAATAATTATATATTTGGATAGATCCAATCTATCTTATCCTTATTAATGGTGTTTGCAGATAAGACAAAAAAATACTATTGGAATGACAGACCACTTGCATTAACGGAATTTAATAATATGGATATTTAGAAAATCAAGCATATGAAATTTAAGTAATTTTTTATTTTAAAATACAAAGCATCATATGGTTAGGAAGAACTCACTATAATGGAATTTAATTACATTGATAGGTGTATATATCTTTAATAATTAAATAAATATAAAAAATAACTGATAATTGATGCATGGATAACTCGTAACTCATGGATAGATAACAGGTAGTGACATACAACCCATTTAACTAAATAAGGTAATTAAGGAATAGACAACAAGTGATTACAACTAAGCATGGAGAACAAGTAACATATAACTTATTTTTGCAGAATGATTCTCTAACTCTATGTTATTATGCTTGCGTACCTCTTTACTCATAGATAACAACTCTAATATTCTTACGTATCTCTTTACGCAGGCAATGTAACACCTTTAATAAATCTAAGATACATTCATATCCAACCAAATGTTTTTTTTATATTATATGCAAATTTATCATAATATTGTCCAATTTAAATAAAGTGTACAATGTAGCATGAAAGCTAAAATTGAAGCACACACTATTACATGGCATTTTCAACAAAGTAATGTATTTTGGTAATGTTCTAATGAGAAAAATGCTTGACGTTTATGTTGCTCGATGTTAAGTATCTGTCGAGCACACTCGCTGAAAGTTGACGAGGCTAAGTGGAAGCGATGAAGGAGTTAGGCGATAGAGCACTCCGCATAAAGGAGCAAGAATCAAGACACGTGTATGTTATCATAAATATCATTTCCTTTAAAAAACCAGCAATGCAATGACTAATCATGTGTAAAAGTCGCTCAAATGCGAGGTTTCCATGGCAGAAGCTCTTTTGGACCTTGGATGGCGGCTCTAGGGTTGGTATTTTCATGGCGATGGTTTAACTCTTCGGGGTCTTAGACTCTCTAGGGTGGGTTTGGGGTGTGTTTTTGAGGAGGGATTCTTTGCAGAACCTTTAAAGTTTCTTGGGTGTTGTGTGTATTCCGGCCTGGGGTTTGTTGTAATCGACATTATTCCTCATTTACTGCTACACTTTCGTTTTGATTCTCGGTCTTCTAAGGGACCCACCTTACTTCACTGGTCTTGGTCGATTTCTGGGACCCTTGGTGATTCGATTGTTTGTTGGTAATTACTGTTGTGACAGTAATCACGTGGCTTCTTCCAATGGCGTTTGCTCGGAGGTTCCTGGGGACTCCCACCGGAATATATCCCTTGGCATTTCCTCCCTACAAGAAGACCCATTATTTTGTAATTATTCGACGTCGGAGCATTTTGTTTTTGTGGAGGAAGAAGGTTTTTTATCTGTTGGATATGCTCCGGTTAACTGTCACAAGATTGGTGGTGAACTTTCCAGGAGGAGTGGGTCTAGGGCTAGGAATCATAGGGCTCTGAAAGCCCTCCCCGAAACCTCGGAGTGAGGAACTCAATATGACTCTTGGTAAGATTGTCCAACTAGGATGTGTATTTAGTCTATCCTCCCGAGCCTTAGTTGGTAAACTTTTCTTTGAGAGTGTTAGTCGACTGACACTACTGGTTTGGGTTTCTGAACAGTGGAAGCCCATTTTGACCTACTGTCTGCAGGTCCATATTCGTGTTAATAACTGGGTGATTTTCCATTTCTTAAATGAGGAACATCTGACTCGGATTCTCAAACGACAGTGGGTCATTGGTCGAGGGTCGTCGTGTTTATAGCGATGGCATACTGATTTCAACCCAGTAACTGAAACCCTTCGGCGAAACCATTTCTAGGTCCTTCTCAAGGGTTTTCCTTTGGAATTGTGGTCGCAGGAAGTATTTATCAATCTTGCTAACAATATTGGCAGTTTTGTTTTTTTCGATGATAAATCCCTTTATCATGAGGATAAGAGGATGGCCTGGATATTCACTGAGGTTGATGTTGCGTAGGGACTTCTGGAATCCATCACTCTCAGATGGGGTGACAAGGTCATTAAGCAACCACTAGACTACTTGAGAACTCCTTTTCAATGCTTCTCATATGGAGAGGTTGGTCACTTAAGACATGCGTGTCCATGCCAAAAGGCTCAAAAGGTTGTTGCTTATACGAACATGGAAGGGGCAATGGCATTGACTATGTCGAGAGCTTCTGACCAGACTACTGATCTCTCCTCACTCATGGGTAAGCTTCGGACTCTTTTCCCTACCTTTATAAACTTTATATCAGCTTCTGAATTAGAGTTAATTAAGGGTTTGGAGGAGGAAATTTTGGTGGAGAATCCAGACTGTACTATTTCCCAGGGTGATAACTTGGCAGGCGTGGGAGATAATCCAGATACTTGTCCTGGGGGCAAGAATATTGTGTCGGTGGACGAGTATGCTATTATGGCTACATTGGGTGAGGGTTTTATGGTTTCTGACTCTCAGCTACTGGATGATGAAATATTTACCCTTCTTATTGTAGGTGTCTCTCCGGGGCGGGATAATGTTGACCCCTTATTGGGTGAATATGTAAATGCATCCGCGGTGACTGCTGCTGCACTTTTCCGAGATCAATTTCCTATTTACAACGATGTGGAGGTCAACCCTATTACTAGTGAGTTTTCCTTTCCCAATGTATTTGTTAGGAAAAAAATGGGGGTCGTTGGCATAAGGAAATCACTCGTCATTCTCTTGGGGGGTTACACCATTTTATTTGGCGTAGGACCTTCCTCTTCAGTCGGGAACGACTGTGATTTACAATCTCTACTTTTATATCATTTCAGGCCTCTTAGAGCTACACAGGCCTCTTCATTGGTGCCCCGATGATTCTTATGACCCTTGTTGTTCGTGGAGTTGGGGTGCCCCAAAATTGTTATCCCTTCAAGGGTTGGTTTCTCTGATTCATCCAGATATTGTGTTCCTTCAATAGATGTTGGTTGCAAGTGATATTGCTAGGGATTTTTCCTGGAAACTTTTCTCAGGATGGGATTGTTGCACTTTAGATGATGTTGGTCGTTCTGAGGGTTTAATTTCAATATGGAACCCCTCTCTTTTGATGCTCCGTCCCTTCAGAGTGGGGGGGTATTTTATTGAATGGGCGATGTCGAGAAATTTATGGGCCCATTCAAATTTTTAATTGTTTTGGTCCGACAATGGATAAACTATACTTTTTGTTGGAATTGAGAGATAACAGTTTACTGCACCTGGATTCCCTGATTTTAGCAGGTGACCTCAATTTCACCATGGTGGAAAGGGAATCTTGGGGTGTCAAGGCCCGTAATGCATCGTCAAATGACTGGTTCAAGAGTCTCATCGACTCCCATCACCTTATAGATGTGGAACCCTCTCCTTTCCGTCCTACTTCGCGAAATGGCAGGATGGGTGATGCGGTTGTGGAAAAGAGACTTGATCAAGTTCTTGTGCATGAGTCTCTTTATGTGCGATTGGGGAGCTGTAAATCCTGGATTGAACAGGTAAACATTTCTGACCATATGCCAGTTTTTTTCAAGGTGGATAGTGGCATCTCGTCTTCCTTTCATCCGTTCAAATATTGTCTGATTTGGTCTGAAGATGCCGCCTTCATTTAGCAGTTAGACTCCACTGGCATAATTACTCAACATCCGGCTCTGGCTGAGCCATGAACTGATTTCCTTCCTTTCTTCGACAGCTCAAAGTTGTGATCTCTCCTTAGATCAGAGGGAAAAAGATTACATTGCAGGATAATGTTCTCAAAGTGGAAGGGTACTTAAAGGCTATGTATTCGGTCCCATTTGATGTCTCAGTATCAGGCTCTCATGTGACGGCATTAAATCATTTAGAGGTAGAGAAAAATTTACTTCTTCGAAGGGAGGAATAATTGTGGAGATTAAAGAGCAACGCCTTATGGCTGCAGAGGGGCAACAAAAATACCAAATTATTCCACTCGTACACTTCATAGAGGCTGAATTTTAGGGCTATCTGGGACATTGAAGTTAATCCTGGTACCCGAGTCTCGACACAAACCGAGATTGCTTCGGCTGCGACTGGGTACTTCTCTGGGATTTTCTCCAAGCCACGGACTTTTAATTTGGAGGCTAAACTCAAGATACTATAGGTCATGCCTTGGATCTTTAGTGAGGAGGATTGTTATCTTATTAGTCGTCCTGTGACTATCTCAGAGGTTGAAGATATTCTTAAAGGTATGGAGAAGGGGAAAATTTCGGGCCCTGATAGCTGGACTTGTGAGTTCTTCCTTCAATTATTCGATATCTTTAGTCCTGAACTTGTTAAACTGGTGGAAGAAGCCCATTGCAGTGGCAAGGTATCTAGAGGGGTTAACTCCACTTTCTTGGCATTAATCCATTTCCCACTCGATAAAAACTAGATTGGTGCAAGATTTGCAAATCCTGGGGGCATGAACTTATTTCCATTCCCTAAGGTCTTCCTTGTGAGTGACCCACCATCGTGATGGTGTGGATTTAAAGGTTGGGAACATAAATTGACAAAGTTGGTCCCACAGAGAGAACAGAGGTTGGTAACAGAGCAAGATCAATGAATGATTGAGAATTGGTTGGTAGTGGTTGGCTCAACGAGGTAGGTGGCTGGCTTCACTTTCACGCTAGCTTACTTACTTAAACCCTCTTCCCCCATAGAAGGAAGTATGGTTATTTTATTTGAGTATATATAAACTTACTTCTCTCCTGGATCCATTTAAAATATAAATTAGTACGATGAAGCTATACACCTCGCGGTGCTTACAAAGTTACACCTATCGCCTATTGAAGTGATGTTCCAACAAAGGCTGCTTTTCCCACAAGTTACTAGGGAGGGTCCTGTTTCTCTTCCTTCTCTGTCTGGCAACAACTAGGGATCCTCATCCAGTGGCAGTAGTGTAGTTCGATG
Organism: Larix kaempferi; assembly: GCA_027924585.1. Lineage (NCBI taxonomy): Eukaryota > Viridiplantae > Streptophyta > Pinopsida > Pinales > Pinaceae > Larix > Larix kaempferi. The sequence continues at coordinate 8,186,766 of BSBM01000374.1, read as the reverse complement.
GCATTAATTCCTAATAATTCTAATCCCTCTTATTTCGTGATTATAGGCCAATATCCTTGTGCAATCTGAATTATAAAATAATATCCAAGACAATTGCCAACAGGATAAATGATGGTTTATTTTTTGGGATCTCAAAAGAGCAATTTGGGTTTCTGCATCAAAGGTTAATTTTTTACGCCATTTGGGTAGCTCAAGAAACCATACACTTTACCAAATTCAAAATACAAACTTCCATGGTTCTGAAACTCGACCTAGTGAAGGCATACGATATAGTCGACCAGTCATTCCTCAAATTACTTAAGTTTCTTTTCCCACCAAAAAATACAAGAAAGGTTGAAAAGATACACTCGTTAGTGGGAAAATGATTTACCTTAATTATTTAATGAAGTGTTTACAAGATTATTTCTGTTATGTTTTGAAAAGCATTGCTATGAGCTAATTGCATGAAAAACAAGGTTGAATGAGCAAGTGTAGGTGTACTCAAGGATAACGCGTGAATCAAGTGAAGAACTTGAAGAACATCACCAAACTCAGTTCCTTTTTCCTGATCTGTAGAGAACGAACTCCTGTTCAAAAGAGAATCGGCAGTTAGATATTTTTGTTAGGTTAAGCATTAGGATTTTATAAATATGGACCTCTCGGGTAGCGAGAGGCCCCTACTGCTATTTTGAAGAATTATTGTTTCAGTTTCAGACTATCAAGACAGTTGTGTTAAGACCTAGTTTTTAAACGATGAAGTTTCTATTTTAAATAAAGACTTGATGTTATCTACGATTCAGCATTTATAAGTTCTTTTCACTCCTGAGTACGGGTTGGAGAGGTCCCCTCCAACATGTAAGTCGGGAGATCTTGCAGTATAGGTATTTCTAATTATATGTTGTGCATTGAATTAATTTATATTGCAGATGAGAGTATTCTAAATAGCGTCTAAATAACACAATTTAAATTCTGTAGTAGTTGATCACTTCTAATTCCGTAGTTCATTACAACGCATTTCGTAGTATGATAATACTCTGTCTGTAGTCCTGTAGCAGCTTTCCATTGAAGCATAATTAAACACCCATTTCTCTATGTACTTGCATTTATTTCTAAAGCAGCAATCTAGATCTTCAGCCTATGTATTCGTTTCATTATTAGAACTGCTTATAGAGATCGATTCCTTTCAGTATTTATTGGTTACATGATTTGATTAAAGATTGCAGCATTAGATAATGGCATTCCGAATTTAGCTTTAGCCTTAGATTATGTTATATCAGACTTTGAGTTTTATGCATTCAATTTACAGTAAGATTAAAGGTCAAGCTTTCATTTCTTTAGAATAGATCTGTTATAATTTCAGCATTCAATTTCATAGTATAATTTTTATTGTTTTCAGCAAATTAATTCTTAAAATTAGATTGACTGTTTCCTGCATTCAAATTCTTATCCATAGATTTCCTGCTTTCAGTATTTGATTTCTTAGCATAGGAATTTCTCTTCCATAGATTAACAATCATGTTTACAGTTCATTTAATCTTTCTTAGGCAACTCTTTAAGAACATTGATACAAACACCTAATTTCGACAAAGACTATCCTAAAAGAGCACATATAGTGCCAGTTCCTCTAAAGTTTGTACGTCCCCTGGTTTGATAATTAAAGTAAATCTCCTAGTCTAGCTGCCCTCATTAGGCACCCATACTTAGAGCTCACCACTTTTTGGAGCCGTTGTTTGGGAGGTGCTAAATATTTTAGAAGACATCACCTAAAAACAACACAAAAAGAAAACAAAAATCACATAAAACAAAAACATAATTTTTTTCCAATGAATGCCTCGTCGGCAAAGGGATAGGTTTGGACGCTTTCTTCCTAGGAATCCCATGAGCAATAATGGTGACAACAATTCTTACCACTCTCATTTTGGATCCCCAAGCTCTAAAAACGAAAGTGATTCCACATACGATCCAATCAGAGACAACTTCTCTGCTAGTTCCAGCTCAAACACCACTATGGCTGATGAAGAAGAAGAACTCTTACCCCAAATATCCCCCACATTTTCCTCCATCCACCACAAATTATGCAAATCAATACCCCCATCCATCAAATTGGAGGGCCCCGTTACAACAACCACTTATTATGCCACCCACACAGCCTCAGCCACCCCCCAGACCTCCACCCATTCCAGCCCAACCAATCCGAAATCCTAATAACAACAGACCTCCACAACAGCTACAAACTTATAACGCTGATATCACACAATTCCCTACCTATGTCGTAGACACCATAGAAATAAACGAAATAAACATTCGATCTGGAAAAACATTGCAGAATACATCCCCAAACAATATCCAACAACCTGAAGCTCAAGAACAAACATCAGAACCCTATGTTCAGCATCCAGATGAACCAGACCCTCCTGAGGATGAAACCCAACCACTCCCACGCAACAGAAACCCTCCATTTCCAGAAAAACTAGTACGAAGTATGAAAGAAGAGGAAGAAAATACAATTTTAAACGAATTCAAGCACTTACACATCCAAATCTCAATTTTACAAGCCATAAAGGATGTGCCCATCTGCAACAAATTTATTAGAGAAAATTGCCTAAAGAAACCCGGAAGGAAGAAACGTGACCCACCAACCATAAATGTAGTGGGACACTTGGTTGATTTAATGTTGGGTGTCATAATAAACCCTAAATATCTTGATCCAGGTAGTCCGGTAGTAAACGTCACCATCAATAACAAGCAAATAAATAAAAGCTTAATAGATTTGGGAGCTGTGATCAATGTCATGACTAAGGAAACCATGTTATACCTGGGACTCCAATCAATGGTCAGACCAACCACAACAGTACTCCAACTAGCGGACACATCCACTGTGAAACCCGAAGGGATGCTAGAAGACATTTTGATCAATATTGAATCTTGGGAATACCCAGCTGATTTCATAATAATTGAAGTCAAAAGCAAACTTAGTAGTTATCCAATCATACTAGGTAGACCTTGGTTAGCAACTGCGGACGCTTACATAGGTTGTCGATTAGGAAATATGACTATCACCAGTGGACATGCCAAGAAGAAAATCACGATCTACCCACCAGCAATGAAATCTTTAGAGTTAGAATATCAAAATTGGATTGATGATTACCAAAACACACCAAATCACAACCTCGTACCTATCCTAACAATTGATGTTGCACTATCCCTAAAAGCAATAAACGAAAATGGCCATATAGATAGATTTATACAAAATGTATCTTCTAACAATCATGTTATTCAATAAATTTTTTCCATAGAAACAGGTGACAGTTCAAAACAGAACATGGATGAATTATGGACAGAAGTACTCGAAGAACAAATTGAAAAAGTAAAAAATCATGGAAATTCTGCCTGGCAAAACAGTCAACATAAATTCCAATTTGAAACCAAAGCAAGAAAATAAATTAATGAAGATACTAGAAGAACAAAGTAAAGCATTTGCATGGACATATTCAGACATGAAAGGAATACATCATGATATCTGCAAACACTACATTTACATCAAAGAAGGTTCTACTCCTATCAGGAAACCACAAAGAAGGTTGAACCTTGCATTGAAAGACATAGTCAAAGTGGAACTACAAAATTTATTAGATGCAGGGTTCATCTATCCAATATCTGACAGTGAGTGGGTCTCACCACTAGTTATAGTACCTAAAAAAGGAGGCAAATGGAGAATTTGTGTGGACTACGGAGAGCTGAATAAAGCAACCAAGAAAGATCACTTTCCTCTTACATTTATAGATCATGTGCTAGATACATTATCTGGAAACAAGTATTTTTCATTCTTAGACGGTTTCAGTGGGTACAACCAAATTTTAATACACCCAACTGATCAAGATAAGATGACCTTTACATGCCCATGGGGAACTTATGCCTATAGGGTCCTACCCTTTGGTTTATGTAACGCCCTAGCAACATTTCAAAGAGCCATATTGAGTATTTTCTCCGATTTTATAAATGACAAAATGGAAGTCTTCATGGATGATTTCACACCCTATGGACAAAACTTTGAGCAAGCATTGAACAATCTTGAATTAGTATTAAAAAAATGTATTGAGATGAGCTTGTGCAAGCAATGACAAATGCAGGATGTTAATGGAAGAAGGCATCGTTCTAGGACATCATATATCACAGAGGGGGATAGAGGTTGATCAAGCAAAAGTCTCAGTAATCAAAACGCTGCCACCACCTATCAAACAAAGGGATGTGAGAAGTTTCCTTGGACAAACAGGGTACTACAGAAGGTTTATTGAAAATTATAGCAGAATTGCTGCCCCAATGTTTTCACTTCTCACAAAAGACAATGAGTTCATATGGACAAGCAATTGCATGACAACATTCGAAAATATTAAGGAGAAAACAATCACAGCACCAGTACTCCAAGGACCAAACTGGGAAATTCCATTTCACATCCACACAGATGCATCAGATAAAGCCATTGGATCTGTGCTTGGACAAGAATGAGACAAGAAACCCTATGCCATATACTATATAAGAAAAAATTTGGCTGGGGTAGAACTCAACTACATAGTCACAGAGAAGGAATTTTTAGCAGTCATACATGCAATCAGTAAATTCAGGCATTACATCACAGGATGTACCAAAGTTTTATCCACACTGACCACTTAGCAATCAGATATATTATGAACAAGCCTAATACTAGTGCAAGAATTATTAGATGGATGCTACTTCTATAAGAATTTGACATTACTATAATAGATAAACTAGGAAATCATAATGTTGTAGCCGACTTTTTGTCAAGAGTCACACATGGAAAAGATAATGAACTGGTTAAAGATAACTTCCCTGATGAGCACCTTTTTTCCATATCAACAAGAAGCCCATGGTTTGCTGACATAGCAAACTATTTAGTATCCGGGAAGTTTCCAGAACATTACAGTTATAAAAAAAGGACAAAAGTAATAAGGCAAAGTGCCACATACACATGGATAGAAGGCATGTTTTTCAAACAAGGACCAGATCAGATACTTAGAAGGTGCATTAGGGAAGATGAAGTACATGACATAATGCATGCCAATCACAATGAACCCTATGGAGGAAACTATGCTGCAAAAAGGACAGCCTACAAAATCTTGCAAATAGGGTATTATTGGCCAACACTCCACAAAGATGCTTATGAGTATGTGTCCCACTGTGATGACTGTAAAAGAATGGGGAAGCCTACACAAAAAGAAGAAATTCCTTTTCATCCACAAATATCCTTAGAACCATTTTAGAAATGGGGATTTGACTTCGTTGGTCCAAAAAACCCACCATCAAACCAAAAGAACTACATTCTAGTATGCACATATTACCTTACAAAATTGACTGAGGTAGCAACACTTGCTGCAGCAAATGAAAATAATTAGCAAAATTTTTCACTGAGCAAATATTCCACAGTTTGGTGTTCCAAGGGAACTAGTTTCTGATCAAGGACCACAATTTACATCCAACTTAATAGAGGACCTACTGAAAAAGAATAAGGTTAAGCATAGACAGTCCTCTTCATATCACCCTCAAGGAAATGGTCAAGCAGAGGTCACCAACAGAGAATTAGAGAGGATTCTAACAAAGACAGTCCAACTAAACAAAAGAGATTGGGCTGACAGATTAAGTGAGGCAGTTTGGGCCTATAACACCACATGGAAGACAACAACAGGATTCACACCTTATGAGTTAGTATATGGAAAGAAAGTCATGCTGCCAATTGAATTTGAAATAAAAACACTAAGAATTGCAGCAAAATTAAACATGGAACTATCAGAAATACAACAAGAACGCATGCTAAAGTTGAATCAATTGGATGAGCAACGCCAACAAGCACTGGCTCACACTGAAATCATCCAGCAGCAAAGAAAGAGGTGGCATGACAAGCACCTAAAAGATAAAAATTTCAAAGAAGGTGACTGGGCACTACTCTATGATTTCAGGTTTCACACATTTAAAGGAAAATTAACAACCAGATGGCTAGGACCTTACATCATTGGGCACATCTATGAAAATGGAGCAGTCAATATTATTACAATAGATGAACAACATTTTCCCATGATAGTGAATGGACATCGACTCAAACTTTACAAGAAACCACAATCAAAAGAAGAGTTTACACAGGTACTCTACCAGCAACAACTGACACTGATAGAAAATATGAAAAAGCATTGAAAAAATGAATGAAAAAAAAAATGAAAAATGAAAAAAAAAGAAAAAGAAAAAGAAAAAAGAAAGAAAAAAATTGTAAGAGAAAATAGCAGGCCAAATAACAGGGCCACGTATATCCCTATGAAAATCTAGCATTACTATTGTAAAGAGAAATATCAAGCACAATTCAAGCGAGCCCGAAAATTCTCAAACATTTTCAGCAATCAAGCGAACCAGATATACATTCAAGAGAGCCAGGAAAATTATCTACCACTACAGGAAAATCCAAGCACACTCTTCAATCAACTCTGCCATATGATCACGAGAGCCTGACCCTACTTCAAGTGAGCCTACAATTGATTCAAGTGAGGCTGCCATTTTCTCAAGCGAGCCAGAGCGAGCCAAACATTCATCCAAGAGTAGCAACAAGCAATCAAATTCATGCAAAGCATCATCAAAGTCAAATCAGAAATGGCATGAAAAAAGAAAATGCAGAACACACATAACTACTGACACACCAAAGATTACTACGGATTACACCAAATCTACTACAGCATCCAGCACGCATACAAATCAGCAATGATCATGAACTCAAGTACACTAACAAAACATAGCAAGGTAATCTCTGAACATTTTCATTTTATTCTTAAGGTCAAATCATTATCCCCAAAACGGTTATATTTTAAGCTGAGGACAGCTTTTCCATAAAGTCAGAGGGAAAGGTTCAGATTACAAAATCATGATTGGAAAGGTTGAGATTACAAAATCATGATTGCACACACCTATCATTTTGACAAATGATGAATCCGCATACAACCACCACACTTCATAATAATCGCAAAGTACAAGCATAAAGCGAAATGAAGAGCTTGATTATGAAAAGAAATGGATCAATCAGCAAGTACAGCGAAGAATAAAAAGGATAAGTGTGGAAGGACATTTAAGTAAAGTCGCATGATTGTCAAAGAAAAAACCAATTTTTACAAACAAAATAACATCTCAACACTTCCCAGAAGCAAGCCATCAGAAGTGAGTGTGTCACGCAGCAAGCAATCCGGCCCCGAGCCTATAGTCAATCTAGACCAGTGAGGTAAAAGACACATTCAAAGTTGGTTTTTGTCGATTGTAGAAGATATTTTAAGATGATGAAAGGATTCAAGAAAAGTGAACCAGAGGAGCACAGCGCCATCTACCAGAACCTGCGAATATTAACAACCATCCGCAATGTAGGCTGGATGCCCTTCATCCTAGGACTGAAAGGGTACAATATAGGGGTAGCTCTGGAGTTCGCGAAAAATTTTAAACTTATCAAGGATGAACAGTTCGTCACCCGAGTGAAGGGGTTACGTATCAAGATTGATGAGGATGTAATTGCCAAATTCACTGGTCTACAAAGAGGTTTGCATTGGAGCAGGGATGACAGGGAGGCAAACCATGAAGCAAAAACAACATTCTTCGAGCAAGGAGAGGTCTATGACGAAGATAAAAATGGAGTCAAAAGACTCTCCATGCCAGCTCCATGGGAAGACGTGGCTGCAATCATTCAAAAGTACATCACATGCTCTGGTAGGTTAAGCTATGTCCCCATCTTTCATTTTAGGATTCTAGAGTTGTTAAGACACAGGACCCATCATCCACCAAACAACAACATCAGTATTCCATATTACCTACTCCAATCTCTAGCATAAATGAGCAAGAAGGTGGCTAAAGGTAAGGAGGATGCCTTGGCCCATCATGGGCTAATCAGGTTAATAATTTGTGAGGAATTAAAGGTGCAGATACCAGAGCTTTTGTGGGAAGAATTTGTGCTGGTATCTGCCGAAGATGTTCAAAGGATGAAGGGGACACCCACAGCTGGCATACCACCAGGAGCAATGAACAAAACCACCTCTACATCAAGGGCGAAGAGGAAAATTAACCTGGACCATGTGGCCGAGACCCTGGTGAAAATCAAGCATTCAAGGGAGGACTCCCCTGAGGTGAACCCAGGGATTCCTGCCAGTAATCAAGATCCGAAAAGAAGAAGTAAGAGATTCACCCAAGCATCCTGAATCCGAGTTACCAAGGAAAAGAGTAGGGAACCCAGTCCCATAGTTCAAAATGTGTCGGATGGGGACGATGATCAGTGGGTAGATCAGAGGGATCCCACTACAAAAGAGGAGCATGATGAACAGGAAATGCAGGATGAACAGGAAGAATGGGAGGAGGAAGAAGAACGGAATGAACCAAAAGAGAAATTCAACCCCCAGGGGAACCCTCCTGAGCATAATGAAAACCCTGGGATTGTCAATCAGTTGGTTGAGGCACGGGAAGAATTAGAAGATCTTAGAAAGGAGTTGGTGGTATTGAAAATTGGATCAGGAAGCCAGACAGCATCACCCTCGTTCTCATCTAAGAAGACACAAATTCTAAGAATGCATCATGCAGGGGATCTAAGACTGGCGGAATAGAGAAATTCAGTACTTCAAGAAAAGTTGGCTGAGGCACAAGGGGAGCTAGCCAAGAAGGACCAGGAAATTGTTCAACTAAAGCATGTCTTGGCTACTACCACGAAAATACACAGTAAACTATTGGAGAATAGGCCACCTTCAGCAATATATGCAGTTTACCTACAAGAGAAGTGGGGCAAATTCCAGCTCCAAAGGTTGGCACAGGGACTCCCAATAGAAATCAAGACAACCAGGGAATTTTTGGATGCATCTCTCAAGGCCACAGAGTCGGAGAAGGAACAACTCAATGAGTTTTTCCTACACAATTTTGTAGCTCCTAGCTCGTCCAAATGGTCACCAAACCCTTACATGGGCGATTTCCAGTTAAGGGCATTATGTTCTTGGATGAACAATGAAATTGAACGAGCTCAGGACTACCACATTTATGTGGTAGCAAAATGGCAGACCCCATTATGGATCAGGGCAGAAGCATCTCACCTTGAAAGAATAATCTATGACCATAGAAATCTCACCATAGATGAGGAACTGATCCCAATTCTCCTTGAGAAACAGCAGGGGGTTGTGGTTCACTTCTATCTTACTCTTCAGAGCACACATAAGGAGGTTCAGGAGTCTATTGGTGAAATATGGCGCAAAGTGGCAAATTACTTGAAAATAAAAGAGCTTCACTCCCCTGCCAAATTAGAAAATGCTCTCGTAAAAGCCAAGCTCTACAGGGAGTCATTGATAAAGAATCAGCTTAGGTGGATAGGGATGAGGCTAAACCCCCCATTCTTCCTTCCTCCGGTCATTAAGGAACAGGTCAATGAGGAAAAAGAAAGGAGGCCATGGATCAAGGAAGATCAAAGTATGGGCTACCACAGACAGGCAGGGACCCCCAAGGTGGCAGCATGGGACATCCGAGACATCATCAGAGAGTAGAATATGTCACCCAAGGATGGGTGAATCCTTCAAGCATGGGGGAGATGATGAGTCCCCATTTCAGGTATCTGATAGTTTCTTTTCCCACCAAAAAATACGAGAAAGGTTGAAAAGATACACTCCTTAGTGGGAAAATGATTTACCTTAATTATTTAATGAAGTGTTTAAAAGATTATTTATGTTATGCTTTGATTAGCGTTGCTATGAGCTAATTGCATGAAAAACGAGGTTGAATGAGTAGGTGTAGGTGTACTCAAGGATAACGCGTGAATCATGTGAAGAATTGGAAGAACATCACCAAACCCATCGCCTTTTTCTGATCTGTAGAGAACGAACTCCTGTTCAAAAGAGAATCGACAGTTAGATATTTTTGTTAGGTTAAGCATTAGGATTTTATAAATATGGACCTCTCGGGTAGCGAGAGGCCCCTGCTGCTATTTTGAAGAATTATTGTTTTAGTTTCAGACTATCAAGACAGTTGTGTTACAGACTTGGTTTTTAAACGATGAAGTTTCTATTTTAAATAAAGACTTGATGTTATCTACGATTCAACGTTTATAAGTTCTTTTCACTCATGAGTACAGGTTGGAGAGGGCCCCTCCAATACGTAAGTCAGGAGATCTTGCAGTACAGGTATTTCTCATTATATGTTGTGCATTGATTGAATTTATATTGTAGATGAGAGTATTCTAAATAGCGTCTAAATAACACGATTTAAATTTTGTAGTGGTTGATCACTTCTGATTCCGTAGTTCATTACAACGCATTCCGTAGTATGATAATGTTGTGTCTGTAGTCCTGTAGCAGCATTCCATTGAGGCATAATTAAACACCCATTTCTCTATGTACTTGCATTTATTTCTGAAGCAACAATCTAGATCTTCAGCCTATATATTCGTTTCATTATTAGAACTGCTTATAGAGATCGATTCCTTTCAGTATTTATTGGTTACATGATTTGATTAAAGATTGCAGCATTAGATAATGGCATTCCGAATTTAGCTTTAGCCTTAGATTATGTTAGATCAGACTTTGAGTTTTATGCATTCAATTTACAGTAAGATTAAAGGTCAAGATTTCATTTCTTTAGAATAGATCTGTTATAATTTCAGCATTCAATTTCATAATATAATTTTTATTGTTTTCAGCAAATTAATTCTTAAAATTAGATTGATTGTTTCCTGCATTCAAATTCTTATCCATAGATTTCTTGCTTTCAGTATTTGATTTCTTATCATAGGAATTTCTCTTCCATAGATTAACAATCCTGTTTACAGTTCATTTAATCTTTCATAGGCAGCTCTTTAAGAACATTGATACAAACACCTAACTTCGACAAAGACTATCCTAGAAGAGCACATATAGTGCTAGTGCCTCTAAAGTTTGTACACCCTCTGGTTTGATAATTAAAGTAAAGCTCCTAGTATAGCTGCCCTCATTAGGCACCCATACTTAGAGCTCACCACCGGTCATTCCTCAAATTACTTATGCTTAATGTTAGTCTTGAATTTATGGTGACCCAGTGGATTAGGGGTTGTGTGACCTCGGAAAATTTTGTCGTTTTACTAAACGGATGTCCGACCTCCTTCTTCAAGAGCTCGCGAGGTCTTCAACAGGGGTGTCCACTCTCCCCGTTACTCTGATTTCACAAGCTTGTGATGAAGGTAATATAAAGAGGATTAAAGTTTCTCCACACCGTTATGTAACCCACTTACTGTTTGTTGATGAAGTGCTACTATTGGGCATCGGGTGCTTGAGAGAGTGGTTGCATTTCAATTATTTATTGTAGCTATTTTGTTCGGCAACGGGTATGGTTATTGGCTTTCCTAAATATAGATTTTACTCTATTTTCAATGAGGACTTACATACCCAACTTAAGGCAATACTCCCTCTAGATATTCATGATCTGAACAACGGTTTGTATTATCTTGGATATTTAATCAAGCCAAATGATTATTTGGTCTTTGATTGGAACTAGCTGGTTCAAAAGGTTGAGAAAAGGATTTCGTCCTGGACTTCTTTTGAACTCTGTATTGTCCAATTTGCCTATTTATTGGTTTTCATTAGCAGAAGTCCCACGTTCTATCTTGAACAGGGTTAGATAGATATTTTTTATGGAAGTCATCAAAGGAGAAGCAAATCAATCTAGACAATACAATCAAAGGAGAAGCAAATCAATATAGATTTCTTGGAACTAATTTATAAAATCAATTTAGACAATACACTTATGGGTCAGTGCAAGCTAATGAGGGTCACTTTTGGCACGTTAGATGCAATAGAAAACTGAAAAAGCAGGCATCCCTCAACTTACTTGGATTTTTTTATTTACTTACGGAAAATATCTTGCATTGAGTAAAAAAGATGAAATGTAGGAAATTGAATCACGTTTCTGAATATATAACTTTTATGTATTGAAAATTTGCATAGCTATGTCAAGTTTCATTTTTCCTAACAGACACTTTTTATTTTTCAGGCAAATGATAAGGTATATGTTTTTGTGGGTAGAGCCTTTGAGGGCCTAAATGATGGAATCAAGCTACAAAAATCGGCATGCATGTAGAGAACACATAGCACTTGTGCGCCATTATTTTTCGAAAATTAAATTAGTAATTTTATAATTTTTTTATAATTTTCTAAGTGATCAAACCTCGAAAATAGTACCTCTTTTGTGGGTAGAGCCTTTGAAGGTCTTAATACAAAAATATTGAAATGGGTTTTTCATAGAACGTGGAGGTTAGTGTCCTCTTGTGCACCATACAATTTTTTTTTGAAATGATTGAGAATTGAAAAAGTTATGGAAGAAACACTAACAGTGTGTTTCACGAGTTAAGGAGGTAGGACAGAAAAGAAATTGAAAGAAAATAGGAAAAATTAATATTTCAAAATAAATGTTACATATTTGGAATTCGCAGAAAAAATGCTATTTGTGTCTAAGATTTCGTCAAAAATGACTCTGTGTAGCATATTGTAACGAGTGGCTAAGCACAGGCTTCTCCAGAAACTAGAAGAAATACCCAATTAGCTTTGGTTTTTCATTAACATAGCACAGGTTTGGAATTACCGAAGCAAACTCCAAAGCATACACATAGAATTATTGTTGACATATGAGCATGTGACTCGGCCTGTTTAAATTCAAAAATATTGCCGCGCTTTTATATTTAAATAACGCGTACGCGTTATATAACTAAATAACGCGTGCGCGTTATATAAATACTTAACGCGTACACGTTATATAACTACATAACACATACGCGTTATATAGTTACAAAACGCGCTCGCGTTATTCAAATCATAAAATACATGTTTAATACTTGAGAAAGAGGGGGTGTGGAAGTCAAGGGAATTTTTGTTTAATATTTGAGAAGGGGTGGGGAAGGGTCAAGGGAATCTATGGTTAATATTTAATAGGGGTGGGAAAGGGTCAAGGGCTTAGAAGGATGTTGGAAGCTTGAGTGGGGAGAGATGAAGGGAATGAGAACATGATGGGCTACAGGGGGTGAAGGGAAGTGGAGCTTGAGAGCACTATTAGGAGTAGAATAGGTTCTGAAGAGGTATAGGGTTAGAAGTTGAAAGTGAGACTTGAGTGACAAGGGGGAATGGATGGAGGCAAGGGGGATGTGAGAGAGAAATAAAGAATACAAGGGGGGGAGAGACATAGAGTGAGGGAGGGAGAGGGACAATGGGGAGGAATGGATTTGGAGGGAGTGAGAGATAGATGGGGATAGAACGAAATAAGAGATAGGAAGGGAGGGACAGAAAGTGTTGGTGGGAGACATGCAGAGAGTGGTGGCGATGGAGAGAGAGGGAGTGATGGAGAGATTGGGATAGTTTGAGGGAAAGATGAGGGAGGGATAGAAGGTGAGAGACAGGCGATGAGAGAGGGAGGGAGAGAAGGTAGGGTGAGGGATGGAGGGAGAAAGTTGGAGATAGATATGGATGGAGGGGGGATGGGTTTGAGAATGGAAAGTGACATAATGTGTGCGTATGTGTGTGTGTTTGAGAGAGAGAGAGAGAGAGAGAGAGATTGATGGTTGGGGAGAGAGAGACTAGAGGGAGTTGTGAGCATCATATTCTCCATCAGCATCATATTCTTCATCATCATCATCTTCATGACCATCATCGTCATCATCAACATCTTCATCATCATCACCATCATCATCATCATCATCATATTCCTCATCAAATCAACATCTCCATCATCATTATCATCATCTTCTGAACATCATCATGATCATCATCTAAACATCACCATCACCATCATCATCAACATCTTCATCATCATCACCATCACCATCATCATCAAAATCTTCATCGTCATCACCATCACCATCACCATCACCATCACCATATTCATCATCATTGTCATCTCTAGGTTCCCCATCAACATCAACATCTCCATCATCATCATCTTCTTCATCATCATCATCTTCATCACCATCATCATCATCATCAACATCTTCATCATCATCACCATCATCATCATCATCATCATCTTCCTTGAATCAGATCAACATATCCATCATGTCACCATCATCTTCTTCATCATCATCATCATCATCTAAACATCACCATCACCATCACCATCATCATCATCTTCTTCATCATCATTACCATCACCATCATCATCAACATCTTCATTGTCATCACCATCATCATCATCATCATTGGCATTTGTAGGTTCCTCATCAACATCTCCATCATTATCATCTTCTCCATCATCATCATCTTCATCACCATCATCATCAGCATCAACATCTTCATCATCATCACCATAATCATCATCTTCATCGTCATCAGGTCAACATCTCCATCATCATCATCTTCTTCATCATCTTCACCATCATCATCATCATCATCATCTTCATCTCCATCTCCATCATCTTCAACATCTCCATCATCATCACCATCACCATCATCATCATCTTCATGACCATAAACATCTTCATCATCATTGTCATCTCCCCCTTCCTCATCAACATCTCCATCATCATCATCATCATCATCACCATCTGAACATCACCATCACCATCATCGTCAACATCTTCATCATCATCAGCAGCAGCAGCAGCAGCAGCAGCAGCATCATCATCAAAATCTTCATCATCATCACCATCACCATCTTCATCATCATTTTCATCTCTAGGTTCCCCATCAACACATCTCCATCATCGTCATCTTCTTCATCATCATCATCTTCATCACCATCATCATCGTCATCTTCTTCATCATCATCATCTTCATCACCATCATCATCGTCATCAACATCTTCATCATCATCACCATCATCATCATCATCATCTTCCTCATCAGATCAACATCTCCATCATGTCACCATCATCTTCATCTTCAACATCATCATCATCATCATCATCATTACCAACACCATCATCATCAACATCTTCATCGTCATCACCATCATCATTGGCATCTGTAGGTTCCTCATCAACATCTCCATCATCGTCATCATTGGCATCTACAGGTTCCTCATCAACATATCCATCATCGTCATTTTCTCCATCATCATCACCATCATCACCATCATGATCTTCTGAACATCATCATGATCATCATCTAAACATCACCATCACCATCATCGTCAACATCTTCATCATCATCGCCATCAGCATCATCATCAAAATCTTCATCGTCATCACCGTCACCATCTTCATCATCATTGTCATCTCTAGGTTCCCCATCAACACATCTCCATCATCATCATCTTCTTCATCATCATCATCTTCATCACCGTCATCATCGTCATCAACATCTTCATCATCATCACCATCATCATCATCATCATCTTCCTCATCAGATCAACATCTCCATCATGTCACCATCATCTTCATCTTCATCATCATCATCATCATTACCAGCACCATCATCATCAACATCTTCATCGTCATCACCATCATCATTGGCATCTGTCGGTTCCTCATCAACATCTCCATCATCATCATCATTGGCATCTGCAGGTTCCTCATCAACATATCCATCATTGTCATTTTCTCCATCATCATCACCATCATGATCTTCTGAACATCATCATGATCATCATCTAAACATCACCATCACCATCATCGTCAACATCTTCATCATCATCGCCATCAGCATCATCATCAAAATCTTCATCGTCATCACCATCACCATCTTCATCATCATTGTCATCTCTAGGTTCCCCATCAACACAACATCTTCATCTCCATCATCGTCCTCATCAACATCTTCACCATCATCACCATCATCTTCATCTCCATCATCGTCCTCATCAACATCTTCATCATCATCACCATCATCACCATCATCATCATCATCTTCCTCATCAGATCAACATCTCCATCATGTCACCATCATCTTCATCATCATCATCATCACCATCATCATCAACATCTTCATCACCATCATCATCAACATCTTCATCATCATCACCATCATCTTCATCAACATTATCATCTTTATCATCTTCATCTGCATCATGATCATCTTCATTGTCATCACCCTCCTCCTCATCATCATCTTTATCATCTTCATCTACATCATGATCATCTTCATTGTCATCACCCTCCTCCTCCTCATCATCTTGTGCACTTATGCACTTAGGGATTAATGTTTAGAAGAGGGTCTAAAGGCCTTTATGGGGGAGGGGCTCTAGGAACAAGGTAAGACAGAGAGGGCAGGGGGGAGGGATAAAGGCGTAGAGGGTTAGTGATTAAGGGAGAAGAAGGGAGAGAGTGCTATAGGGAGGGATAATGACGAAGATAAAGAGAAGGTGGAGAGATGGAGAGTGGGGTGGTAGAGACATGGCTGAAGGGAGAGAAAGAAACATGAAAGAAACATGTAGGGAGGGATGTAGGGAGAATGAGGGACATATATTTAGAAAGAGATAGGGGGTATCTAGGGATTATTGGGAGAGAGCTAGGGGGTATTAAACCATACAAAACATTTGTTTTGTATGCAACCATATAAATTATTAGTTTTCTTTGATTTTGTTCGTTGCCCTAGCCGTGCACCTAACCTATTTATTGTGCTTGACTATATCGCGTTCGCATTTTTTCACTACATATCGTGCACGCGTTTTGTATTTCTATAACGCGTACGCGTTTTGTAACTCCAGAAATAATGGACTGTTGCTGTCCGAGAGCAACTTCACTCTGTCCGAACGAAAACAACAATCCCGCGATTTTTCGAACAGCACGAGCCCGCGTCTGAAAATTTTCACATTCTACACCAACTCCATCATTTTTTTTTATGCAGGTGCAGCATTGAGGACATCTTTCATGGTTGCTCACTGTGGTGTTGGGTTATATGGCCATATTTGAAGAAAATAATTAGCAAGCTTGAAGAATCTCCAATTGAAGAACACCAAAGATAAGACCTTTGAAAGATTCATTTTGCCTATATTTGAGGAGCACACAAGATAAGATATCAAGCTTCAAGACCAACAAGGAAGAACTTCCATTTGCTTATTATTGAAGAGCTTGTAATTGAGGAGCAACAAAAACAAACTATATTGAATTGATCATTGTGGTGATGGGGAATGCACGTAACCGAGTAAACAAATCAACAAGGAAGAAGAGACCTCAAGAAGTCATTGAAGAAGAGAAAGAAAAGAAAAGAATATACATGATGAATCGGAGGCTTTCTTTGGAAACTAATCCAAATCCAATTGTAGAGGATACCATGGTTCATCCTATTAATCCACGACAAGAGGGACCTTCAATTTCCACAATAGTTGTTGAACAAGCACCCCATGGAAGTAATCAAGAAGCAAAACGTAGGTGCTCATTAGGGGATGTTTCAATTCCCACTTCAAGTCAAAGTGATAAGTTACCATCTCAAGATGAAGCTCACGAAGAAACACCCAATTTGCTATCCGGATGTGGTTATACAAGCGATGAAGTCAGAGAGGCGTTGGACATTTTTCCTACTGTTGAAGAAGAGAATGTTATCCACACCATCGATGAGGATGTTGGACTTCCACAAGGGGATGTTGGACTTCCACAGACCATGGATGAGGATGTTGGACTTCCACCATCCAACTACCAGGAAGAGAATGAAGGACACCAAGCTACTACTGAAACGCCAGAGCGTCTTGGTGATGCGCTACATGGTACAATTCCAACCCCCTTACCTCCATTAGCAAGCACACGTCGAAGAACTCCGAAGCGTATACAAGTTGATGAAAGACTTATGAATTCCATTGAAGGTACGCTATCTAAACGTAGTATTGCTTATCAAACTCAACAGATACTTGATAAATATTTTGTTTCTAAATGTGATGGAGATAAATGTAGATTATTTTTATCATTGTTAAAATCTAGGAGCATGAATGTTGTTAGGAAAAAGTTAGGGATAAAGATGATAAAGAATTCTGAACCAAGTTCTCATATAGTTAAAATCCTAGTAGATGCATTTGGTAAAATTGGTAAGAACACACGTTCAAAGGACCGCAATGCTGCTCGTCGTGTGTTGTCACAATCAATTGCAGATAAGAACACCAGGGCCCTTCGTATTCTCAGGCCTACATCCGAACTAGTTAATTTGAATGTAAAAACCCTCCGTAGGTATTCTATTAGAAGAGAACATCTTGACACAACCGATCAGACAGATTTTTGGGCCTTTGTTGGTCGGTTGCCACGTCGTGACATGAAGCTAGTTGATGCAGTAAAGGGACTAGTGCACAGTTTTTGGCATGATCACACAAGGCCTTCTTCAAACCGAAAGGATGTACTAAAACTAAGAAGGGGTTCAAAGGATCATGAACCACATACTAAGCATCTTCTTGATATAACACAGACAGAGCTTTACGAGAAATTTAAGATTGAGCATAGACAATTAAACTTGGGGCAAAGATCTTTTGAGAAATGTAAGCCATGGTATGTTAGAATAAATACTCTTCGTAACACTTGTTGTTGTAGATACCATGTAGAATATGAATATTACTATGAAACATTTTTGTACATTCGTCGTGTGTTGCATACTAACATTGTGCAGGATTGCTCCATGACAATACCACCGACTTCATCAAGAGAATTCATTCATAGCATCATGTGCAATAGGCCCAAGGGGCAAACATACTATGCAAAATCTTGTTTGGATGGAACATGCTCCAACTGTGCTGGAATGGCATTATTGAGCCAATGTATGCACGAGAATGGAGACAGTGAATTTGGGAAAATGGTTACAGACATGAAAAGTTTCAAATATATCAACTATGAAATAGTCCCAGGGAAAGAAAGCAAAAAAATACAATTGGTGACATCTCAGGTATGCATTTATATCTATAAAATTATGTTGTAACGGTTACATTTCAATCCTTACTTACAACAAAAAACTGACATTGAGATCATTTTGTGTCACCGGGTACAAGTTAGTGACTTCATCAAGGAATTTATTGAAAAGACACATCAATATGTTCATCATGTCCACGTGGCACGATGGCAGGATGAGAAGTTTAGAATATGCAGAGATACATTTCCCCTTGGTACTATACTTTCAGTTGTTGATTTTGCCGAGAACTACACTCTACAACCTCAAAATGAGATCCAAAGTCAATATTATCACTCTGAGCAGGTTTCCTTGATGGTCCATATCACATATAGGCATGGACCAAATAGCACTGAAGAGCAAAGAGAAATTCTGAAGGAATATCACTTCTACATAAGTGATGATAGGTGCCACGACTTCCACTATGTACGTCATTGCTTCATCATGTTCTATGATCACTTGAAGGGAAGGAACATACAGATGGACCGACACTGGATTTGGTCTGATGGGTGTGCTTGTCAGTTCAAAAATGAACGCATATTTCAGTGGTTGTGTTCATTGCATAAAAACTACAAAGTGCCACATATGTGGAACTATTTTGAGACTGGGCATGGTAAAGGAGAGCATGATGGAGCCGGAGCATGTGTCAAAACAGCCCTACGAAGAGAGGAATTGAAAGTATCTACAGAATCTACTATTCTAAATGCTCAATCTATAGTCAGGTGGTGCACGTCAGTAATGGGAGAGGAATCAACTATGCGAGTAGAATCCACAAGAAAGAGACATGTGGAGAGATTTTTTTGGGAGGTGGTAGACATAGATCGTTCACATGCATGGGAATGCAAGACTGTGCCTAGGACTCGTGGCTTTCATTTGGTTCGAAGCTCTGATAACCCAGTATTTGAAATTTGGACCAGAAAACTCGCTTGTTTTTGCCCGCCTTATTGTGATGGTGACTGGGATGGGTGTGAATCATTGGATTGGGTTGATGGATGGGATCACATATCACTTCCACTTGATTAGCGTGCAATTGTTGAGTTAACTCCGTTGGAAGAAGACCAATCATCTATTTCTGCAGATTTTGATCATGTCTCAGACCTTGTACAACCCGGTATGATGCATTTCCTTAACATTTTTTGTTTGTTTACGTAGTCTTCAAATGCACATTAATGGCCTTGTATCGCACGAAAAATATTTTGATCATATACCTACAATCATATAATGCAGGGCACATATACGCAGTGGTTGCCTCAAAAGATACTGAATGGGGTGATGAATACTGGTTGGCACGCTGTATAGATGGAAAGCAAACCCTCATTGTGTCCATGACTGACGATGAAAACAACCACTTTCCAACTGGGTCTATGGTTGTTAAAGGTGAATACTTGACACGGGACAGCAATGGAAGAAAGAAGGGTGGATATGTTTACAGGGATTACAAACCAGGTGCAAGTGTGTATCACTTTACCAACTTAATCATTGGCACAAACCTTCAGGTACGAACAATGCCTAGTCGAAATACATTGAAGGTACGCTACTTCTTACCGGATACAGAGCACGAGAGACTAATGGAGACCATCAGTATAAGAGATGATCCGGAGGGCTTGGTTGTATGATAATAGGTGGGATCTAGCATGATGAGGTACGTTACATACTTTTAATACTATACTATTTATACTATTTGTAATTGAATATTGATATATGCTCAATTTTCACATGTATGTTTCATATGAATATGTCAATTTTGCGTTCTTGATATGCCAAATTTACATTTACGTTGTTTATAAATATGCCAAAAGTTCTCTTGTATGTCAAGTTTACGAATATGCCATTTTTTACATATGATCAGTAAACCCTAAAATTATATTATGTTCATCATGTTGGTTATTGGCTTCACCCAACAAAATTAATTAAATTCATGCTCACTATATTAAACAATACACTTATATTAAATTTAATTCATGTCTTGTTAAATATTTCATAATGAATTAGCTATTTGAGAGCACCACCTTAGACCAAGCCATCATCATCAACATCTTCATCATCATCACCATCATCATCATCATGGACCTGCAAAACCCTATTTTCCAAAGTGTCTAGGCAGGTTCGGGTTAGGAACACTAGCCATACCCGCCCGGTAGATGATTTTCCAAAGTTGACCCCCGTGTGCAAAAAATTCACACTCCCACACTGAGCAAAACCCTAGTTTCCAAGATGGACCTGCAAGGTGACACATGGGCCACCAGGTAGGAGGGGAGGGGCACCCCTGGCACTATCCCGGTGTGCTGAATCCAACGGAGTCGACGGTTTGTCGATCTGAGCCACGGTCTTCATTCTATGGCTCGTCCCGTATCACTACCAGAAGGCCTTCAGGGACACCTACTGGATACCTACCGGAGGCATAGAACTCCAACCGTGCAACAAAACCGGGTTCTGGGGAGACCTATAGGTGTGTCTAGACAGGTTCGGGCTAGGAACACTAGCCATACTTGCCCGGTGGATGATTTTCTAAAGTTGACCCCCGTGTGCAAAAATTGCACACTCCCACACTAAGCAAAACCCTAGTTTCCAAGATGGACCTGCAAGGTGACACATGGGCCACCGGGTAGGAGGGGAGGGGCACCCCTGGCACTATCCCGGTGTGCTGAATCCAACGGAGTCGACGGTTCGTCGATCCGAGCCACAGTCTTCGTTCTATGGCTCGTCCCATCTCACTACCAGAAGGCCTTCGGGGACACCTGCTGGATACCTACCGGGGGCATGGAACTCCAACCATGCAACAAAACCGGGTTCCAGGGAGACCTGCAGGTGTGTCTAGATAGGTTCGGGCTAGGAACACTAGCCATACTTGCCCGATGGATGATTTTCCAAAGTTGACCCCCGTGTGCAAAAATTGCACACTCCCACACTAAGCAAAACCCTAGTTTCCAAGATGGACCTGCAAGGTGACACATGGGCCACCGGGTAGGAGGGGAGGGGCACCCCTAGCACTATCCCGGTGTGTTGAATCCAACGGAGTCGACAGTTCGTCGATCCGAGCCATGATCTTCGTTCTATGGCTCGTCCCATCTCACTACCAGAAGGCCTTCAGGGACACCTGCTGGATACCTACCGGGGGCATAGAACTCCAACCATGCAACAAAACCGGGTTCCGGGGAGACCTGCAGGTGTGTCTAGACAAGTTCAAGCTAGGAACACTAGCCATACTTTCCCGGTGGATGATTTTCCAAAGTTGACCCCCATGTGCAAAAATTGCACACTCCCACACTGAGCAAAACCCTAGTTTCCAAGATGGACCTGCAAGGTGACACATGGGCCACTGGGTAGGAGGGGAGGGGCACCCCTGGCACTATCCCGGTGTGCTGAATCCAACGGAGTCGACGGTTCGTCGATCCGAGCCACGGTCTTCATTCTATGGCTCGTCCCGTCTCACTACCAAAAGGCCTTCAGGGACACCTGCTGGATACCTACCAGGGGCATAGAACTCCAACCATGCAACAAAACCGGGTTCTGAGGAGTCCTGCAGGTGTGTCTAGACAGGTTCGGGCTAGGAACACTAGCCATACTTGCCCGGTGGATGATTTTCCAAAGTTGACCCCCGTGTGCAAAAATTGCACACTCCCACACTGAGCAAAACCCTAGTTTACGAAATGAATGCACAATGAAGCCACTGGGCCATGGGGAGATGAGGGAGAGGGCCCCCTAGAGGTAATCGCACGCCAGGAGACCAACGGAGTCGACGGTTCGTCGGTCCGACGTCCGGTTTCCGAGTTATGTCGAGTTGCAAGTCACATGAAAATGTCGTTCAGGGACACTTGGTGAATTTCCGTCCGGGAGCCAAAAAGCAAATGGAGCAGGAAGATTGCGTGCCGTTGGCTCCTGCAAGTGTGTGTGGGCAATGTCGACGTGGGAACACTGCCAACACTGGCTCGGGGGAGGTTTTTGCAGAGTTGACCCACCAATGCGAGATTGCATGCAATTACACTGAGCAAAACCCTAGTTTACGAAATGAATGCACAATGAAGCCGCTGGGCCATGGGGAGACGAGGGAGAGGGTCCCCTAGAGGTAATCGCACGCCAGGAGACCAACGGAGTCGACGCTTCGTCGGTCCGACGTCCGGTTTCTGAGTTATGTCGAGTTGCAAGTCGCATGAAAATGTCGTTCAGGGACACTTGGTGAATTTCCGTCGGGGAGCCAAAAAGAAAACGAAGCAGGAATATTGTGTGCCGTTGGCTCTTGCAAGTGTGTGTGGGCAATGCCGACGTGGGAACACTTCCAACACTGGCTCGGGGGAAGTTTTTGCAGAGTTGACCCACCAATGCGAGATTGCATGCAATTACACTGAGCAAAACCCTAGTTTACGAAATGAATGCACAATGAAGCCGCTGGGCCATGGGGAGATGAGGGAGAGGGCCCCCTAGAGGTAATCGCATGCCAGGAGACCAACAGAGACGACGGTTCGTCGGTCCGACGTCCGGTTTCCGATTTATGTCGAGTTGCAAGTCGCATGAAAATGCCGTTCAGGGACACTTGGTGAATTTCCATCCGGGAGCCAAAACGCAAACGGAGCAGAAAGATTGCGTGCCGTTGGCTCCTGCAAGTGTGTGTGGGCAATGCCGACGTGGGAACACTGCCAACACTGGCTCGGGGGATGTTTTTGCAGAGTTGACCCACCAATGCGAGATTGCATGCAATCACACTGAGCAAAACCCTAGTTTACGAAATGAATGCACAATGAAGCCGCTGGGCCATGGGGAGACGAGGGAGAGGGCCCCCTAGAGGTAATCGCACGCCAGGAGACCAACGGAGTCGATGGTTCGTCAGTCCGACGTCCGGTTTCCGAGTTATGTCGAGTTGCAAGTCGCATGAAAATGTCGTTCAGGGACACTTGGTGAATTTCCGTCCGGGAGCCAAAAAGAAAACGGAGCAGGAAGATTGCGTGCCGTTGGCTCCCGCAAGTGTGTGTGGGCAATGCCGATGTGGGAACACTGCCAACACTGGCTCGGGGGAGTTTTTTGCAGAGTTGACCCACCAATGCAAGATTGCATGCAATTACACTGAGCAAAACCCTAGTTTACGAAATGAATGCACAATGAAGCCGCTGGGCCATGGGGAGACGAGGGAGAGGGCCCCCTAGAGGTAATCGCACGCCAAGAGACCAACGGAGTCGACGGTTCGTCGGTCTGACGTCCGGTTTTCGAGTTATGTCGAGTTGCAAGTCGCATGAAAATGTCGTTCAGGGACACTTGGTGAATTTCCGCCCATTTTATAATTTAAGCCACTTTTAAATATTTGAACTTCCATATTATTTTTGAAAGAGTATAATATTTCAAAACTCCTAAAGAGACAAAAACACATGATCAAAACTCCTAAGGCTGCAATTAAAGTAGCAATAATGGGGGTGATGGAGTTGAATTTGATCCTATGGAAGATAATGATACTAATATTATTGAGAATAAAGGGATAATAGGTTGATCCATGACACCTTTGTTTGCATGGATGAGGATGCACCTATGTATGAGACCTATGATAATATTCATGATGTACATCTTATTGATAAGGCACACAAAGTCCTATACAAGAGATCAAAGATGAGTCACTTTGTCTACTAATTTGATGTTGATAAAATTGAAGGTATTGAATGACATTTCAAACAATGGTATGACAAAGATCCTAATGTATACACAATAACTCTAATACTTTACCTTGCACATATTGAGAATTGTGTGCCCTTATGAAAGATACAAGAAAGGAGTATCAAACAATTGATGCATGTCCTAATTATGATCAAATGATATATTATGGATAGCATGCAACAAATTTAAAATGCCATGAATGTGAGATCAATAGATATCGAACTAATTAGGTAATATATAAGGTGCCCCATAAGGTTCTTTGTCATATCCCTATAATTCTAGGTTTTTGATGATTGTTTAGGTTAAAAAACATAGCACATTATATGGATTATCATGTACAAAGATAAGTGAAGATGGTATTATATGAGTGGCTACAAATGGTTCTCAATTTACGATCATCAAGGAAATATTACCCATTTTTAAAGAAGAACCTCATAATGTTAGACTTTCATTGGTAGTTGATGGCAATGGGTGTGCATGAGTGAGTTCGTTGAAACCTTGAAAACATTGTATTGCATTTAGTTTGATTAAATTACAGGAGCAAGAACTTTGACATAACTTGTAATGATCATCCAAAATCACAAATTTTAATTAGATACCGATTAGTGCATGCATGTAGTGAATTCGTTGAAATCTTTGAATATAATAGTTTGTTCTTTTGACATAGTGCATTCATGAGTAATAGATAATCCACACAAATCAACACATTAGATTGACACAAGTACATGTATCCAAAAGTACATATATATCCAAAAGTATCCAAAAGTGCATGTCTCCAAAAGTACATGTATATCCAAAAGTCTCCAAAAGTGCATGTCTCCAAAAGTACATGTATATCCAAAAGTACATGTATCCAATGAAGTCAATGTACATGTCTCCAAAAGTACATGCACAATAAAATCAATGTACATGTCTCCAAAACTGAATGTATCGAAAAGTACATATATATACAAAAGTATCCAAAAGCACATGTGTCCAAAACTATCCAAAACTCAAGTTTCCTCTTGTTCTTTCCCGACGTTGATCCTCTAGGCACATCCCTAGGATCAATGTGCATCCCTGGATCCTGCAAATTAAATATCAATTGTTAAATTCAACTAACTATGTACACTAATACATTAGCTCAACAATTATCAACTGGTGCATGGAAAATGCATGAAACACTTGGTCACTGAAGGACATCTCACCTCAACTGATGCAGGAGATTGCGTTGCTTGTGTAGCAGATGGAGCCGTCGGTTGAACATCCAGGATGGTCGAACCAGGGGGTCCAGGCACTGCTCCTGCTGGTGGTGGCTACAATGAAAAAATGTTGAAATAGTTAGAAATACATGAATAAACAATAGGTGGACAACAATAATAAACTATGTAAAGATAATGTTGAAATAGTTACATACATGTGTGTGATCAGTCGCCATTGCAGATGCGGCACTAACTGCTACATCAACCATCGATGCGAGGTTCTCAGTAGACAAATCGGGTTCCTGATGCAGTAAACATGCAATTCAAACATTAACAAAAACGATTTATGCACTGGATTTCAAGTTAAACAACAAATATCATCGAAGGATATACATTACCATGGTGTGAGTAAGCCCATGGTCGTGGGCAGCTGAAGTCTTTCTAGGAGTAGAACGCCTCACATACACATGACCCTTGTTCACGAATGGCCTGGAGGGAGATACAAATCCAGGCAATGGGCCAGATGTCTCGGATGGTGCCTACAGTCAGCAAGTGTTCATGTAGTTAGACATGCATGATTCAACAAACAAACATGTATTTAAAAAATGTCATTTTTAATTGTTTACCTGGAGCCCAGATGTTTCAGGGGACGGTATGACCATGGGTACTACCTCCACATTACCTTGCCCCAGTGAAGGATCTGCCATCTGCAAGTTTAATAATTGTAAATATTAGACCGTAGATAGCATTAATGAACTAAAATGTAAAGTATGTGGAAATTAACAAATTAACAAGTATTAAAAAACTGAAATTTTAAAATGTTTACCTCAGTGTGAGATACGGCAATAGGTGGTATATAAGATGGGCCTACCGAATGGGTAGCATCATGCCCCCCTGTAGAGTCTGGAACATCCGGCTCTGGGGCGTCACTGCCGGCATAAAGCATCAACTGCAAGTTCACAAAATTAATATATTAGCTCAAACTATATATATGTGTACAAAGACGAAAATAAATGAAGAATTTATTACAATTAACCATCAACATACCTCTCTCAAAAACCCTCTGAAGGCAACATCTGAGGCAATACCATAGCAGGGACGACCACATGATGTGCACTCGTGAGGATCAGTACTAGGATGGGGATGTGTCGATGGTCCTGCACTAATGGATGGTCCTGATGGTCCTGCACTAGCTGATGGTTCTGCATGGTGACGAGCTGGTGTATGTACCACACCAGGGACAGATGTCCCTTCCTCACCCATATGTTGAACCATCGTGCCATGGCGAACAACCGCTCGTGCCAAACTCAAAAATGCATCCCGTGTCTGCGGAATAATGCGATGTGCTGGTGGGACATCTGGCCCAGGCAACTGCCTACGAGGTGCAGGGATAGGGCGATCCTGGTCTCGAAGCCTGGCATCGGGTCGGTTTTGGGGCATCCCCCCACCGATCCCCTGAAACTGTAAGATGTCAAAATAGTTAACGTGTTTATGCAACACGAACTCTGCGTACATCTTTCGAAGGAAATATAAGGGAATTTCCCTGTTGTTGTGTGGTGGCATATCAAAAACCATGTACCATCTGTCCATCCAGTTATCAACAAATGGTTGAAACGTGCACCACTCAATGGAGATATGAGGCTTGCTTGCATTTGGGATTTCCCCCGTCCGAGGGTCCCTAAACAATGCAAATATAAGCTCTTTGGATATTTTCAACTTTTTTACTGCATTGTAATCTAGCCCATCAACATATTGTTGTCTTTTTCTTTCTCTGTAAGATGCAATATCATATAGGACATTCGTAGATTGTGAAATGGTGTCCACAATTGCATCCAAGGTTGATACAAGTGAACGGCGAATCCTGTCACCACCACTAAAAGCTGCACTTATGCCCCTCAATTGGGCAAGCTCAATCAATATCTCGGCATTGGTATCCATAGCCGCAACTGCAATAAAGACATTAATACGAAAATCATTAGAAACATATACATGGTATATAATGACGTCTCTTCAAAATTGAACATTTATTAAATCAAACGCACATAAGCAATTTAATGGCATTCACTTACATACATTTAAAACTTAAAATTAAACATTTGACAATTAAAAAGTAAGTTAGTCAGATTGGCAGAGAGGAGGAGGAGGAGGATCAGGGCAGTGATGAGTTTGTTGATTCAGGCATGGAGGAGGAGGATCAGGGCAGTGATGAGTTTGCATCTATGTGTCTCAATGTCTCATTGTGTTTTGTGATTGTGAATGACAAATGTGTTGTGATTTGTGAATGATCTAATTTCTATTGAATATTTCATATTTGTAATTGTAAATGTAATTTCTATTGAATATTTGTAATTGTAAATATTAAATTGGATGATCTATATGTCTATATTTTTAAATTTTAATATATTTTAAAAATATATTAATTCCGGGGGTCATCGTGTCCTACGTGTCATAATTCCGGGGTCACCGTGTCTAGTGGGGACCAGGGATCAAATTTGAAGGGTGGGGTCCCATTTCACTATGAAGGGCTATGAGATACTGAACACTATTGAAGGGCTATGAGAAATTTATTAATATTTATTCTATGTGTATATATGGATGTGTTCATGTTGCATGGATTGGATTCTAGGTTAACCGAGGCCTTTTTAGAGCAAAGAATGGGGTAATTACTATTTGGGAACAAGTTTTTTATCAAATGTAAATTGCGGTGATGGAAGATATTGAGGGTGCCACATGTTGTGGAGAAAGTAGTATTGATTCCTATGACGTAATAGGGAGTTCAAAAAGTCTGGTTTCAAGTATTGTCATGCGTAGCTCGATTGATTTTTCTCGCGCTAGGGTTGTAGCAACTGTTATGGCCATTACTGTTAAAAGGATTGATGGGGTGGAATCCCGTGAAACGATGAGTTCTTTTGTTAAGACGTAGATTCAGTGAAATTTGGTGGGAGTCTTATGTTCATTTTATGCACAAAATTCGATTACTTGATTTTGTTGCATTGTTAACTCTCCTCCTAGTCATAGCTACAATCTCTTATATAATTGTGAAGGTTATCAATCCACTCAATATATTAAAGTTGTAGTAGGCCAAAATCATCCACATATTTATTGTACTCACAAATGTTGACATTCCAATTTCTATGTAGAGCGCCCATTAACATTAGATTGTATGGGACATGTTTTTGAGGCATGATGTCATTATCTCATAACAACAAGCTTTTTATCCATAAATATGTCATCTACAAGCCAACGGAATTGTTCCTAATCCTTTATAAAACTTTGTCATAATTATATCAATACCAACATCCCTACCTATTGACTTAGCTTAGAAGATATTACACCTTCGGATAACCAAACCTGATTCCAAGGTTGGTAATCATAAACGTAAAAGCATCATCATAAGGAAATAGCATGTTGTGTTGAGGAAACTCCTTTTTTTCCATTTCCTTCTCAGGATAATATTTGGTTGTGGATCATTTAAAATGTATAATTTATTTTAATATTGGGAAGCTAAATTCAAATTCATTAATATATTAATATGATTTGATTTTTTTATTAATAATAAGTTATTCTTTTCATTTGAAAATGTGTACATCAAAATTTCAATGTTTACTGACGTAGTAAAGTTGAGAGGCTTTATTTTTCAGTGGATATAGCAGACCTGTAAATTCATAGGATGTCAAAAATCTAGTCAGCCTTGAAGTTGAGCTCCTCAAAGAAAACAAATTTCTTTAAATATGTTTATGGCAGGCTGGCATTGCCAGCTTCGCTCCGCAAACTATCCTGGAGGACTGGAGGAGATAGGGTAGGTGGAACTTGGAAGTAGCTCAACCACAGTGGAATAGGGGTATAAGAAAAAGCTTGTTTCTATTCATGCAATATTATATATTGATGGTCGGAGCCATGGAAGCATGGAATTCGAGCATTGACTTGATACAACAAAGAAAACAAAAGGTGGAACTTGGGAGTTGTAGGATTGACTTGATACAACAAAGAAAACACAGGGTGTGAGGCTGGGAGTCGTAGACGGTAGGATTAACTTGATACAACAAAGAAAACACAGGGCTATAGGTAGGGGCCACGGGCAGGAGCAACAACCTGCAACATTACAAGAAGTTTATGGATTGTGGATTTTGTCTGAAATGCCAAATTCGCGGGGGCACATTAACATAATATATTATACATTGAATACTCAATTAACTCACGGAGTCAGCATTCACGAATTGGTATGTGATAACTTGTAACTTGGTAAGCCCGCTAGCAACAACACGTATGAGCCACCTTCCAGGTTTAATAATTTTTTTGATGCCATTAAATGTGTTAAACACGTAAGCGCTCGCTACAAACACGAGAACTTCGAAGCGTTCAAGCCATGGGCTACTCAGTGTAAGCCCGTCCACGTAAGTTGCTCAATGATATTATTAGAGGCCCAATGGTCCATGATCCATGGATGATCGAACACGTGGATATTGGAGAGTAACCGAGTCCCACTCCCAAGTCACCTAGCTAGTAGCCGCATTCCCAATTTCCCACTAAAAATTGTTGATGGGTGAAATTTGAAGCTACCCTTCTGTTGCAATTTTAAACAGTAGTGGTTAATTTAATTATTGAAGGGCTTACCATGAAATTAAATTTTTTTTGCATGGTAAAATTTGAAGTGGCCTGAAGGCTTCAAATTTGAAGCCTGGTGGGGACACTCGTGTCCCGTGTCCTCGTGTCGAGTGACTTAGATGAATACATTGTAGAAAGGGGGGAGTTTTATTTTTTTCAATTTTTGGTTTGATTATGAATTTTTGAATTTTTTAAAAGGGTTTCATTTTAATTATTCACTAATCTTGGTTGAGGGAGGTGTGAATTTAATTAGAAATTGGGTTATTCCCAATTTTATCAATATTACAAAACTAGGTTAAACAATAAAAAAAATAGTAATTTGGATTAAAAAATCACAAAAAAATGGTATGGGTGAATGAATTACCTGATTAGATGAGAATGCACCGATGAATTTGTCTCCCCTCCAGCTAAATCGAGCAACACGGATAGTTGAGTGGGCCACAAACCGTCCTCGTCCAGGGTCAATTTCGCCTCTATTCGCGTTTCTGATGCGTGAGTGTCGCGGGTGGTCGGCAATCGTCGGGACTGTGTTTTTAAATTCATTTTTAGTTTTACATATCGCGTACGCGATTTGTAACTACATAACGCGTACGCGTTTTGTAACTACATAACGCGTACGCGTTATGGTTACCTAGCCTACATGTCCAATGACATGTTAGGCTCGGGTCTTACCATGGGAGGTGCTAAATATCAGAAACCCATTATGTTTTAGGTATCAGGAACAAGATTTGAAAAAAGTAGCATTGCATCTAAAGTGACCCTCATCTTCTTGCACACACCCTTATCTCATCTTCTTTCCATCTGAAAAATATATTTATTACTCCATCCAAATATAATTATATCCAAAATTGCATTGACCTAACCATAAAATAAAATATAAATATGATATGCAGATTTTTTTACTTGAAGCATATACTCTGTGAAAAAGGCATACTGCCAGAGACGAAATTGAAGAAGTGAAAATACCCTTAAACAATGAAAAATGCCCATCTGAAATGATGAAAACTGATCAAGCACAAAATCTAGCTAAATATTGAGGAAATCCTCTATTAAATAAGCACACGTTGAATGCACAAGGCTCAATATTTCAACAGGTTAAATATTGTCTATTAAAAGACAATATTTCAACAGGTTCAACCTCATCTGTCTGTCTGCGTAGAAGTCCACAATTTTTTATTTACTAAAATACTAAAATAATTACAACACGGGAAGGCGGGGGGTTGGAACAGCCAAGAGTTCATGCGCTCTGGGAAGGGTCAGTTCGTTAAACTTTTCAGTCATGTCCAATTCCTGCCCACTGATCAGGGGAAGCCTCCAGTTGAAGCACTGCAAGAGCTGCGCCACGGCAAACTCTGTAACAAGCGTTCCCAATTGCTGTCCGGGGCATCCTCTCCTGCCTGCTCCGAACGGAAGCCACTCAAAATTTTCATGAGTTTTGTGGGTCAACCCAGCTTCTGCTTCAATTAGGAATCTTTCTGGCTTGAAACTTTGGGCATCCTCCCCCCACGACTTGGGGTTCCTTCCAATCGCCCAAAGGTTAATCAGAACGCGCGTGTTTGTGGGGATTTCATAGCCCAAAACAGTGCAGTCCTCCACAGACGAGTGAATTGCAAACGGCACGACTGGGTGGAGTCTGAGCGTTTCTTTAACCACAGCTTGTAAATAAACGAGACAAGGCAGATCAGACTCGCGTACCATACACCCCATTCCAACGACACGTTCCAGCTCGTCCTGAAGCTTCTTCAGCACCAGAGGGTTTCTCAGCACTTCGGACATTGCCCACTCTATGCTTGTAGAGGATGTGTCCATGCCACCGACCAACATATCCTGCCAACATCAATACAATATCATATATAAATTCATGATCATAAATTTATTTTTTAAAAGCCACAGAAATGTAAGACAGTTCAACTTACAAAGACAACGGCTTTTATATTATCTCGTGTAATTTGGAGCTCCATATCTTTATCTGTAGAAGCTGCAAGTAAAACATCCACAATATCTCGCGGGACGCTGGGGTCATGCTGAGCATTACCATTAATGTGTTCTTCTATTACTTTCTCTAAAAACTGGTCTTGTTTCTTATGCACGTTCTTCAAGCGACGGTGAAAACCGCGCAGATGATCCATCCAGGCCAAGTATGGTATGTGATCTCCAATGTTAACAGAACCGGCTAACAGCATAATTTCTCTGATCAATGAATTGAACCCACCAGTTACGTCTCCGTCTGAATATTTCCTACCGAAGGCCATTTTGCAGATTATACCATTTGTCAGAGCTGAGACGGCTTTGCTAATGTTTAAGGGCCGAGAGACATCGTGAGGATGATCTGAATTGGAATTAATAAGAGAGAGAACCATGGCTGAGACTTCCTCTTCTCTTATGAAGCGGAAGGAATCAATGCGTCTGGAGCTGAGCAACTGTAAAACACACACCTTTCGCATTTGCCTCCAGTAAGGCCCGTACGGAGCAAAGACGAGGCCTGAGCAATTATAAGTCAAATACCTAGCAGCGGCAGAAGGAGCTCTGCTGGCGAAACGCTGATCGTAAGTCCTAATAAACTCCTCAGCCATATCGGCGGAAGAGATGACTAAGGTAAGAGCGGAGGAACCGAAGCGCAGAGACATGAAAGGGCCGTATTTCAGAGAAAGAGCTGCCAGCGCTTGGTGGGGAAGCTTTCCAAGCAGGTGAAGGTTTCCAATAATGGGCAACGGGACCGGCCCCGGGGGCAGAAGCCGCCTCCGCTTGTTGCGGTCGATGAAAATAAAGAAGCTCCATGCCGCAACCAATGCAACCAAAGCTTCAATATAAAACTCTGCATATTCCGAAATGGGCGTCATCTGAGACCCTGACTACTTGCCCTTAATTTCCCAGCCACCCTTGCCTTATCAGTACCCACTTCCGGTTGGACTGATATTTATTAACGCCCAAGCCTCGTGTGCACTAGTCCTATTGGCACACATTGAAATTTTCAGATTTCCAAACATTATCAACATTAGCTTATGAATGGAATCTAGACATCCAACCATTATCAACATTATTTAAAGAAAATATGAGTTTGTCATTTTGCTATAGGAATCTAGATATCCAACCATTATCAACATTATTTTATGAATGGAAAGAAAATATGAGTTGTCATTTTGTTATAAGAATCTAGAAGGTCTTTTGAGTAATTGCTTTCAATGCTGTAATTTAGGGGAACCGTCTATCTGCATGATTCCCGGGTAGGCATATGGCCTACTTACGGAAAATGTTTGAAAATGAAGTCTAGACATCTAGTCGTCGTGTACAAATCTACAAATATCTTTATTCTTATATCAATAATACAATACAGTGTATTATTTAATTCTTATATCAATAATACAATACAGTGTATTATTTAATTCTTATATCAATAATACAATACAGTGTATTATTTAAATAGAAAAAAATAATAATAATAACCTTTCATTTTCTCTATCCATGTTTGTGGAGGACCCTCGCATGTTTTATTATTTTTCTCCACTAAATTTTTTTTAACTCCTCTTTAGGTTTTATAATATAAGTAGCTCTTTCCTACTACAAGACCTCCATCCTCAATTTTCTTGTGCGAGTATGGATCCTCTATGAAGAGGC
Source organism: Larix kaempferi (assembly GCA_027924585.1). Classification (NCBI taxonomy): domain Eukaryota; kingdom Viridiplantae; phylum Streptophyta; class Pinopsida; order Pinales; family Pinaceae; genus Larix; species Larix kaempferi. Next base: position 8,152,934 of record BSBM01000374.1, on the reverse strand, counting down.
TGCCAGCTCTGCAACAAATAAAACACACATTACAATTACTATCTTAAAAATATTAGTTAATATTGTATAAAATGTTATTTAATATTGTATTCTTCAATTTTAGCTTTCATAGAATGCAGCCCGCGTGCAAATATGTTATTCGACATTATGATATATTGCTAAATATTTTTATAATATATACATAAAAATTATATATTATTTATTTATTATTTTTATTATATTGATAGGTATTTATATCTTAAAATTTGAAATGGATTATTATTTATATTTTTATATTGATAGAAGATAAAATAAGTGTATTTTCCATGTTGATTTTATAATCTTAATTTAACATTCAAAATAAACAATTATAAAAAAAATTTAAAAATAAAATTAATATATAAATAACTCACACTTTTAATTTTAAACTTAATTTAACATTCAAAATAAACAATTATAAAAAATATTTAAAAAATAAAATTAATATATAAATAACTCACCACGTTTGATTTGATTTTAAAATTTTAAAAGGCAAAGCACCATATGGTTACAAAAAACTGTAATGGAATTTAATTATAAAGATACGTAGCAAAAATAGGTATATGAAAGTGATTTGATCTTAAATTAATAAGCATGGAATTGTCATCCATATCCATATAGGAGTAATATATTCGTTTCTCTTATTATAAACGTGTCTGACCCACTTGAGTATGCATATACTTCTACCTATGGAAATCAAACGACGGAAAGTATGGAACTCCGTTTATGTGACTCTTCGCCTTTACAGTTACGAAAATTGTCACATGGTATTTTTTTTTAAATAAATATTAAATATTTTTATATTTTATATTTTTATGTTTTAAAAATTAAGTTACACTCTTTTATCAATGAAAAATAGAACTAGTAAAATTTTATTGTTTATTTTAAAAATTTTATGATTTGAGTTTTGAAAAAAATTAGGCTGTAATTTTTCAAAATTTAGGTTAGATTTGTTAAATTTTAGAATTTTAGGTGTCTCACAGAGTTTTTTTTAGGGTATTCAATTCATTTATAGGTTATTAAAATAGCTAAATTCTAATTTTGCAAAATAAAAATAAAAAATTAATTTCACTAAAAAATAGTCATCCATATCCAAAGCGTAGAATTTTTCAACTTCTTCAAATTTTAAACTCGCAAATTTAAATTTGACTTTCAAAAAACTCAATTAAATAAATTGTATTTTATATAAACATTAAAAATCTGTATCTGTAGTATCAAGTGGTAAGAACACGTCACCGATCACGTGGCTCAAGGGACACCTAGAAATGCCACATCGGTGGAGGTGACACCTGAGACATTCTACTACGGGGATATCAACCATTGAATTGAGAGTTGGATCAAATCCAACTATTGATAACCCTACATTCAATATGCACCCTGCATCCCAACCTTAAATGTGACTTAAATGTTGCAGCTGCAACAATTGATATCCATGCAGACGCCACATTAAATGATGCATGTGTAGTACTTATTGAATGCCGACACCTTGTAAGCTTGAGAGAACAAGTGTTAATAAGGAGGGGGTGGCGAGTGCATGCACCTTGCAAAGGATTTGAGATGGTTGATGGTTTATTCAAATTTGAGATGGTTAGTTGAATGTCTTGGTTATCATGGAGATGATGTTTGATCCTTCGCCCATGATGACGGTAAATGGGGGCAAGCAACAATATGAAAATGAACATGATTGCAGAATGTAGCAGTGAAAATCATAACATGTTATTGCCCGATCTTTTCTCCATTCTAATCATTGCCTTCAAGAAACAATGAGACTAGGTGGATGAGCTATAGAGGAGGTGATCATGCTCGTAGCGAGCTCTACTATAATGATGACGGCTTCACAACAGACTCATGCAGCGATCACCCAAGCATGATTCCTAACAAATTGTAAGGAACAAAATGTATTGCCCAAGCATGATACCCAACAAATTGTATTGTGATTTGATCACTCCATTGTAGTCTGATGTGATTTGATGGTTCCATCCATCAAAGTTGATTAAACCCTAATTTAAAAATCATTGTAAAAATAAAAATTTATTTGATTCTCACCATTGGTTGTACACACTTTTGAACCATGCTACAATAGCATGTGCGCAAAAGGGGGCTCTGCCCTCTATTACATTAGCGAAATTTGAGCACAAGGATGACCCTCATAGGTCCATGTGCGAAGCCTAAGTATTAACATCATCTGTTGGCATGTAGGGCATGCAAATTAAGTAGATAAGAGTTGGTAGGTAGTGTTGAAATCAAAGACTTGTGGCACCAAACCACAAGTGGCATCAGACCATAGGTAGTAAGTAAACATACTAAAAGTAATAATGGTGAAGTTGTGGTCATACATAGTAGTTGTATATGCCGATTTGGATGTTGTTGGATTAAGACGATCTCACAAGATAAGTAATTAATGCCATAGGACAACATAGTTACTTGATCTTTATGTTATAAGGAATATGTGCAAATATTGTGCAGTTTAAAGAAGTGGGCAATGTAGTCTCCATTGTCTATTGTTAAAATTTATTTTCTTGCTGGTTGCACATTTCTTCCTGCATTTATCCGGTCACTAAAGGGTATTATCAGACCCTTGTCCCAACATAAGAAGATGTTAGTATGAAGCTAAGTTATCTCAAGTGGAGGAGGAAATTTTGGACTATTATTCTGATCTCGAGTCATTTTTGGTGAATGACCCTGGTGGTCATACTATTAAGACTTTGGAAACTAAAAAATATGAGTTACTTAGTTACAAAGAAGAGGTGCTCTAGCGATTAAATATCCGGGCACTTTGGATCTCACAAGGAGATAGAAATACTACTTTCTTCCATCCCCATGCTAATATGAGGAAGAAGAACAATGCTATTTGGGATATTGAAGATATGGAGGGTCACAAAGTTTCTTCACAAGCTGATATTGAAAGTGCGGCCATGGATTATTTTAGATCATTGTTCACTAAGTGTACAAGGGTTAATCTCCATGCACAGATGAAAATCCTTCAGGTTACATGCCTACTTTCTTCTCGGTGGGAGAGTGCAATGCCAGTTACATATCGGTCACATTGGTGGAATTGACTGAGGTCTTGAAATTAATGGCAAAGGACAAGAGTCCCGGCCCATATGGATGGAATGTTGAATTTTATCTACAATTCTTGGATCTCTTTGGCCCGGAGATTGTCAGATTGGTTGAGGAATCACGTTTAACTGGTTTGTCAGATTTCGGGAGACCTTAATGCCACATTTCTCACATTGATTCCTAAGATTTCGGTTCCCACCACCTTTCAAGATTATAGGCCCAATTCATTATGTAATCTCCTGTATAAGGTGATTTCTAAAGTTATTGTTAATCGCCTCAGGGCCAGACTATCGAGAGGTATATCTAGTGAACAGTTTGGCTTTCTGGATTTCAGATTGATTTTTTATGCTATTGGGACTGCACAAGAAACTCTACAATTGGAAAAATTATCTAAAGGCTCTTCCTTAGTGCTCAAACTCTATCTGGTCAAAGAATATGACATAGTCAACAGATCCTTTCTAAGGCTATTACTTTTGAATGTTCGATTAAGTTTTGAGATTACTAAGTGGGTCCTTGGTTTCATTTCTTCTGCAAACTTTGCGATATTGATCAATGGTTTCCCTACTACTTTCTTTTAGAGCACTCAGGGCTTATGTCAGGGCTACCCGTTATCACCACTACTCTTCCTCTTGGTGATAGAAGGTCTTAGTAGACTCCATATTCAGGAAAAATTGATTGGAAACATAACTGGGATTCAAGTTTCTAAGAACCACTCCATTACACATCTTTTATTTGTCGACGATGTTCTACTATTTGGGATCGGGAAAATCGAGGAATAGAGGTTTTTCAAAGAGCTTTTAGATTTGTTCGTTGGTGCATCAAGTATGGTGATCAATTTGCTAAAGTCCTATTTTTATCATCAAAATACGGAAGGGGATTTATTGGCACATTTATGTACTTCTTTTCCTTATTATTTTCAGGGAATGGAGTTGGGTATGAAATATTTGGGCTACCTACTCAAACCCAACGACTATTATATAAATGACTGGCACTAGCTATCAAAGAAATTTGATAAAAAGATTCATTATTGGTATAATAGGAAACTGTCCCTGGGGGTAGATTGGTCCTGTTAAGATATGTTCTATCCAATCTTCATGTCTATTGGTTAACATTGGCTAGTAACGTTCCAATCAGTGTACTTCATCAAATTCGGCGAATTTCCTTCAACTTCCTATGGTCTGATACTAAAGAGAAGGTTGGACTACACTTAGTGGCTTGGGACATGTTATCATTGCCAATTCATTATGGTGGATGGGGCATTTGTAATATTTTCTGGGTCTACAAATCCCTACATCTGAAGAGTATATGGTGCGCTATTTCTCACCCTAGAGTATGGGGCAGGATCATGAGGGACAAGTATCTAAAATCTTACTCGGTCATAGGATGGATCCGATCACCACAGAAGAAATCTCGAGGAGTCTCGAATATATGGAGTGGACTTTTGGATGTCCTTCCTATCCTAAAGGATTCAAAATGGATATTTGGTGATGGGATCCAAATTCGAATGGGAGTGTAACCTATTATCGACTTTGATTTAACACTGACTCCATCGTCTCTGACTTCACTTCATTCAAAAGGTTATTATCATTTGAACCATGTTTGTAAGTATCCAAGTTTTTCACTTGTTGATTGCTGGAAGTCTATGGATGATATTGGATTGATGGGGGGGGAGGGATGAGAATGGGACTCCTTTGTGGATATGCTTAACCATTGTGGCATTAGATTAATACAAGTGTCTAATCCTCTTACCTGGTCCTGGGGTGATTATATGGGTGAGGTTAGTACAAAGTGTGCCTATGAGGCTATTGCATCTAAGCATTGACCGATTATAACACAGTGGTGGTTCCGACGACTATGGCGTTGGCAGGAACCTATAAAAATCCTTTGATTTGCATGGTTAACATTATGAAATAAGGTATTGACTAGTGAAAACTTTATGCGCAGAGGCGGGGTTGGAACAAATGGTTTCCCACTATGTTATCAAGATGCAGAATCGGTGGATCATTTGTTCTTCCACTATCACATTACTAAACAGCTATGGTCCAATATGGCTTCCCATTGGGGAATTGATTACGACTGGAACTTGGCCACACTAGCTTCTAATCTGGAATATTGGTTATTTGTCAAAAGGAAAAGCTCCATTTATCCTCTTCTTTTCACTATGGAGCTTGTGGAAATATTGCAATATTATCCTCTTAGAGAATCGTGGCTTTAATTACTCTCGTGCTTATCTTTTCATTTTAAAGTATCTTTCATATACTAAAGAAAGGGTGACTACATGCAGCGTTAAGGCTTTCCATTTTCCTCAAACTATTGGTTCATGCCCGATGGGGTATTTTGATGATGCGGAACATCAGGGTTTTTGTGGAGTTGGATGCTTTCTTGTTTTACCAGATGGAAAATATTATGAGATATCCCTAGGCTATGGCAAAGGGAGTAATTCAAGAGCCGAACTGCTGGCACTTTGGGCACTCATATCCTTTGCTTCATTGAGGAATATTACGGATTTGCATATTTTGGAAGACTCGACTGCCATCATTGACTGGGTTAATGGCAAGAACCAACTGGGTGTGGCGTCACTTGAACAGTCAAAACTACGGATTTATTCCTTATTACAATAGTTTTCCTTTAACTGTATAAACATTTCTATGCTTTTTAACAATAGGGCGGATGCACTATCCAAGAAAGGCTTGGCTATTGATGAGGTTTATCTTCATTTTACCTTTTTTGAAGATCAACAGATTAGAGAGGAGGCTCATATCATGTTCTATTAACTGCTACTTCTATTTTACTGCTTTACTTGATTATCCATTTTGGGACTTATTCTGATATATTTGCACCACTGTCATGTTGAACACTTTCGTAAAAAATTAGCATAAAATTCTATATCCTGGATGACTGATAGTTCGGATGAGATTTGTACAATCTCGATTATGTTTTGTTTATATTTGATACATTGTGTAAGGTTTGTATACTATCCCTGGGATAGGTAAACACTTGTAAGTTTCTTTGGTTCAATCTATGAATAGCAAGAGACTTTTTTTCGTTGAAAAAAAATTATATAATTAATTTATCTATCCTTCTTTTTGCACATATGCTCAAATCCATTCTCATTAAGGTTAGTGCGTGGAAAAAATTATTGAAATGGATAAAGCTCATTTAAGCAAAACATTTATGGGATAATGGATCAACTTTATCATGTCATGTAAGGTACCAATAAGATATGTACGGTATTAATGATGTGATGTGAAATGTAAAATTCATTATGAGTAATTTTTGTTGAAATTTGGTGATGTGATTTTTGTTCAAATAGCTATTTTTGATATTTAAATTGAAATCTTGATTATAAAAATGGATTCAATTTTCTATATTACCCATAAAAATTTTAGTGAGATTTTGATTGGATGGCATCCACGTTTAGCTGACTCCGATTTATAATATTTGCCATAACACACGTAATAAAAAATGATGTACTTTTGAGATGTGGTAAGTGTTGGTGATTTACACGTTCCTCACCGCATGAGCATAGGCATTGAATTTTCTCAAGTTGGAGAAAACAACTAGATAGGTTCTGGACATACACTTATATGCCTAGTCAAAAGGAATAACCAAAGCAGTTCTGGACATACACTTATATGCCCAGTCAAGAGGAACAACCAAAGCGGTTCTGGACATACACTTATATGCCTAGTCAAGAGGGTTTGATACGAAGCTGAAATCCTAGTTTCACGCACATGGATTTTGAATGAACTCTCTTTAATTACTTTTTTTGTCCACACGTTTGAATAAACCGAACCATTTACGTACATTTATGTTTATGAATTAAAAAAAAACTTATTCAATGTACTTTTATGTGCCATTTTTTTCCATAAGAGCTTTGGTGGGCTATAGTTGTGTCATTGCTTGTTGGAAAACCCTAATGATAAGTTCCAGGGCTGCCAATATGCATCTCGCAATGCAACATTGAATGTTGCAGCGGGTGCATTGGTAGTCACCAGATTTCAAGAAGAGCAAGATCCGACGGCCACCAATGCACCCACTGCAACATTCAATACTGCGTTGTGGGGTGCATATTGGCCAAGTTCCAATGTGCTCTAAGGGTGGTTTTCCCCCTCATATCCGAAGTCTATCTGAGGCTTCGCACATGCATGAAGAAGAGCTTCTCCATGAGCACTATTATCATGATCTCATCATAGTTGAAACCATGGCTTCACGCACAAACTCTGATATCTTACACACTTTTATGTCAACGTGTTTGAATAAAATTAGGAACTTACATTCATCTTGAAAAAAACTTATCATTACATACATTTATGTCTATCAATTCAAAATTTAAAGAGAGTTACCTTATTCGATGTACTTCTTTGTCAAAGAAACCTTATCTTGCATACTTTCTGTCATTTTTTTGTCGAAGGCCTTGGTTCATAGTAGTATAAGTCTGTCGTATTGGTATTTTGTGTATGGAATTTGGATATTCGATTTAGTTGTAATATGTACAATTAAATTTTGAAAAACCAATTAAAAAAACAAACTTTAATTATCCATATGTCTCTCACATTGGCCATATCCCATGTTGAGATTTTGTATTTTTATTTTTAATTATATGTTTAACTTTATTATATAAATGTATATTTACATTTATGGTATATTTGTGAATATTTGATTAAATGTATTATATATAAGGAATCTATTTGGAGTTGTCTAAAAATTCGATGATTTGGCCTAGAGAGAGTTTTCATGGGAATCCAGTATTTTTTAGTTTGCAAAATATGAATTTAACTATGTTTTAATGGCGAATTTGATGATAGAAATGGATTCAACGCCATCAAAAACCTTGTGACATCCAAAATTTAGTTTGAAATTTCATGTCTAAAAAATCAAATTTGATTTTTCCGTTTGAAATCGTAGAACTTTTAAACTATTCGTATTTTTTTCCATATCGAATTATATTCATATTCAGTATTTATATTCAATTATGTAGGAATTGTAAAAATAATACAATTTCTAATAACACAATATTAATATAAAGTTATTCCAATTTCCAATAATACATATTTCCAATAACACAATTTCCAATTGTTATTCTCACAATAACACAATATTGTGACCAATTATATTCATATTCAGTGTTTATACTCAATTGTGTGGCAATTGTGAGAATAACACAATTTCCAAAATTTCCACGCAATTAATAGTGTTATTCTCTGTAGACTCTCGGTCAACTCAAGGAAATGTGCAATTCAAGGCGACTCTGCTCCTTTAGCTATACAATTATTTTTTGGCATTTTTTATTTTAAAAATATGATATTTATTTGTTTTTTTAATAATCTTACACATTCCACAATGTATTAAATCAAGTTGCTCCTAATTAGTTTTTGACATTTTTTGTTATATATGAGACCAAACAATAATAACCAGCATAGATCCATCTTAAATGGGATCTACCAAGTGTCGAGAGGGATCACATCTCTCGAAGTGCAAACCCCTTTTTAGAGTGCAAATGTTGAGGAAGCATTTTAATTTATCTAATTTGTGTAATTTTATATATATGTCGTTATAAATGTTTTAAATAGCCAAGATGTTATTTTTTATAATATTTTAAAATGGACACGTGTGAACTCTAGGATGAGCAGGGAAGGAGTTACACATCGCTCCCCCACAACTGCATTGGATGGTGGCATTCCTGAAAAGGTATGGAATGGTAAGGATTGATGTTACAATCACTTGAGAATTTTTGGTTGTGAAGTATATGTGCATATTCCTAAGGAATAAATGAGAAAGAATGTCGTTAATTATTAAAGAATGTTGTTAATGACATTTTTGGATGTCGTTAATTATCTAACATTTTTTATTTTAAAAATATAATATATTTTTTTTTAATAATCCTGCACATTCCACGTTGTACTAAATCAAGTTGCTCCCAATTTAGATTAATCTTTATATACATATATATATAAACACATCATTGTAATTATTTTTTTTTGTAAAGTAAGAGATTGTATTACTAAAACAGAGTTACATAACGGAAAAAAAACCAGAGGCTCGGCTGGTAGGATGCCAGCCAATCTTAACTTCCCAAACCAAACATATAACAGCAGAGATTTATCTAGCCCAATCCTATTACAAAGAGTACTGAGTGAATTCAGAGCCCAAAAAATGCTTGACAGCATAAACTATTCCCCCAACCCGAACATAGAACAGAGTTCCAACCATCCCAAAATTATTACAGAAATTACAGACTTTAAACAGCAGCGTGAAACACTTGTCAACAAAAACCATATTCCCACAGCCGAGCATATGGTGCAGTAACCCGCCAGAGCCATAATTGATACTAAAATGGCCTTTGGAGCCCGCCAAAGAGCAACAACACCATAATTCAAACAAAAACTATTACCCAAGACCAAGGCATCCAAGATGAATGCCTCAAATTCCAGCCTTCGCCCGAGGAGCAGGGTTGTGAATGGGACAAACAGGATGTGGCAAACCTGGTATAGCAGCATCAGTCTGAACAGGAGCACGACGGGAACTTGCAGCCGAATATGGCCCTGGGGCCGAAGGAGGCTGGATGCCCAATTTTGCAACAATAAGGTCGATTTTCTGGTTCATAAGGGAGCACTCCTGGTTGTGAGATTTCCACACACGAGCAGGATCCATATCCCCGACAGCTTTATTTTCGCATTCCATAAGCACATAAGTGAGCAGACCCTTGGTAACCCAGAAAGTAGCCAGCATACGATCACAAGCAGAAAGACGTCCCATAGTATTGCCAGGGTACGTTACCCATTCTCCCACGTGATCCACTAGCTCACCACCATACATTGCCTTAACTCTCTCCCATAGGTCACGCTCAACCCGTTCCAACTCCTCCTTAATGAACCCAGGGATACGGTCACTGAAGAAGCTAGCAGCAACCAGAGCTTTACGTTGTTCTCGCCTAACAGGGGCCTTTCCCTTTTTGGGGTCACGGCGAAGCTTCTTATCCTTTTTCTTACGCAACGCCATAACATAATTCCCATAATCCCTCACCCCGCAATTCTGAAAAACAACTTTGAGATTAGCACAACTAATAGCACCACTTAAGCAAGAAATCGTCCCGATGCATAAAAAACCACTTTCGGTCTTCTTTTTATAGCGATTTCTAGCCAAATTCCCGTGAGAGTATCAGGGTTGGTCGTCCAGGGAGCATTAAAACCAGAGTATTTTTTAAGGATTCTAATATTATACTTAAGTATAGTATCCTAGGCAATTATTTTGGATTGAAGAAAACATGTATCTAGATAGGTAGGCGAATATTAAATATGAAACATACAATTTACTACTGAAATGTGTAAATTTTGGCGAATATTAGGATAAAAAAACATATTTTATGTAAATATAGGCGATATTAGAGTCTAAAAATGACCAAATAACGAATTTATTTTTTGAAACAAAGCCTGAAAATAGCCAATTGGCGAAATTTCGCCCTTAAAAATTACCCTGATTGAAACTCATGATTTCGGCCGAACCTTGCTCTGATGTGAGCCACAGGGTTACTGATGTCATCCTCATGATCAAGGCTTGTTCGTATGCTCCTTCTATTATGAGTTGAGGTAGGTCGTATTGGTTCATCCCAGCGAGAATTTAAGGAGAAGGGGATCGTAGTTCCCGAGTTGAAGCAGAGGGCCTCCCATGAGCTGTCCATCATAGGAGAACCAAGTGGTCGGGATTCAGTATTGATGAGGGGCCTCATGTCCCCAAATCCCCACGTTCTCACACGAGTGTCCTCTTTAGACAACATGGCACAGCGGTGGGACCATTCCACATTCCCAAAGGATTTTAGGGGGCCAGCGTGGATATGATTGAGGTCGTCGACCCCAATGTTATCCAAGAGGTCCACCACCCTATTCCCGTCTCTGCGAACATGGCTAAATGACCAGGTGCGGGGAGTGTTGAAAAAAGTTGCTAAAAGTTCCACCCTGTAGGCAAGGTGCCAACTGTCTGTTACCATGGCGGTAGGTTTTCCATTCTGGAGGTTACGAGCGAGTTGGATGATGAGGCGAGAATCCCCTTCGAAGGTGATAGGGTTTAACTTGAGTTGGATAGCCAGCTAGGAGACCCTCCATCTCAGCGACGTTATTTGAGTCCTCCCCAATGTTGCCAAAGTACACCTAAAGAATTTCACCTTGCCAATTGTGAATGACTCCGCAAAATCTTGTTGGTCCTGGGTTTCCCTACGAAGCCCCATCAAAGTTCAGCTTAAATGACCCAGTATGGGGGTCATCTAGTAGTCGAGGCTTTTCAGATCGATGGTCCTTTTAGGATTTTGGTTGTAACTCTGAGTGTCTTTACTAATGCCCCAAGTCGCCAGGATTCGGCGCTCTAAATCACTAACCTCCCAGTCTTTGTCATCCCATAAGGTGATGCAGGCGGTTTCCAGTCTTTGTCATCCTATGATTCCACGTTTCTGGAGATTATCCCCAGTCATAATTTTTTGATAGTAAACAAGCCAAATGAAGGTGGCAACTTTGGGCCAGGGATTGGTTGTCCAGATCTTTGTCCACGTCTCATCCTGAGGAAAATCGGGCGTGGCAGTCCAAAGGGAATAAGCTTCCTTGGTATTAAACATGCCCCTCGTGGAGTGACCCCATCGAAGAATATCAAGTCCATCCTGAGATTTGATACAGCACCCCTAAATGATAGCCCGGATACGCAGTCAGTCTTCTTCAGAGATTATCTAGGTCCACCAATTTTGGTGATGCCATTATTTATAGGCATTGGTGTTGGGATCAGGTTTCCAGTAATGGATGAGCTTGGTGAGGCCCTTCGCTCTACAATTGGCCTGACTTATCGCCATATTGTCCAGATTGGCTAGTTTCTGAGATTGTTTCCATGAATCCTCCCAAAAATTTGCAGACTCCCCATTCCTGAATTCCCAAAAGCTATAATCCTGAATAATGCTTTGATTTTGTCGGATGGTTTTCCAAATAGCAGATCCTGGGGTTTCTAAATTGAAACAGATCAAGTCTCTCTACAAAGAGTTAAGGGCATACTTCACATGCCACAATTTTTCCCAGGGAGCCGTTAAAGATGAGACCTAGTTCCACCAAATTTTAGTGGCAAGAACATTACTATTTTTCTCCAGATCTCTTAGGCCGAGGCCCCCATGAGAATTAGGAAGACACAAATTCTCCCAGCTCACAAGAGCCCATTTGTGTTGTTCAACCTTCCTTCCCCAAAGGAAGTTGCGTTGAATAGTGCGGAGTTACTTGATGACCGATTTAGGCACGGCCATACACATCATTTTAATTGTTGATTTGCATATCCTATTTCTATTAAGAATGATGTTATCAATCCAATGCATGTTGTAACTTTGAGAATCCTGGTCCGTTTGAGACCTCTAAGTCTACATGTGATATTATGACCGACCAGAGAGTGCACCACAAGAGCAATTGGCATTATTATTTTGATGAGGGCGGTGCATTCGAGAGAAGTGTATTTCTCCATTAATATTTTTACACCTTTGTAATATTGTGTTTAAAAAACTTTGTAATATTTTTTTTTAAGATTTTTTTCACTTTTGTAATATTGTGTTTAAAAAACTTTGTAATAGTGTTTTTAAAGATGACAAAACGTCAATTAACTTTGCCATGGTTACAAACCTTTAGTCGGGCCTTTTGATTTTTGGCTATTTAACCAATTTCGTCATATTTAAAGAGTTAAAGTAGTGGAAACCTTATCGCATCAAAAACACTTTTAAAGATTTACTCAAACAATTAAAACTCTCTTAGTTACCACAATAAGTATTTACTAATTCAAAACTTATTTACTTCACGCGCACTTTTTATATTATATTCAAACTTGGTACAAATATATAACGATCTCTAAGTTGTTATGAGATCCAATCTATTTTAAAATTGAGAATGACGATGGAGAGAATATCTCAACTATTTCCAACAAATTTTAGCAAACCCAAACCAAATTTAGTTGCATTAATGGAAGCACTATCTCCAACATTTAACTCTCTTAATTACTTTCAATAAAAAATGTAGAAAGTTATAAGATATTAGAATTTAAAAGCAAAGGATTGAACTAAACCTCACATTTACTAATAAGTTTAGTGCACATTAATAACATCAAATTTACTAATATATAGTTATGTTGCACGGGGACCATCTAGGCCTTTACCACTATTTCTACATTTTGGGGACTTGGGATCCCTAGGAACTATCCTCAAATTGTCTAGGACCTCATCAGGGACTTGTACTCAAAATATTCATGACAAATTTCAAAAACAATCATATTTTAGGGACATTCCAAGCAAATTAGGGATATTATCAAAATGTATTATGTTTAGATAATGGACATTGATGATTGGACAATATTATCATTTTTCCCATCCATATTTTTTGTATTATACTATATCCAAATCTGAATATGTACAAGTTGAAGATCAAAACATCGGTTTTGTACGATGAGTTTTGATTTGAGTTTTTGGCGAATTAACTATTGTCTTTTCAACAATTATTTCTTTTGTTCTTCTAATTTTTTAGGTCATAATAGTTTTTACATATTGTACATTATTCAAATATAGTTCTTCCACCATACTAAGTCTAGTTCTTCCAGCATCGTCACCTCAAGCTTTCTCAAAACATTCAATTAGTAGTGACTAAAATTGGGTACAAAATGTTTGATCAAATTCCTTTTCAACTATCACGCTAATATGAAATAAAAATCTAGTCTATTTATAGAATGCATCCATGTATATCCTAGAGTGTTTTACAGTGTTTTCGTGCTACAAGTCTTACATATCAATTCATTATTAATTTTAATAATAAGTAAGAGCATTACACTAAAACTCATTACACAAAATAATAAAAAGTTCCTTTCTTATGATATAAAGAACTTCATTTCTCTTACTGCAATAATTATATCAGTGGTGTTGCTATGTTGAGTTCACACATAGGCAATTAGATGACACTTTACAAATCTATAGCAACTAGCATAATTGAATCATGATTTTTTTCACTTCACAAAACAAACTATAATGATGTGTTTTGGGCTCTTAAGTTAGTATGTTGAGAGAGGATTTTGTTTAGTTGTGACATGTTGTGTTGTCTTTTATGGGAGATGTTAAAATTATCAATCAATCACTATATAGAGAAGACAATTAGTGTGAGAGATAAACTGAATAGGATTTTTTTTTTTTGAAATTTTGAGATGGAAAAGCTTAGAGCTTAAATGTAACTGCATGCTTATTATATGCAACTATTAATAGTTTTACTCTTTGTAAATAAATTATAACTAAAAGGTTGGTGCAAGGTAATGCTACCCAATTATGACATGTTAATTGCAATGGAAACTTATAAAAACGGAAATTCTGATCACTAAAAAATATATTAGAGGTATTTGCACAACTTTTTAGAACAAGGTGTAAAAAGATGAAACATAGACAATCGAGTTACCTTCAAGAATATATAACTTTTATTTAGGGCATGAAAATGGGTGTGTTTCAGCGAGCATTGTTCAAGAAATTGGAGGTCAAACAATGAATATTCAGGTTTACAGAGGTGTATTCTTGCCCAATGTTTCATCCCTGTAGAATTCGAACCATGAAAATCGAGGACGCAACTCATATGGGTGTTCTCTGAAAATGAGCATCATTATAGTGGATACAAGACCTGTAATGAAGAGATCTGCATCCTGGAGTGCAATCGAATTCCTAGTGGACACTTATAGGAGCAAGAAAGCCGAAGAGGAATCTTGGTGCTATCTGCAAGAAAGCTGATGGGAATGCATGAGATCGGAGGCAAATTGTGGGCGGATCGCATAGGTGATGCACTTGATGACATCTCTACGGTGCTTGCCAGGTTTCTAAAGGAATACCGACTGTTTTGTGGAGGTATACATAACCGACTGTCTTTCTGAACGAGTTGGTGAAGGATTCCCACTATACGGAGATTACAACTTCTGAACCAGAGGGAATTTAAGGGAAAGGCGAAGATTCTTAGCACTATTGAGCAGACTATGAGGAATTTATAAGATAGAAGAAGGATATCAATGGATGTGGGTAAATCATGGACAAGGTTTAACTTGGAATTTGAATGAAGTGGACGCTGCAAGAAGAGCGGTTATGAATCAAGAATCGACAACATCATGGTTCTGTTTGATTGCAGGATGTGTGCAGCATTGTATGAGCTCGCATTACCAACGCTGTATTGAATGAAGTTTCAGTTGATGAAGCTCTGTTTACCACAGATTAGAGGTTGATTTACTTGGTCGACTGTCAATGGAATCAAGATGATGAAGGCTGAATTTGAAGGAGGATGCAAGAAGTTCTGTTGACTTTGGTCGGCTTCTTTTAGCTGATCACTGGGATTTGTGGATTGGAGGCCGATCCATCTCTGGGTTTATTATTATTCTGGTATTTCGACCTGTCAGCGGAGTTGTTGTTCGATTTGTGCAGGGGATTGGCATGGCAAAGGACATAGTTTACACCGGTGACGGGGTTGGTGATAGGGGGAATCTTGCTGATGGAGCTGTCTATGCAGGGATGACTCGGTCGGGGGTATTGTCTGGGCCCTCCATGACTGGAGGGGGGCCTGAGGTCTTTCCTGGGCCCACCATGACAGGCAGGCTTAGTCCTCGGACAGGGACTTTTGCTAAGGCTAACTTTCTTAAAAAACCCGCAAAGATGGTAAAAGAAAGGAAGCGACAGGATCAATTGGTGCTAGGGGTGGATGTTACGATGGAAGAGGCGGAGGATCTCTCTCTCACTACTGTGGTAGGTCATGTTCGTGGCAGAAGATATGGTCGGGGTTTCCTTCAGCGTTGGGCGACTGAGCAGTGGAAATATATTGTGTCATCAGCCCCTGAAGTCCGGGTATTGACGAAGGGTTGGTTTTCCTTCACTTTCTTGATCAAAGGGGAGGTCGACGATGTTTTACATCGTCATTGGTCAATGTTGGGTGTTCCTCTAGTCCTGCGAAACTGGTCACCATTCTTCGACTCAAAAACGGAGAAGATTGATAAAGAACCGCTGTGGGTGAATCTTCCTGGGTTTCCAATGCATTTGTGGAATGAATCTCGTTTTGCTACGATTGGGAATTTTCTTGGTGAATATGTGTGTTCAGATTCCTCCCATCTTGAGACTGGCATGTACACGGTGGTGAAGATATTGGTAAATATCGATCTTCGGCTGGGACTCTCTGCTGAGATCAAGGTACAATCCAAGGAGGGGGACTTTGTTCAAACCCTGGATTATGTGGGTGTGCCGTTTAGGTGCCACCGCTGCCACTCACTTGGACATATGGTTGCCAGATGTCCTTTACCGTTTTGGAATTTTAAGCCACTGACTGATGAGGTAGCTGATGTAGGTACAGATCCTGTGTCGAAGGATTACTCTTAGGTAGTGGTGGATGATGGGTGTGGGCCTGCTTTAAACAGGGGGGTCATCTACGATTCTATGGTACCAGCTGATATCTGTGGGAGGAAAGGATCATCGGATTTGCTGCCATCTTCGGTGAACAATGGTAAGGTGCACATGGGGAGTGTGGAACATGATGATGAGGGGGCTCCCTTGGGATCAGCGACTCCTAATACATTGACTACCTACAGTTTGCATCAGCAGTTATCCTTAACTCGGCGGGGTTCAGCTGAGAAGTCCTCGGGTATGTCACATTTATTTTCACCTGTTGTTTCATTATTTGATGTTTCTGATGCTTTGGGGGACGGTAGGCTTGGGTCTCCTCCTGTTGCCCATACTGTCATTCCATGTCCGGTAGCTCCTTGTGTGCTGACTGATGTGGATAGTGGATTCTCGACGCCCATTGTATCCACCAAACACTCTATCTGCTCTGAGGGTCGTAGTATCCGTTATGCTCTTCGCAGTAGGGAGATCCCTGTAGCTGGTATGGGGGGGAAGGGACTCCCTGAATTGGCCAATAGTGTTGGGGGGAAAGGTCGGGGCCGTAAATCCCTTTTGTCTAAGGCACAAGACCGGGCAAAAGTGGATTTAGTGATGGGTACACAATCTTCTATTGTGTGGGCACTTAGAGCAGTGAAAGCCCAAGAAGGGGGTTTGATATGAAGATTATGTCCTTCAACTATCGTGGGTTGGCGAGTCCCATTAAAAAATTGTCGCTTAGGAGGCCGGTAGACTTTAATCAACCGGATGTTTTACTGCTGCAAGAAACTCTGGGTGGCAGTGAGGATGTTGTACGGGCATTAGAAACTTTGCTTCCTGGTTGGAAGTTTGTTGGAGTGGATGCACGGGGGCGCTCTGGAGGGCTGGCCTCGGGGTGGAAGGTTAGGAGCTGCAGATGTGATTGTTCTTGGGGAATTTCTTCTGGTATCGGTTTGGAAGTCTGGGATGTTGAGATTGGGAGGTTGATCACGGTTCTCAATATCTACGGGCCCTATTTAAATAGGGTTGGATTCTGGGACGCCTTGTTATGTATGGATATTTTTGATGGAAGGGATGTGATTTTGGGTGGGGATCTCAATCTTACTCTGGGGACTTCTGAAGTGTGGGGACCTCGGGCTGTGCCGGATACATTAGCAAATTATTTCATTCATGCCTTTGCTAGGAAGGATCTTCTCGACATTTTACCATCCAAGTTAACTCCTACTTGGAGGAATAAGAGAGCAGGGGAACATCGGGTGGCTAAGAGACTGGATAGGTTTCTGGTGGCCGATGGGTTGGAACTGGGTGTTGATATTGTCAGGCAGTGGGTAAGGTCAGGTGGGATATCTGACCACTGCCCCATCTTCCTGGAGTTACGTGGTGGTAGGAAAAAACCTCCTAGCCCTTTCAAATTCAATCCTAGTTGGCTGAAGGAGGCAGATTATATGAAGATGGTTCAGGATTTGTGGGTTCATCGACCTCTTGATTCTCTGATACATGCAGGTGCACACTTCCAACACAATCTTAAGCGAATCAAAGAGGCCACTATTTCCTGGGCACATGATAGAAGGGCTATTGATGAACAGACTTTGCGGGCTGCTGAGCAAAATATTGATCGGATTCTTAACAGTCGGGGAATGGGATATCTGGATGAACAGCAGAAAGGTGAGCTGGTGGAGTGGGAGCGACGCAGGAATGTGATTCAGTGTGAGAGAGAAGAGATGTGGAGGATGAAAAGCAGGGCGATATGGCTTCAGTGTGGTGATGAGAATACAAAAATTTTTCAAGCATACGCTAAGGGGAGGAAATTCACCAACTCTATTTGGGAACTATCTAACGAAGGGGAACCAGTCTCCAACTTTGATGGCTTAGCGGAGATGGGTGTTAAACATTTTGGTGATTTATTCACTGCTCAACCTGGAGCCTCCATTGCTGAGAATATTAAGGTGACTCAGCTTTTCCCTCGCTTTGTGGGGGAGGAAGAAAATAGACAATTGATGGAGGAGGTGTTGCCGATTGAGCTCTCGTTGGTCATGCAATCCTTTCATAAAGATAAAATCCCAGGGCCAGATGGCTGGCCTATAGAATTCTTCTTAGGATTCTATGACTTCTTCGGGGAGGAATTATTGAATGTGGTGGAAGAATCGCGAAAGCCTGGGTTTGTCCATGGCCCCTTCAACTCCACCTTTATAGCTCTCATTCCAAAGACGGACAAGCCT
The DNA here is from genome assembly GCA_027924585.1 of Larix kaempferi. Classification (NCBI taxonomy): domain Eukaryota; kingdom Viridiplantae; phylum Streptophyta; class Pinopsida; order Pinales; family Pinaceae; genus Larix; species Larix kaempferi. The sequence goes on along the minus strand of BSBM01000374.1, from coordinate 8,134,256 downwards.
GATAGCTTTGATGAATTCAGACCTATCTCTCTCTGCAATTGTATCTATAAGATCATATCTAAGGTTATGGCGAGGAGACTCAAGAATATTTTATCGCAGCATATTTCTTGTGAGCAATTTGGCTTCTTGGAAGGTCGCCAAATACATGAGGCCATTGGAGTTGCCCAGGAAGGTTTACATACACTGAAAGTGCAGAAGCAGAAGGGTGCCGTGATTAAGATTGATCTCTCTAAAGCATTTGATAGGGTTAGTTGGCTATATATCCGGATGCTTCTTACTCACCTGGGGTTCTGCTACGAATTTATTAGATGGATTATGGCCTGCATCACTATGGTTAGCTTTGTTGTACTGATCAATGGTTCTGCTAGTCCATTCTTCCATGCGGGAAGGGGTCTACGACAGGGATGTCCCCTATCTCCGCTGCTGTTTCTCCTTGTTGCTGAAGGACTCAGTCGATTTATACTGAATGCAAAAGCTGATGGTTCCTTTCGGGGAATATCCATTTCTCAGGTTTTGTATATTACACATCTTCTTTTTGTTGATGACATTCTGATATTCTGTGATGGCTCGCGACAGGATATTGATAACGTGGTTGAAGGTCTACATTTAGTGCAAGTAGCAGCGGGTATGTTAGTGAATATTGACAAATCTACTATCACATGCTCGAATTTAACAGAGCAGGAGATTCAAAGACTGGCTAACAAACTACCTTATCAGACATTGGATATTGATGATGGATTAAAGTACCTTGGCTTTCACTTGAAACCGAATGCTTATCTGAAGGCTGATTGGCACTGGTTATTAGCAAAATTGGATCAGCGACTACATGGATGGAGTCATAAATGGCTCTCTCGGGCTGGGAGGCTAGTTCTGGTCAAATCTGTTTTGGAAGCAATTCCGATGTATTGGATGTCTCTTGTTTGGATCCCCAAAGGTGTCCTGGAGCAGATCCGAAGATTGTGTTTTGCTTTTCTTTGGAAGGGGAAGAGTGAGCATCGAGCATTGGTGTGGGTCAGATGGGAAAGAATTGTTGTTCCAAAAGCTCTAGGAGGATGGGGGGTTAAAGAATATTTTTATGTTTGCCAAAGCATTGGGGGCCAAAGTGTCGTGGCGACTTATCCATACACAAAGTCTCTGGACTAGAGTAGTATATCATAAATATATTGCTCCTCTTACTCTTCTCGAATGGATCAGGATGGGAAATAAGTCGAGGGCAAATTGCTCTATGGTCTGGAAGGCGGTGGTGCAGCATTTCTCATTGGTTGGATCTGGATTAGTGTGGAGGATTGGCAATGGACGTCTCATCCGTATTGGGCTGGACCCCTGGGTTGGCTGTAGGGGTGCACATGTCCTCCCTGCGGTCTTGAGGACTTATTTGGCTGCTAGAGGCTGTCATTTTCTGGCTGATATAGCGGATTCGAGATCATCTTCTCTTTGGCATCAGGGGTGGATCTCTGCACAGCGACTGGAGATCAATGCAGATCTGTAGGGGGCTTGGGAGGATTTTCTGCGGCTCTTAAGGATTACAAATATTAGACTGACCGATAGGGTTGATGAACTGATCTGGGATCACCATCCCTCGGGTATTTACACACCAAAAAATGGATATATCCAGCAGAATGTGGAAGTACATAACAGGGATTTGGTGTGGTGGTGGAAATATTTGTGGAAGTTAAGGTGTCCGGGTAAGGCGAAATTACTATTCTGGGCAATATTGGAAAATAAGGCACCTACCTGGGACATTCTGCAAAAACAATTTCTCCAGGGTCCGGGGATCTGCCATCTTTGTCGGGATGCGGAAGAGACTATTGCACATTTATTTGTTCATTGTCGGTTTACACAGGCAGTTTGGGATGATATTAGCAATTATTTGCATATTCAGATGAGGTGGAGGGGCGAGAGCGTCCTTGCAACTTTCCAGGGGTGGTGGTCATTACACAAAACTTCATCCATCCGTGCCATACCGTGTATTTTCGCCTAGGGATCTGGATTACCAGAAATCAGCACATTTTCCATGATCGCAGGGTTCCATTGGAGACTGTAGGGGCTCACGCAGTAGCGGTGATACAACAATACATGGCCCCTGCCCAGGCGATTAGAACACGTTCTGTGCGTGAGAACAGATTGATAAATCATTGCCATGGGCCTTTTTTGACGGAGCTTCATTGGACCACGGATCGGTGTGTGGAGGGGGGGGGAATTCTTTACAAAGCTGAGGACCATTATTTTCATCTGGTGGCTGGATTGGGGAGAGGATCAAATAACTTTGCTGAACTCATGTCACTTAAACTACTGATGTTATTTGCACTTGAACAAGGCTGCCTATCACTTCATATTTTTGGAGATTCCATGGTCGTTATTGACTGGGCTAAGGAGATCACAGTTTGCCATGTGATGGTACTATCACCTATCCTGGAGGAGGTGTTACTGTTGAAGCAGTCCTTCAATCACATTTCATTTACACATATTTACCGGGAGAGGAATGGGATGGCTGATCAGCTCTCTAAGGACGCAACGCAGCAGGAATTAGATCTTGGTATTTGGAGGATTACAATTCATTCTCCTGGAGGCACTTTCAGCTATTATCATAGACCTTTTCATGAGGTTATTGAGGCACAGAATTGAGCAATAGCTCAGTTTTTGATGACAAATGATGGTTTTGTTTTCTGTTATAGTAATAGTTCTTATGTATTTGGATATACGCGGGAACTATGGTCAGCAGTGACTTGTTGTATGGGACATTAGATATGATGTCAATATGGGACATTAAATATGTGACAATGTAGGGATCTCAGTGATTCTACTACATGTGCAGAGTGTAATTTTGTTCATCTATTTGAAATAAAATTACGATTTTTTCCGAGGAAAAAAAAAAAATAAAAAAATATAACTTTTATTTATGGAAAATTACTGTAACTTCAAGAAAATGGTATTATCCTAAGATTGGTATGATATTTGTATTCTAAAACATAATACATATGTTTGCGTTAGGCCTGGGTATGGTATGTAAACATTAAATATTTTGAAATTTTTTCATGAAGTTGCAGTCAACATGCGGTTGTTGTGTGGCACTATTTTCCATAATTTGTAATGTTAATTTTATATTTCTTTTAATTATGAAAGTCAATGAAGCCTTGAAATTAGAAGGTCGAGTGTTATGCCCCGCTATGAGGGTCTTAAAACAATCAATGAACTTTTTTAGTTTGTATTTCTTCATCTGCACTTGTGCGGATTCTTTTTCGTTTTCAAATTAGGTTAACCAGTGAAAATTACAGAGAAAATAAGTAAGCTATGTTTTTTTACAATTTGACATCTGACAATATATATATATATATTGTTTTCCAAAAGAGTATATATATATGGAATCCGCACATAAATATCTATAAGTCTATGCAATTTCATTGGAAACAAATTGTTCTAGCATATGTAGATTTGAGGTCGAAAAACATGGAAATGAAAAAATGCATTTGTATGTTTTGTTAACTGCGGGCCCAAACCATAGGTTTGACAATCCGAACCTAAAACCAAATTGAAAACCTCATCCACCACGTAGGTGGAAAAATTCATTTGCGCAAAAAAAAATTCAAATTTGAAATTCATGCATGTTAACAACATGTGTATGTTTCTATATGAAAACTAATGCGTGCACATTATTTTGTGATTCCTTCTAATTTCTCCTCTCTCTCTCTCTCTCTGATTTTCCCTAACCCCCATCCTCTCTAACCCACCCTCTCTCTCTCTCTCTTTCTCACTATATAGCCCCTATCCTCTTCCTCCTGACCACTAACCTCACCATCTATCCCTCTCTGTCACCCCTCCACCCCCTAACCCTAACCCGATCCCCTCTCTCTATATATCTCCTCACCCCACCTCTCTCTCTCTCCCCCATCCTCCCCCTACCCCTAACATCATTCCTTCTCTCTCTATCTCTCCTCACCCCACCCCTAATCCCCACATCTCTCTCTCTCTCTCTCTCTCTCTCTCTCTCTCTCTCTCTCTCTCACACACACACACCACACACACACACAAAACCCCCATGATCCCTCTCTCTCTCTCTCTCTGTCCCACAACCCCCCTCCTTCCCAAACCCTTAACCCCCTTGATCTGTATCTTTCTTCTGCAAACCCCCTCCACCCCCTACTCCTAATCACTCCCACCCCAAACCTCTCTCTCTCTCCCCATAACCCATACTCTCTCTCTCTCTCTCTCTCTATATATATATATATATATATATATATATGAACTCCTAACCCCCGAACTCTTTCTCTATCTCTATAACCCTAACCCCTTGAAATATTTCTCTCTCTCTCCCTTACTCCCCCTACCACTAACCATCAGCACCCCCCCCATCTCACTCTCTTTAAAACCCTAACCCCCAATCTCTCTCTCTCTCTCTCTCTCTCTCTCTCTCTCCTGGTCTCTGATAATCCACCTCCCCCTTACCACTAACCACACCCCCAAAAATATCTATTTCTCTCTACCCCTATCCCGACATCTCCTCCCTCTGCCACTAGCCACCCTCCACCATCTCCCTCTCTCTCTAGTCCTCTACCTAACCCTTACTAACCCACACTCCCACTCACTCTCTCTCCCCAACTCCCCCCCTCCTACCACTAAAAACCCCCCATCTCCTTTCCCTGCCACTAACATACTCTCTCTCTCTCTCCTCTCTCTCTCTCTCTCTCTCTATCTATCTATATATATATATATATATATATATCTACCACTAACCCCCCCACTCCTCACCCTCATATCCCTATATATATACATCCAAACCCCCCACTCCTCTCCCTCCTACCCCTACCCTCCCCACTCTATCTCTTTATCTTTCCTTCTCCCTTTACCCCTAACCCCCATCTCTCTATCTATTCTAATCCCCCTCCCCCCTGCCATCAACCCCCCCTCCCCATCTCCTCCACTTTCCACTAAACCCCCCACCTCTCTCAACCTCACCCTGATCCCTCCCTCTCTCTCTCTCTAAACCTTGAATCATCTCTCTCTCTCTCTCTCTCTCTCTCTCTCTCCTCTCTCTCTCTCTCTCTAATACTCCTGCAACCCTTAACCACCCACCCCTCTCTCTATCTCTTGGTATATCTCTCTGTCTCTTTAAGCCCCTAACCCTCGATCTCTCCCTCTCCCCCATACTTATACCCCTACCCTCAACCACCCAACCCTCTCTCTCTCTCTCTCTCTCTCTCTCTCTCTCTCTCTCTCTCTCTCTCTCTCTCTAAATCCCTAACCCCTCAATATATTTCTCTCTCTCTCCCCTACTCCCCCTACCCATAACCCCCTGCCACCAACCATCGGCACTTTACCCCTTCTCTCTCTCTCCTACCACTAACCACGCCCCCAAATATATATATATATACACCCATAGCCCACATCTCCCCCCTACCACTAACTCCCATCCTCTCTCTCTCTCTCTCTCTCTCTCTCTCTCTCTCTCTCCCCCCTTATATATATATCTACCCATAGCCCACATCTCCCCCCTACCACTAAATACCATCATCTCTCTCTCTCTCTCTCTCTCTCTCTCCCCTACTCCTCCACCTATCCCCCTCCCCCCTACAACTAACAACCCCACCATCTCCTCCCCATGCCACTAACCCCCCCATATTTTTCACTCATACTCCCCCTATCCCTAACCCCCTTCCTTCCCAAACCCTTAACCCCCTTGATCTGTCTCTTTCTTCTGCAACCCCCCTCCACCTCCCTCCACCTCCTACCCCGGACCTCTCTCTCTCTCTCTCTCACACACACACACACACTCCCCCTAACTCTCTATATCTCCTAATATCCCTTCCCCCTTCCCACTAAAAACCCCTACTCATCTTTCTTTTTGTCTTTATGTTCCCCCCTACTTGTCCCACTACCAATAACCCCCCTCCCTCTCTCTCCCCTTCTCCCCATAGCTCATACTAACCCTCTCTCTCTCTCTCTCTCTCTCTCTCTCTCTTCTCTTCTCTCTCTCTCCCTCTCTCTCTCTCTCTCTCTCTCTCTCTCTGTATATATATATATATATATAAACCCCTAACCCCCAAACACTCTCTCTCTCTCTCTAAACCCCTAACCCCTTGGCATATTCTCTCTCTCTCCCTTACTCCCCCTACCCATAAACCCCCTACCACTAACCATCATCACCCCCCCTCATCTCACTCTCTCTAAACCCCTGACCCCTAATCTCTCTCTCTCTCTATCTCTCTCTCTCTCCACTTACCACTAACACTCCCCTCTCTCTCTCTCCTGGTCTCTATTAATCAACCTCCTCCTTACCACTAACCACACCCCAAAAAATATTTATTTCTCTCTACCCCTAACCCCACATCTCCTCCCCCTGGCACTAACCACCCTCCACCCTCTCCCTCTCTCTCTCATCCTCTACCTAACCCTTACTAACCCACACTCCCACTTTCTCTCTCTCCCCAACTCCTCCACCTACCCCCCTCCCCTCCTACCACAAGCAACCCCCCATCTCCTTCCCTTGCCACTAACATCCCCTCCTCTCTCAACCTAACCCTGATATCTCTCTCTCTCTCTCTCTCTCTCTCTCTCTCTCTCTATATATATATATATATATATATATATATATATCCACCACCAACCCCCCCCACTCCTCACCCTCCTACCCCTATATATATACATCCAAACCCCCCACTCCTCGCCCTCCTACCCTTACCTCCCCACTCTATCTCTTTATCTTTCCTACTCCCCTTACCCATAACCCCCCCTCTCTCTATCTATCCTAATCCACCTCCCCCTGCCATCAACCCCCCCCTCCCCATCTACTCTACTTGCCACTAAACCCCCCTCCTCTCTCAACCTCACCCAGATCCAGATCCCTCTCTCTCTCTCTCTCTCTCTCTCTCTCTCTCTCTCTCTCTCTAATCCTCCTGCAACCCTTAACCACCCACCCCTCTCTCTATCTCTTGGTCTATCTTTCTCTATAATCCCCTAACCCTCGATCTCTCCCTCTCCCCCATACTTCTCCCCGTACCCTTAACCACCCAAAAATCTCTCTATATATTTATCTCTCTCTTAATCCTACCACTAACCCCCCCCCCCATTCTCTCTAATCCCCTACTCCTCCTACCCCTAAAACCCCCCTCTCTCTTAATTCCCCCTCCCCCATAACACTAATATCTCTCTCTCTCTCTCTCTCTCTCTCTCTCTCTCTCTATAAAACCCTAACCCCTCAATCTATTTCTCTCTCTCTCCCCCCTACCCATGACCCCCTACCACCAACCATCGGCACTCTGACCCTTCTCTCTCTCTCTCTCTCTCTCTCTTTCCTACCACTAACCACTCCCCAAAAATATATATATCTCTATCTAACCATATCCCAAATTCCTCCCCCTACCACTAAATCTCATCCTCTCTCTCTCTCTCTCCCCTCCTCTGCATAACCCTTACTAGCCCTCTCTCTCTCTATCTTTTCTCTACCTATCCCCATACCCCCTACAACCAACAACCCCACCATCTCCTCCCCATGCCACTAAACCCCCCCATATTTGTCTCTCTCTTGATCCCATATCCCTAACCCCCCTCTATCTCTATCTCTCATAATCCCCCTCCCCCTACCATTAACCCTCGCTCTCCATCTCCTATGCCTGCCACTAACCCCCCCCTCCTCTCTCAACCTTACACTCTCTCTCTCTCTCTCTCTCTCCTCTCTCTCTCTCTCTCTCTCTCTCTCTCTCCACTACCAACCCCCCCACTCCTCACCCTCCTACCCCTAGCTCCCCACTCTATCTCTTTCTATCTCCTACTCCCCCTACCCCTAAACCCTCCTCTTTCTATCTTTCCTACCTCCCCTCCCCCTACCATCAACCCACCCTCCATATCTCCTCTGCTTTCCACTAACCCCACCTCCTCTCTCAACCTTACCTTGGTGCCTCTCTCTCTCTCTCTCTAAACCCATAATCATCGATATTTTTCTCTCCCTATACTCCTCCCCCAACCATTAACTACCCACCCCCTCTCTCTATCTCTTGGTTTATCTCTTTGTCTCTGTAAACCCCTAACCCTTGATCTCTCCCTTTACCCCCTCCCCCATACCACTAACCATGCCCTCTCTCTGTCTCTCGCCCCCCCCCAAAAAAAAAAAACCACCACTCCTCACCTCTCTCTCTCTCTCTCTCTCTCTATATATATATATATATATAAATATATATATAAATATATATATATATATATATATATAAATATATATATACCCCAATCTCTCTCTCTCTGAACCCATAACCCATCAATATATTTCTATATCCCCCCTACTCTCCCTACCCATAACCCCCTACCACCAACCATCAACACTCTACTCCTAATCTCTCTCTCTCTCTCTCTCTCTCTCTCTCTCTCTCCACTACTCCTACACTTGACCCCCCTCCCCCCCTACAACTAACAACCCCCCATATCCTCCCCATGCCACTAACCCCCCCTATATTTGTCTCTCTCCTACTCCCCCTATCCCTAACCACCCTCTCTCTCTATCTCTCTTAATCCTCCTCCCCTTATCATTTACCCTCGATCCTTGTCTACTCTTCTTGCCACTGACCCCCCCCCCCTCTCTCAACCTTACCCTAATAACTCTCTCTCTCTCTCTCTCTCTCTCTCTCTCTCTCTCTCTCTCTCCTATAACCCTCTTTATATCTAAACCCCTAACCATCTCTCTCTCTCTCTCTCTCTCTCTCTCTCTCTCCCCTATAACCCTCTTTATATCTAAACCCCTAACCATCTCTCTCTCTCTCTCTCTCTCTCTCTCTCAACCCCTAACCCCCTCAATCTATCTCTCTTTAAACCCCTAACCCCCCATGACTCAGCCTCCCACCCCTACCCCCCACTCTACCTCTTCCTCTCTCATTCTACCCATACCACTAACCCACCCTCTCCCCAACACCCCTATCCATAACCACCGCCCTCTCTTGGTTTCCCCTCCTTCCTTTAACCCTTACTAACCCCCTCTCCCCTATATTTATTTTCCAAACCCCTAACACCCCCCCCTATCTCTTAATCCCCCTCCCTTGTAAACTATAGTTAACCCCCACTATAATAATAAATAATAGCATGCACGCGTGCGCTTTTTCCTCCATAAGACAAAAAATATTTTACATCCCAACATTATCTCCTCAAAACATGCAAGCTATTGTTTTCACACGTAAACCCTATGACAAAGATTCTCTTGCAAGTGCTCTTGGTTGCTTACACTATATGTATTCACTATTTTTACACATTTTTGTTCTATTATACTATTGGAGATGCATTTTTCATTCCAAGCTTTTAGATATGGGTAACAAAATAAATAAAGCAAAGAAGTCTAGAAGAATGGAGCTGCCCCTTTAAAAGGTTTATGAAATAAGAGATAAGGCAAGGTTGGGTATGGAAAAACTTAGGCATCCACAAGTAATCTACAAGGCATCCCCTAAAATCCAATGGAAGCCATTCATATTCCATATAATATTCGATCAACAAGCAATGATCCAATTGATGAAGAAGATATTCAAGCTTTGGTAGATTGTGGGTATTCACCTAGGGATATTAGACAAGATTTTCCTCATGTGAAAAGCTAAATTTGAGCAATCATATGTTCAACATATATACCACACACATGTCCAATGCACTCACAATATCGATTCTCAAGTCAATGTAGTGATACAATCTACTGGTGATGGGATCCACACATCTCGTCCACCTTCCTTACCTTGACTATCCAGTGCAAGCCAAAGAACTCCTATACGTATTCAAGTGAATGAAAGTCCTGTACCATCCCTTGAAGGTAAGTTACCAAAATGAAATATTAATTGGCAGTGTAGCAAAACTATCAAATACTTTTTTTAATAAAAAATTATGCATCCAAATGTCAATTATTGTTGCCTTTGTTAGAATCAAGTTGGTTAGTTGTTGTTAGGATAGTTTTATGCATAAAGATAGTTAAATTGTTCAGATGTTAGTAATCATGTGGTTAGAAACCTTTAAGTAGATTTTAATACAATTGGAAAGTATACTCGTTTAAAAGATCATAATGTTTCCCATCGAGTTTTATTTGAATCAATTGTAAACAAGTACACGTGGCATTGTCTATTGTTTTCATGCACATCTAACATTTTTTAAAGTATATTCTTTATTGATTTGATGCTTTCATGAAAGCTAGGATCAAAAATTTGGGAGGATGATAGTAGATATGCAGAGCTTTAAGTATATTATGTATGAACTAGATAGTGGAAAAAAAAATTCATTGATGAAGTCCTAGGTAAGTGAAGATAATATTGTTTCATATTGCACCTTCAAAATTTTCATATATATTTTAAAGGTCACAATGCAATTATCCCTTTATTTTTGTGTCACCAGGTAGAGTATTTGATTTCATGAGGAAATTTGTTATAAAAACCTAACAATATGTTCAACATGTGCATGTAGCAAAATGGCATGATGAACAATTTCAAATATGCAGAGACACCTTTCTCATAGGTACTATATTGTCAGTTGTAGATTTCAATAAGAACTACACCCTTCATCCAAAAAATAATATTCATATCCAATATTATCATTCAGATCAAGTTATCATAATGGTACATATCACATATAGGCATGGGACAAACAACAACAAAGATACGAGGATAATAGGGAAAGAGACAAACTTCTTCACTGAAACCCATGAAAAATTCATAGAGATTGTTCCCTGCGAGATAAAGAAGTTCATGATCGTTGTTCATGACCAAATTGGACGTCCAGAATGAAAAAGATGTTAATGCAAAATATTTATAATGGAGGAAGAATAAAATTCTACGAATGGTTCGAAAAAATATGTGAAGACTTTTGTGAAGAACAAAGCAATGAGGATAGAGTATCTGTCGACAAAGTTCGACGTAAGTTTTATACTGAACTGCATGAAAGTTTTTTTTTGTTTTGTACCAAGTTTGCTATAAAATTTTTTGATTGAGAACGGTGCCAGACACATAATCAAACCTCGATCGCCATTAAAAGAGCATGCAATGAAACATTGGGAAAAGAAACAAAAAGAGTGGGAGCGGTTTGTCAACGAACGACGATGGGAGTACTTCCTAAAAAGATGACAACCATTATTGACCTCACATCTGTCGTCCAATAAGAGTTGGGTCGAAAATGGGGGGAGTCGCTGGAGATGTGTTTTGAATAAAGAAGCATGAGGTTAGTTGACGAAAGAATGAAGGCCTGTAAAAAGTCGAGCCCGCTACGACATAACAAATGTCCATTCGTCCACAAGCAAACAACAGATATGCAGAGACTAGAAAGAGAAAAAATATACAGACAACGAGAGCAGTTGAGGGAGATTTCCATTCTATTACACAATAAGAGAAGTATGAAGAAGCCGGGATAAATGGTCGAGCGTCCAAAATTCCTACCCGAGTTTAGGGAAAGTCGACCAATTGAAGAAGAAGGTGGTCGGTCAAAAGTAATGGTGTTGAACCCCCAAACCTTGTGTATCACAATCCCGACTCCCGTCATTTTTGTACCTATGATAATGACGACTGGGCCGACCATTAGACAAATAGTTGAGCACGACATGGGATTACAACCAGGCGATACTAGTATATTGAATCGACTAGAACAATGCGTTGGGCTCAGCCCAAGTTAAGGCAATTTTGTGCAATACAGTTTTGGGAGCTGCGAGGATACAGTGAAGCATCAGCAGAGTAAGAGAGATAGCAACGCGAGGTTACTACACTGCAGAGATATAGCGCCGCGAAGAGCCAGTTCCATGAAGATTCTCCAAGGTAGAGTTTTGGAAGGAAAACAGTATAAATTCCGGTGAGACCAATCGACGATCTATTTTGGTTAAGATACTCCATGATTCCTAGCAAGCGGGTAAGGAGTGGCGAAGAAGGAAAGCGACTAGCCGCATGAGCAAAAGCAGCACTACGTGAACCGGCCGCATGAAGCCGTTAGAGAAGGAACGGCGGCGTGAAAGCGACCTGTCGGCATGCGCTCGATAGAGGGGCTGAAAGCGATGTGACCACATGCAAAAGGATGGCCACGACGACGAGTCACTATCAGAGCCTAACAGTCCTAGTTAGCGGGGTAACCACACCAATTTTGGGGAACCTTATGGTTTTTGATCCCATCATGAATGTAAAGACGTGACCTAAGGGCACGGTCTATAAAAGGGCATATTTTGTAAGGGAAAGGGTTAAGTAATCTTCATATTGAGTATTGTTGAATACCGATCTCTATGAAAAACTATTGTAAAAAGGCTCTGCAACTATGTGCGCAGAGACCTACTGAAGAGAGAAGAGAGTCTGCAACTGAGTGCGCAGACTGGAACTGTTGTACCCTTCCCATTGATAATATAACAACAGTTCCTATGGGCGTAGCTCCCATCCTGGAGGTGAACCACCTTAATTCCTTGTGTTATGTGATTGATTATGTGTTTGCATCTGTGTATTTGCTTATGTTGAATGGTTAAGATCATGTTTATAAGTTCATGTGTTCTTGCTTGTATATGTATTCTTCATAAGGATAAATTATGGGAATAATATGTTAAGTAATGACAGGTTTGAATTAATGTTGAATGCACAAGTATTTCTAGTCAGATGAATGCATAAGTTGATCGGGTAAACACTTAAACCGGCGAAGTTTGTATAGTGTGATTCCCTGAAGTGCAGCACCGGAAGCACGCAATCATTGCAGGTCATCATATTGTCTAAAGTCTACAAGGGTTACAGTTAGATGCATGTGAATGTATAAGTTTACACTAACTAAAGTCTATTGAAGTGGTGTGATTGTCGAAGAGGAAGCGTAGTCTTCGGTTGCACTGTCCTATTGCTAAGCGACTATCCTGCATCGTGCAGTCCTTGGATGTGCGATAACATAAGCATTAACCGCGAAGTAGGTGAAATTCACACTGTCCACCATTATGTCGAAGAGTGCATCACCCGGTTGTGGAAACCTGATTCCACAACCTCCCCATAACTTCACCTCGGGTAAGACCTCAGTCTACTCATAGAATGTTTCCAAAAGGGCCGGTGAAAAGGGATTTTGTTGGTTCCCTGAACCGCACAGAACCTAGGTCTATCTATATTATAGAGCTCAAAGAACATATCCAGAGCCAACAAATGGTTTCGTTGCCGCGCTTGAACTGGTGATGAGAACCGAAAATTGGAATCCTGAGAAAATGGAAATATGGAACTGGGTTGACAAGACAGAAAGGGATTTTTCCTGAAAGGAGAATAGACATCCGCGTCTCTCTAACATAGAGTGGTTACATAAATACATGTCGAAGGATATTCACGAAATTTTATTCGCAACCTTTGGAAACGAGTGGTTGTTAAGACTCGTAGAGCAAAAGAACTGTTTCCAAGAAGGAGCACCTACCGAGTGGAACCTAAAGCTTATTCAAAGGCTTAAAGCAATAGATAGTCCACTCTCGCGAGCAGTCGACTTTTGGGTTGACAATATTCTAGAAGGATTTGTGACAGAGTTCGTTGTGGACACCCTAAAGTCCTACGGCGCAGCAGAAGCAGAGTTCATCAAAGGATTCAGAGGTAACTACCTCAACAATCTGAGTTTATATATCAAAATGCTTTTAGATGATAAAGGAGTTCTAAGTATGCAGTAAGAATCATAGTTGTTTTGAGTATGTACTTGTCGATAATACTTACAGTGATACAAAAGAAGAAATTCATATATTAAGAAGTGGTAAAAGATATAAGGTTAGCATAGAAAAGAAACTTAAAGAATATGAACTCTACGTAGAGACTTGTAATACCCCAATTTTGACCCATATGAAATATTGGATTTTAATGTAAATATTGTATACATGCAATGTATGTTTTCCTAGCGTGGAGCTCAAGGCCACGGCCCCGCTAGTGTATGTTTAGATTTTATTTAAAATGGACAAGTATTTGATATTTTATTACCCATGTGCTATTAAGCCATGGAATATTGTAAATTGATGTAAATATTTGATATTGCAATAAAATACCAAAACTGGCTATGGGAGCAACGAATGAGAAGGGGCCATGTGTATCCACTAGGTAGTGGTGAGGGGGTTGTGGGTATGAACCATATGTTTCCAAATGTCATTGTGAGAACCCATTTGACTTTCCTTGCTGACATTTAATTTTGTTGTAAGGAAGTTGTTGAAGAATTCAGTCCATGGCTTCAATGGAGCATGGGCAGCCCAGAAATTCGTATGGCAGGTATGGGCTCTATTTTTCTTGTACCACAAGTCACTCTACCTCATGGGAATTGGTTCTTCCTCATTCCCATTCCATTTCTAAACATCCCAACATCATTTTTCATCCATTACGAATGCCCAGCAGTGAAAAAAACCAGAAATCGCAACTTTGCAAGAACCCACGTTTTGAAGAGCCATAAACACCAAAAAATGGTATTTGACAGTGAAATCCAATGGGGGATCCATATATATGAACCTTGGGGTGAAATTGAGAATATTAGATACCCCGAAATCCATTGGAAAACCCACTTTTTACAACCCAGAAATGAAGTGACGGGATTGGGTTATTGGATAACAGAACTGTGAGAAATCCAAGTGTGAATGATTGAGCAGGAGGTTGGCTTTGCTTGATAAACCCAGTGAAGGCTAGAATCTCAAGGAATTAGCAGCTGGACCTTTCTATTCCCACCCTAAAGAGCACTCGAGGGAAGGGGCACCAAAGGGACTGTGCAGCAGAGAAGGGGACCTTCCTTGTGTTGGGTGTGGTAGGTATTGTGGGTGCCATGACTGTTGAGTTCATTTGAGATACCTATAGCTTTGTGGTTGAGCTCACTGGCTTAGCATCCTCCTCATTTTTCATTTGTATGCTTGATAAACCCAACTGTGTGTTGACTTAGCATAGCTATTGAGTGAAACCATGGCTGTGAGTGAGCCCAGCTAGTTCCTTCTTAGTGGATAGATAACCCATCTCGGGGGTGATCTCTCAACTGAAAGAATATAGGTTGGACAGAGATCTATGGTTGGGTGGAACGTTGCTCTCACATAGCCAATTGTTTGGACAGCTTCATCTTCAAGATAAGTATTCTCTGTGGTTAAATTATATGCATTATGTGTTCTATAATGTGTTAATTATGAATGATAATTATTCATGTTAATGGAGATGATATGAATTCTGTACATAGCATGAGAATGGGATGAATTCTCTGCCTATTGATTCATCATAGGCTTGAGATAAATATGTCGATGCATTACTATTTGTGTGTGTGAAAATATGTTTATTTCCGTTGTGTTTATATTGAGTATGATCTTGCACACATAAGTTTTTGTTTATAATGAATTTGTGAGTAATGTATGGGGCCGACATTACCAATTAAACCCTGGTATGTTAGTCATGTTTCCTCCCTTGCATTAGATTGATGGAAGGGTACGTGACAAAACTAAGTTCCAAGATGAGACTAATATCCAGACAGCACCTCCATCAGCTACCTATCAACCCATTACTCCTCAGAACCCTCTAGTTTCCAATACTGCACCTCCTATTCCACAGAATCCGCTAGTTCAAAGTCCTCCAGTTGTTAATATTCCCAATCCTCAGAGCGTCAATACTAGAAACACCGCGGGAGTAAGTACTTGGAATATTCCACGCAGTAACATCCCTAACACCACTTAGAACACTGCGTCGAACACTGTACCACCTAGAAGGAGAATGACTGATGATATTAAGCTGTTGATATTTAAAGGAACGGGTCTAGAAGACCCTGAGCAACATTGGTTTCTATGTGAAGCCGTGTGGAGCGTCAAACAAGTCTAGGATGATGCTTTCAAGCACGCACAACTCATCACTACTTTTAGAGATAGAGCATTAACTTGGTTTATGAAATATTTTGTCGGACAGAATATAACCCTACCAGATATCAAGGCTACTCTCTTAAGAGAGTTCAAGAATCCGAAATTTGAATCACAATGTATAACAGAGCTAAAAGAGATCAAACAGAAAACAACTGAGTCAGTATGGGAATTTGACAAGAAGTTTAAAGCATTATTGGACCAAGTAAGTTTCGACATTGCACCGCAACAGCACCAAGAGTGGTTCATAGATGCGTTGTTGCCCCATATAATATTGCAGCTGATGAAACAGGAGGTTGCGTCATAGACAGAAGCCTTAGAGATCGTGATGAAGCTAGAATCTTCGCCGATAGGAGAAACAAGCCAAGGAATGATTCATATCCATAACCAATTAGCAACCTTAACGATACAACTCTGGGACATTAAGAAAGGAAAGGAAGTTAGAGAAGAGAGCTGGTGTACAAAATGTAGAGCGGAGGGACACTCAAAAGAACACTATCCAGTTTTCAAAGATTACATTGATAGTGGAGCACCAAATCCACTAAATCAGCAACAAGGACCATGGTGTGAAATCTGTCGATGTAGAGGACATCGACCAAAGGATTTCTATTTGATCCAAAAATATGTGAGAACACCAAATAATTTGTATTGCAGTTTCTGTAAGTTAGTTGGACATGATGATTCCAACTGTAGAGCATATGACCTGATGATAGAAAGGAAGCACGACGTTTACAGAGTTCAAGAAGAAACACTGCAGCACCATGATAATGCGCAATAGGATCATGGCGCATATAGAGGCCGTGGTGGATTGCGCGGAAGAGGAAGAAACACCGGACAAGGACAAGGAAGAGGAAGAGGTCAGATGATTTGCTATAGCTGCACTCAGCCTAGCCATCTTTCTAGAGACTGTACAAACGCTACTACATGTAGATACTGTTAGGATATTCCTATACTCCATCCTAGTCCCACCAATATTTTGATCATTTACATTTTCAGTGATGCATGCACTTTTAGGGTTTGCATGCATTCTAGGGTTTGCATGCATTTTGCATGCATCCCAATCATTAGTCCAGCACCTAGCGCTCAATTAGCCAACCCCCGAGAGCTTCTCACTATTCAATTTTAGCCCTCCAGTTGCTTAATGCGCCCTTCTTCCTTGATTTTAGGAAGCAACTCACCCTTCTTCACCTACCAGTCCAGTTGTCTTCAGTTACACTTAGTTACAGTCAGTTACACTCAGTTACACCTACCAGAGTTATTTTGACTGATGGTTGACAGTTACTTGAGCATTGATGACTCCACTGATGATGATGAAGACTTCCAGTTGTGCTCCAATGATCATGAGGACACCTAGTTGTGCTCCGATGACACTCTATTGATCTTATGATCACTCTACGAGGTTAATTCGAATTGCCACCTTAGGCATTCGAATCCTCTCTACCATTGTACTATTTATTTGTCCATATTGTGATTAATTAACTAGTGTGTGTGAAGTATTATTGCTTCTATATGAGTTCTACTGTACCATATTATTATGTTGCTCATTATACTGTATTGTTCACTCTTCTTCTATTTTCTTGCTTAATCATAATTACTCTTGTGAGGTACACATCATCTCTTAGATCTGATGTGAGGATTTTCACATGGTATCAGAGCATGTTGAGAGTATTGTTTATCTCCATTCTTGAGAGTTTTTTGCAGGTTATTACCAAGATTTCGAGTGCAGCAGTTTCTGCATTTTTGCAGCAGTATATTCTAATTGTTTTTGTAGTTCTTCTACAGCTTCAATGAATTCAGAAGAAATCACTCCTCTTTCTCCTTTCTCTCCTCCCATCTATGATGATTGGAAACCAAAAATGATAGCATACTTGAAGAGCCATGATCTCTTTGACTATTGTTTTGAAAGAGAGTTCAAATCTTCTGAAGAGAAGATTGATTGGTTAAATAAAGTTGATGAAGCCTTTGGATCAATGTTGGATGCTATGCCTGATTGGATGTTATATGACCTCCCTGATTTTTCATCACCAAAAGAGCTATGGGCTCACCTGGATGAAATATTTGGCAAAGAGAATGAAGGACTTGGTCCCAACCCATTCAAAAGCAAACAAAGTGATGCATTCGCTCCCCTTGATGGTCTCTCAGATCATGAACCAATATCATCTCATATTGAATTTGTTGACAAAGAACTTGCAGATTCTCCACTCATGCTCAAACTTTCTTCTCTTTCTGTGCCAGCTCACACTCTAGATATTGCAGAAGGTCCTAAATCCTCTCTTGCACCAGAGTTTGTTGGTTTGCATCATGATCACATGATTATTTCAGAGGTCAAAACAGCTACTAAAGGTAATGCATTCGCTCCTCTCCAGCTATCTCCTCTTTTATACTACTATATGATCATAAATTCATGCTTTCAGAAGGTTATTGAAGATTATGGCCATTGCCATTCGCTTGGGATAAATTCTCATGCAATTACTTGTTTTGATCTCACCTCTCATGGTTCAAAGGAGATCTCAAGAAACCATGATTCAAGTCTTGGATCTAATTTGGATTCTAAGCAATTACTGCTTGGGATAATTTCTCATGCATATGATAGTTTTGATCTCACCCCTACTGGTTCAAAGGAGATCTCAAGAAACTGTTTTTTAAGTCTTAAATCTGATTTTGATTTCAAGCAAACATGTAATAGTTATTTTTGGCATAATCTCACCCATGGTGGTTCAAAGGAGAAGAAAAAAGACTATATGCACTTTCACAGATTTGATCCTACCTCAGCTGATTCGAATCACAGGTTCAAGGATCATTCTCATACTGTTGGATTTGTTCTCATCACATTCGATCTGAAGAGCAAGTACAAGCACATGCTTTTTGAGCATGATCCACTTCTTCCCAAGAAGAAGATACCTCCAGACATATGACCAATCATCACACCTGCTTGAGTTTGGAGCATTTATTTTTATGTGTGCCTTACAATCTATTTTTTGAGGAGGGGGTATGTTTCCCATGAAATTTTCCCACTTCCTTGATTTATTGATTGTTATTATTCATTGTATTGGGTGACCTTTGGTCTTAGTTACCAGGGCCCAGGATGGATTAAGGGGCGCTATTAGGATATTCCTATACTCCATTCTAGTCCCACCAGTATTTTGATCATTTACTTTTTCAGCCATGCATGCACTTTTAGGGTTTGCACGCATTCTAGGGTTTGCATGCATCCCAGTCATCAGTCCAGCACCTAGCCCTCAGTTAGCCAGCCCCCAGGAGCTTCTCACTATTCATTTTTATCCCTCTAGTTGCTTAATGCACCCTTATTCCTTGATTTTAGGGAGCAACTCGCCCTTCTTCACCTACCAGTCCAGTTGTCTTCAGTTACACTTAGTTACAGTCAGTTACACTCAATTACACTTAGTTACACTCAGTTACACCTACCAGAGTTAGTTTGACTTATGGTTGATAGTTACTTGAGCATTGATGACTCCACTGATGATGATGAAGACTTCCAGTTTTTCTTCGATGATCATGAGGACACCTAGTTGTGCTTCGATGACACTCTATTGATCTTATGATCACTTTGAGAGGTTAATTCAAATTGCCACCTTAGGCATTCGAATCCTCTCTACCATTGTACTATTTATTTGTCCATATTGTGATTAATTAACTAGTGTGTGTGAAGTATTATTGCTTCTATCTGAGTTCTACTGTACCATATTATTTTGTTGCTCATTATACTGTATTGTTCACTCTTCTTCTATTTTCCTGCTTAATCATAATTACTCTTGTGAGGTACACATCATCTCTTAGATCTGTTGTGAGGATTTTCACAGATACTGCAAATATTTTGACCATGTTATTGAAGCATGCTCGATATTGCAAGCGAAGATGCAAGAAAGAAGAACACAAGCACCAAACACGAATGTTCAGATGATCGCAGCAGAGAAAAGAGATCCAAACATCAATGTTGTGATGCGAAGTTGTGCTATAACAGGAAGGGATAAAGAACCAGAAGCTTTGACTTCTGGAGAGCACCACACTAACCAGACACCTACTGATGGGGTCTGGATAAGAAAAGCTACTGGGAAAGAACCTGCTTTCAATCTAGAAAGAAACAAGGAAGTCTTCGCAGAAGCAAGGGAAACTTTCAAAGAACTATCACCTGTAAGTCTGAGAATCCCATTGCGAAGTGAAACAACGCATATGAAGGATATGCCAGCAGTGTATGATCAAACGAGTACCGTAGCAGAAACAAGGACTTCAGTTGCGTAGTTCCTAAGGAGTTGTATGAAGTTGCTAAAGAGAGAAGATGCTTTGGTGGAAATCCAAAATTTGTTAAACCACTATGAGCAGCGCAGTTGCACGAGTAATGTTCATAGCGCAGTTTACCACATCAAAATCCATAAGAGAACAGGCCGAGAAATGAGGCTAAGTGCACAAATTGGAGATTATGAGATGGATGAGATCATCCTTGATTTAGGATCTGAAGTAAATGTCTTGACTAAGTAGACATGGGTATAGATGGGGAAACCAAAGTTTTCATGGTCACCCATACAGTTGAGACTAGTGAATCAGCAAAAGCTTATACCCTTTGGAAGGCTAGCAAATGTTCTTGTGGATATCGATGGAGTAAGCACTTCAGCGGACTTCAAGGTTATTGAGATCATCGATGACAGTAACCCATGGGATAGACTGGGCGATACATAACCTCACAACCATCGACTTGAAGAAAAAATAGATGATATTTAAAGGAACAGATATCAGGGTCATCGCGCCCTTAGACCCTCTACAAGGACTGAGATACACTGAGCCGATCAAAGAAGAATGTAGAGCTCATGACCTTGATCGCATTTATAAGATGACAGCAAACCACATCGACTACATCAATCCTACAACTGATGGAACGCTTAGTTGGTGCTGTGACAGCTCTTGCGTATCAGACTCCGACGTAGGACTAGAGAATTGGCAAGGCCGACTGCATGAAGTATCTGCAGAAATATGCGTGCAAATCACAAAATCACTGCGTTGGATTGGAACCGAGGTAAGTCCAATCCCCACTTATGATGGTTCAACTAACGTCTATATATTTTTTCAAGGGTATACTGTGTCAATTTCAGCTGAACATCGCATACCAACGTTGGATATAGCACTCCGCGCTACACCTTCCAGATGGTGGGCCGCACATAAGGACATTTTGACCACATGGGATCAGTGCAAACATATGTTGCAAATCATATTCGCAGATAAAGCTGTGACCATGGTAAAGTATAATGGACAAATAGATCTGAGGGATCACATAGAGACTTTTTTAGCAGCAAGGATAAAAAGGCCACAGATAGAATGGGTTCATCTGTTTGTGCACACACTCGAGCAAATTCCAAATAATTGGTACACAGACGCAAAGCTTCGTAGAGGAACCATAGATTGGTCTATTTTAACTGCGAACTTCGAGAGAACCTTCAGTTTTGAAGATGACTGTATAAGCATAAATGAGGCTATGCAAGTTATCAAAGAAAGGATATTCAGAGAAGAATTCCCAAGTACAAACGAGGCATTAGAGGCCATCAAAGACAAGATAATGCAAGACGTAAAAGTACCTGTGAACCTACAGCCAGAATGGGAAAGAACAATAGAACATGCCCTTGAGTGTTATAGCCTCGCTGAAGATGAAGAAGAAGATGCAGAGGAAAGTGATGAGGAGGATCCACGCAATGTCAATATACCTAATTCAGAAGGAGCGCGCGATGTAGAGGGACCTCCATTAGAAATTGCAGACATGAGCGGCCCGGTAAAAACAAGAAAGGTTAATATTGGCACAAGCGAAGAGCCAAAGTTCGCATCTATTGGAGACTACTGGGATGATGAAACGGTCGTGCAGATCACATACCTTCTACATGAATATTAGGATTTATTTCCAATGAAGTTTGCCAAAATTAAAGGCATTTTGGGCAACTTGGGAGTGATGAAGATACCTCTCAAGCCAGGTGCCAATCCTATCAGACAAAGGCCTTATAGACTGAATCCTAGATATAAAGAACGAGTCAAGGCAGAACTCAACAAGATGCCTAATGCAGGGATCATTGAGCCAGTGGAAGAATCAGAGTGGATAAGCCCTATGGTTATCGAGGACAAGAAGACCAAAGAAGAAATAAGAATCTGCGTAGACCTGAGGAAGTTGAATGATTCTTCACTACATGACCCATTTCCTACTCCATTTATAGATGAAGTATTGGACAATGTTGGAAAAAATGAGGCATACTCATTCACTGACGGATTTTCTGGATACCATCAGATTAGAATAGACTCAGCAGATAGGCATAAGACCACATTTTCTACTAAATGGGGATCATATCAGTATACAATTATTCCATTCGGGTGGAAGAATGCACCTGCTATATTTTCTAGAGTTGTTGTAGCTGCATTCAAGGACTTTATCCATAAGTTCTTAGAAGTCTATTTCGATGACTGGACTGTCTTTGGTTTACTAAAGAACCATTATGAGAATCTCTTAATGATGTTAGCTAACTGCAGACAACATCAAATCTCCTTGAATTTGAAGAAATGTATTTTCTATGTTCCCTATGGTATACTACTGGGACACATTGTATGTAAGAAAGGCTTGATGGTTGATCCTGCAAAGATCGCAGTCATTGTGAATCTTCCAGCACCAAACTCAGTAAAGCAACTTCTCACAACATTGGGACATACAGGATATCACAGAAAATTTATCAAGGGTTATGCACAGATAACCGCGCCAATGGAGAAACTTCTAAAGAAAGAAGTGCAGTTCATCTGGAATGCATACTACGAGAAGGGACTAGACACATTAAAGGAGAAAATGGTAAATGTGCCTATCCTATTCTTTCCGGATTGGAATAAGTAGTTTCACGTACATGTTGATTATTCATCTATAACGTTGGGCATTGTGCTCGCTCAACCAGGTGAAGGGGGCATTGATCACCCCATTGCATTTTCAATCCAAAAGCTATCCTCAGCCAAAAAGAACTACACGACCACATAAAGAGAGGGTCTAGCTGTGGTTTACGCACTCCATAAATTCAGGCACTATTTGTTGGGTGTGCACTTCTCCATGTACACTGACCATTCAGCTTTGAAGTATCTAGTCAATAAGCCAGTGTTAGGGGGAAGAATCTGCAGATGGTTGTTACTTTTCCAATAATATGACTTTGAGATCATTGTTAAGCCAAGCAAACTAAACCTAGGACCTGGCCATCTGTCAAGAATTGAGTTAGGCAAAGAACCCACTAATCTTGAAGACAATCTTCCTGACGCGGAGTTATTTTCCATACAGATAGCAGACGATTATTATAAATACATTGTTGAATTCTTGACCACAGGATTGGCACCCACAAACTTTACTGCGCACCAGAAGAAGCAGTTGGTAGTTAAAGCCGCAGAATTCACTATCATAGCAGGCCAACTATACAAGTTGGGACCGGATGAAGTGCTGCGAAGATGTGTGTTAGAGCATTGGAAGCCGTTTATTTTGGCTGAGGCACACTCAGGTGTCTCTAGAGGTCACTACGTAGGAAGCGCTACTGCGCAGAAGATATTAAGAGTAGGGCTATGGTGGCCAACATTACACAAAGATTCAAAGGAACACTGCCAGAGTTGCAATGTGTGCCAAAGGACTGGAAAGCCATCGCGAAGAGATGAAATGCCATTAAGACGGCAACTGACTTTACAGGCATTTGATAAATGGGCAATTGATTTCGTGGGACTGATCAACCCACCAGGAAAGAGAACTAGTGCGAGATACATTATCACCACGACTGATTATCTCGCCAGATGGGAAGAAGCTAAACCAGTGAAGGACTGTAGCGCAGTTCATCTTCGAGAATATCCTTACTAGATTTGGATGCCCAAAAATATTAATGAGTGATCAAGGAACTCACTTTTTGAACAGAACTATTGAATCCCTTACTAAGGAGTTCCACATATACCATCATAGGAGTACATTGTACCATCCTCAAGCCAATGGAACTGTTGAGGCATTTAATAAAGTACTGGAGAATGCGCTGACAAAAGTATGCAACACAAACAGAGATAATTGGGATCTGCGCATTCCAGTTTTATTATGGGCATACAGAACAACTTGTAAGAAGTTGACAGGCCATACACCTTTTAGATTGGTCTATGGACAGGAAGTTGTGATGCCTATTGAGTACATTGTATCAAGCTTAAGAAATGTTGCATTTGCAGACATGGTTGATGAAGAAACATTGCAAGAAAGGCTTCTACACTTGGTTGGATTGGAGGAAGATCGCTTCATCACAGGCTTTCACCAGCAAGTGCAGAAGGATAGAGAAAAAGCATGGCATGATCGCCATATCAAGCACAAAATCTTCCAAGTAGGAGACCTTATCCTCCTATATGATAGTAAGTTTATGAAGTTTCCTGGCAAATTTAAAATGCATTGGCTTGGCCCATATACTGTCATGCATGTTACTAACGGTGGTGCAGCTCAGTTAGCCACGTTAGCCGGAGACAACTTACTAGTTCTAATTAATGGAAGTAGACTAAACCCTACATGGATAGTCCTACTTCCCAGAACCCTCAGTGATCAGAAGTGCAGAAGATTCTAAGTGTCAAGTACAGTTGAAATTGGGCACTAGAAATTGAACAGAGGTTGTACACTTTTTTGGTCCGATACGCGAAGTTGATGGAAAGGATGCATTAACCGCGTGGCACTAGTAGAAAAGTGAAGTTGTGCGGAGAAAAAAAATAAATAAATAAAAGAGAAGTAGAATCGCATAGTTGCGAAGTTCAAAAGGCAGTCGCGCAGATCAAAAGAAAAAGGACAGACACGAAGACCAGTATGAAGAAAAGTAGCACCGCGCAGTTCACCACACTGTGAGTGGTGACACCCGTTTGTGCAATTCGATGCAACACCTCAAAATAGCCATTAGAGCTGAAAACTAGCCGTTATATAGTGATTTTATGGATGGCGCTTGAGCATTTAACGCAAAATTAGCCATTCTGAAGCAGTTAATGAGGGAAAGGACCGAAATACTTAACGGATTTGGTCAATGGGCATGACAATTAATGTTTATCTAGTCGTTTATGGGTGCGGCTAAGCTTGACTGCGCTTACAAATACCGTCAACACTGGACTCGCGGGCATTACCAAAACCTTCAAAATTTCAGCATGTCATTGTCTCAGTCTGTTTACAGTGAGTGCTAAGTAATTTCGTGAGTCTATAGAGCAAGTTCCAGTGAATGTCTGACGATTCCACAGTTGAGAAAGAGTCCACAGTTGAGCAGGATGTGAGGGATTTTAAATAAGCTGGGATTGAAGGGTTGATGAGAACCCCTACCAAGAAGGTCGTCACAAAACAAGGCCAGGGTTCACGTCGATCACCATGACACTGCGCACCAATGCAAAGAAAGGGTAAGGAACCCGTAGCCGAGAAAGTAAAGGTGAAGGTAATGGGATCCAAGCTACCAAAAGTTCCACTAGAGGACAAAGAGATGCCATTATCCTTAACCCCGGAGTACATTTCTCTGCGTGCAAAAGATGCACCACCTATGAAGCTTTCCATAAACGCCAAATATGACATACCACTTCCGCCAATATCTCAGCATGTCAAGCCACAAGAAAACTTGCCAGGAAATCTCGCATGCTACAAGTTCGAGGATTACGACTTGCTACAACAGCAAAAGCATCTAGACGAGCCGAAATACCCACAATTTCAGCCAGACAGATACATGTGTTGGAGAATGGATGTGAAAAACAACCCGTTGCTGGTAGCGCAGAGCTAGCTATCCGAAGTCGTAGAATCAGGGCTTTTAAACCTGTTGCGGCTTCCACATTTCGATCAGAGTCTGGAACTAAATGCGGTGGTGCACACACTGATATCGCACACACACCAAGGTTACCTTTGGTTGGATAGAAACGTCGACCTCAACATAGACCTGATCCATAGGATCACGAGGCTAATCAAGCGAGGTGACGACCCTAAAAATTTCTTTGCCGACAAAACCATAGACAAGGAGATCGCCGCATAGATGAAGGAGGAATACCATATTCCCAAAGGAAAAAGAGGATTTGTCACAGATGATTTTAAAGATGAGGCTACGAGGTTTGTAGTACAACTACTCGCAGGAAAATTCTTGCGGAAGCCACGACCAACAGAAGTACCAGCAAGAGCAATTCACCTCGGTGCGAAGGCAACATAGGGAGTCAGATTCAACTGGTGTCAATATTTGCTAAACGAGTTTATGGATGATGTCCGAGACACCCAGATGAGTGGCACTGCTTTCCATTACGGTTGGTTAATGGTTTTGATTGTCTTTGTGGGTTGGAAGGAGACAAGACATTATGTTGGTCTCCCTTCTAACATCAATGATTGTCAAGGAACCATATATGCGAATCTCTGGGTAAATCTGCTACTGGAGCAACAGCGTGCTTCAAATAAAGTATTCCTCACATACTATGAGCAGTTGTGCGATGTCATTGTTCGGACACCGTGCATCTCCAAAGAGGTAACATCCAAGTATATCCGCACTTTAAATTTTTGAGTTGACATGCATTCCATTTATATTTCAGCAAAGGCACGAAAAAAGAACCCAGAATGGTTCCAAGGGAACTATCACCTGGACGAAGCAGGTATTGACCTCATCATGAAGGAATGGCTAGATGAATGGAAATTTGAAGGACTGATGGTCATCAACAGTGACTTAGACAAAAGTAATCCAATACCAACAACGATCGTTGAAGACTCACCAGCAGGAAAAAGGAAGGAGCCTAGAAGCTCTATGCAGGACAAAGAAACGAAGAAGAAGCAGAAAGTAACAAAGGATACATCAAAGGCGAATATCCACGATGACAATTATGACTTCATCATGAGTAGATTCATCCAATATCTGGATGAAGCGCTTGCTCTAAAAGACACCAAGATTGAGGAGATTCAGACGAGTCTACAGCAGAATCTCACAACTTTGCAAGGCATAACTACGAAGATGGAGCAAGTCCAACGTGACTTGGCTCGAGAATCTAAGTCAGAAGGAAGGTCAGGGGACACCTCTCAGCCGAAGAAAACACCTTTAGCTTTGACAATGGCACCAAGACAGTGCATCGTCAGAATTGACCCACTAAGTGTAATCTTACCGCACAATGAAATAGTTGTGAGTGCGCAGATAATAGAGCACGTGGATATTGATATCGCGATGCTACCCCTCGAGGGCCTACATAATCTGCACCTGCATCTTGTGGAGGAAATAAATGATAGGGATATGGTCATTCTGAACCAACACCAAGACTTACAAGCAAATTATAGACAGTTCTAGGAAGTAAGTGCAAAGAAGGATAAGGCACTTGAAAGCGAAAAGCAGCAGTGAAGAAGAATAGAGCAGACTGTCGCCTTAGTCTGCACAAAGATACAAGAGTGTGATGAGCAGCCAGAGCTCACAGACACTATCCTTAAGATAGTCTCGGTAGTGAGAGGTCTTAAGGTTGAAATGAAGGACATGGAGATAAACTATAAGGAGAAGCTTTCCACTTTGGAAGCACAAAATGTACCAAAGACACCACCAAATCAGATCGAACTTAGAGCAGCAGAAATGAAAGATGTTGCAGAGAAAATAGCCAGCGAAATAGCTAAGTGTCAGGGCTTTCTAGATGAGGCAACTAGAACCTGGACTGCGCTGCAAGAGGACCCTCAGCTGCTGCAGTTCCAAACAAGCTTACAAGAAAAACAAGCAGTGTTAGACGCTCTGAACGCGAAGATGAAGAATCTCCAACCAAGAGACAGACTCCGTCGATTTGTAGAAATCAAAGACCTGAAGAGGGAACTTCAAGTGTTAAGAGAAAAGGAGGCAGAAACTAGGGAAAAGTCACATCCCCTTCAAGAAGAATCTCATGCTATCTCGCAAGATATTGAGAAGAAACTGATAGAACTCCGAGAGTCGGAGAAAACAGTGCAAGAGCAAACTCAGGAAGATCTAACAATGTGTTGGAAATGGTTAAGGCAGTTGAACAAGACGTTAAAGACACTGTTGTGAAGCTCAGCGCAACTTACGAAGAATTTGCTGCAAAGATCGCTCAGCCAAGAGAAGGGCAGCATAGTGAACCTATGGCGAGTGGCTCAGGGACGAGCCACATGTAAGTGTTAGGGGCCTATTGGGCTCATCCCAATTTAAGGCATTTTTGTGCAATACAGTTTTGGGAGCTGTGAGGATATAGCGCGGCGAAGCATCGGTAGAGTAAGAGAGACAGCGCCACGAGGTTACTGCGCTGCGGAGATACAGTGCCACGAAGAGCCAGTTCCACGAAGATCCGGCAAGGCATAGTTTTGGAAGGAAAACGATATAAATTCTGGTGATAACAATGGGAGGCCTATTTTGGTTAAGATACTCTATGATTCCCAGCAGGTGGGTAAGGAGTGGCAAAGAAGGAAAGCGACCGACTGCACGATCAAAAGTAGCACTACGTGAACCGACCGCATGAAGCCGTTAGAGAAGGAACGGCGGGGTGAAAGCGACCCATCGGCATGCACTCGACAGAGGGGTTGAAAGCAACGTGACCACGCGCAGAAGGATGGCCACGACAATGAGTCACTATCAGAGCCTAACAGTCCTAGTTAGGGGGGTAACTGCACCAGTTTTGGGGAACCTTGGGGTTTTTGAGCCCATCATGAATGTAAAGACGTGACCTAAGGGCACGATCTATAAAAGGGCATATTTTGTAAGGGAAAGGGTTAAGTAATCTTCATATTGATTATTTTTTAATACCAATCTCTATGAAAAACTATTGTAAAAAGGCTCTACAGCTATGTGCACAGAGACCTACTGAAGAGAGAAGAGAGTCTGCAGCTAAGTGCACAGACTGGAACTATTGTACCCTTCCCATTGATAATATAAAAATAGTTCTTGTGGACGTAGCTCCCATCCTGGGGGTGAACCACGTTAATTCCTTATGTTATGTGATTGATTATGTGTGTTTGCAACTGTGTATTTGCTTATGTTGAATGGTTAAGATCCTGTTTATAAGTTCATGTGTTCTTGCTTTTATATATATTCTCCACAAGGATAAATGATGGGAATAATATGTTAAGTATCGACAGGTGTGAATGAATGTTGAATGCACAAGTATTTCTAGTCTAATGAATGCATAAGTTGATCGGGTAAACACTTAAACCAGTGAAGTCTGTATAGTGTGATTCCCTGAAGCGCAACACCGGAAGCGCGCAGTCATTGCAAGTCATCATATTGTCTAAAGTCTACAAGGGTTACAGTTAGCTGCATGCGAATGTATAATTTTACACTAAGTAAAGTCTATTGAAGTTGTGTGATTGCCGAAGAGGAAGTGTAGTCTTCGGTTGCGTTGTCTTGTTTCTAAGAGACCATCCTGCATTGCGCAGTCCTTAGATGCGCGATAGCATAAGCATTAACCGCGAAGTAGGTGGACTTCGGATTGTCCACCATTCTGTTGAAGCGCACATCACCCGGTTGTGAAAACCTGATTCTGCAACCTCCCCATAACTTCACCTCGGTTGAGACCTCATTCTGCTCATAGACTTTTGCCAAAAGGGCCAGTGAAAAGGGGCTTTGTTGGTTCCCTGAATCACGCAGAATCTGGGTCTATCTATATCGTAGAGCTAGAAGAACATATCCAGAGCCAACACAATGTGGATGAACTACAAATAGATTGATGATATAGTGACCAGAATAGGTAACTGGATTACATTCACACCTGAGTTTGGAAGACACTCTTTTAATTTATTTTATTCATAACACATCGAAGTACCCCCCTACCAACAAAATTATTGATAGAACCATCCAACTCGTCGGAGCTCTGACCCGACAAAGAGGCATCTGTAGAAGAAATACGTCTGTCGTGGCAGCAGTCACATCCACTAGAAGCTATCACTAGTCCTCAAATAGTAAGTCCTTTTATAAATCAGTTGGTAAGTCCTAAAAATCATAAAAGTAGCAATATGGATGTGCATCTTCCAGTAATAAATACTCCTATATTTGAAGGGGATGGTGATCCTAAGAAGCATTGGTTTGTGTGTGAATCCTTGTAGCAAGCTAACCTTATTGATGATGAGAATCCACATATTGCACAGTTTGCAGTAGGCCTCAGAAACAAAGCGCTTACATGGTATATGAAATTTTTGGAAGAAGGTCCAAAAACAAAGCAGCAGATAAGTGACACTTTACTAGATTTATTCAAAGTCAACGATACAAAGCACTAGGTAGGACACAAGCTGAAGCAAATTAAACAAATCCTGGGAGAATTTGTCTGTGAATATGATAGAATATTTAAAGATCTTCTAATCCAAATTCCAGCCAAGATGGACCTTGCTGTAGTAATCCATTTTTTTGTAGAAGGATTGCTTGAAAGAATCATAACTCCACTACTAATGCATGACTATTCATCTTATGAATATGTTCTGAAGAAAGCCTTAAGAATCGAGTAGAACTCAAATCATTCGAGTTGCACCATCGACAAACAACTAGAAGATAGAATCGACAGAATGGATAAATCAATGCAACACTTGACCCTGTGAAATAATGACCTATGGTGCACCAAATTCTCTAATGAAGGATACACTAAAGACGTTTGCGCATATGATGATAGGAGAAGTTACCACAATAATTACAATGCTCATCAAAGCGACACCAGAATACCTAAAGAAAGATTGAATATATTCCTAGAAGAAAGAAATCTAGAGAATTTCCAAATGGTAAGACGACTTACTTTTGCGACATATGCAAAATATTTGAGCCACATACGACTACAAATTGTCCATATAATGCTGACAATGTCAAGCCAAAATGGTGTGGAATTTTTTGAAAAACACAACATACAACAACAAAGTGTATAATGAATTTAAAGACCAAAGCAAATCACGACACATTCTACCAAATGTAGACAATTGATCAAAGAGGTCAGGACAATTGCAACAACGACCACCACAACAATGGTGACAACCGACGGGCAGGATACAATGGTCGAGGAAGAAATAATAATAATCGGGGATACCAACCACCGGGTCGAAGTCGACTGCGCTTCTATGTATGTTTCAGTGAAGATCATTTGAGTCTTGATTGTCCGTGGAAGGACAAGACAGACTTAAAATTTTGTACAAAGTGTGGAGTGGGGGAGCACAATCTCGAAGAGTGCCCCATAATGTTAGATGCTCTCAATAAAAGAAAAATTGTTGACATTTTGTCTTGTGTTTTCAAGAATGAAGCTTACACTACTAAAAATTTGCATATTATCACTAGACAAGGCACAAAAACTGGAGGGGATAACCCTCGGGTCACACGACTGCAAAATAAGCAAGAAGACTATCCTAATCCGCTGAAGCAAAAAAATTTATTTAAAAATGCATCAGAAATATTTTCACAAATTGCATTTGAAGAAAGTAGGGAAGAAAATAAGACTAACACACTTAATTATTTACTGCATCTTTTAACGAAAGAAGAAGATGTGGAACGGTTGATTGACTTAATGCATCTCATAAAAAATAATGCTCAAAATGAAAAGATCACTAAAATGTTGTGCAACCTAAATCATAAAGAAAAAAACGATATGGACCTCCTTGTTGACCTGCAAGTCGAGGGATTTTGCATTACACAAGTTGTCCTTGACTTTGGTTCACAAGAAAATATAATGACCATATCGACATGGGAAAGGATTGGTCGACCACGACTTGAAGAATCAGGGATCTATCTCAAATTAGCCGACCAAGGACTAATTGAACCTATTGGTGTATGGAAAAATGTAAAAACATCAATCATGGGTATTAGCACACATATTGACTTTGAAATTATTGACCCACGAGAAGGGGCTAAATATTTTCCATCACTAGTCAGCTGAACTTGGGGACGAAAAATGAAAGCATCCATCTCATTGGAAAAAGAAAGGATTAAACTCAAAGGAGATGGAAAGAAAGTAATTGTACCTATCAATACATCCCAAGGAAAACCCTAGGCTGAACCTGATGATCATGATGAAGACATTCATCATCTATATCAGATAGTCCACAAAAATGAAGATTTTGTCAAACCTAATAATCGTGGAGAACTAGTACTGGGGAGTCCTTTGTCTGTCGGGTACAATTTCGACTCAGAGTTGTATGATTGGCAAATTGAAAATTATGAAGCCAAAGCTCATGATTGTTGGTCCGTTGAAGCCATTTCCAGAAAAAGAATGCAACAATGTTTCACTATATCTGTCATCCCAAATATCTTCAAGAAGAAAATAAGAGAATATATGACTATCATTCCAACGAATAAGGAACATACGAGTATCCCACCCCTCGGATACAAATAACGAGAATCTCCGACTACTCACATCGAGGAAGTATCTAAAAATTTCGATGATCAAGGTCGACTGCAGACTCTAATCGAAACATTTACTGGACAAGCAGCAAGATGGTGGGACACGCATCAATCTCATCTTCAGACTTGGAATATTGCTTCTACAAACTTATTGAACGATTTGGAGGAAATAAACTGACAACACAAGTTATGATACCTAAATTTACGCAAGTTCAAGACCTCGTCCGCCATATCAGTATATGTGAAAGTGAGTGGAAATGAATCAGATACAGAGATGAAATATTATATCCCCATATTTTTCCGAATACACTCAAAGATATACCAATCAAGTGGTACAAGATGGAACAAGATGGAAGAAGCTAGAGGAGAAACATTCAATTGGACAGAACTGAAACAAAATTTCATCAAAGACTTTTCTTTCATCCCAAAAAAAGAAGAACAAAAAGAATAAGAAGAAGTTGTCGAAAGTGACACTCAAGCTCACGGAGGACCCTGCAGAAGAACCAGTCACATTTGATCCTGCAATACCAAAATATCATGAGTTGGATAGATTCCTAGATGCCATCCATAAGGAAAAACAGAAATGATGAGCGGAGGACAAACATAAATTCGACAGGATGAAGGAAGAACAAACCAAAACATTACACACCTGTCAAGATCTGATTCTTCAAGTGGCACCGACCCTTCATGGATCCTCAACCAAGAATCCTTTAGAACAAATCACCATCTTAGTAGGGTCCTTGGTCTCATTATATCAGTAAGTTGTTCGACAAAAAGATCAAGAAGATGTCAAGCAAACTTTTTCTCTTCTTGCAAAGCAATATCAGTTATTTCTTGACCGACACAAGCAACTAAAGGAATATGCTATCCAGGAACAACAGTCTACCTATGTACTTAATAACTAGTATAGTTCTTATGGCCAAATTTTTATTGATATGGGAAAGGTCCAAACGACGTTAGCACAGATATTCCAGCAGAAGGATACCGTAGATCCTGTCACTCTTCGGAACCTTGAACAACAAATTCAAATGGAACAAAATTGACTAGCTAAAATCCAAAAGAAACAGGCACAGTGGGATAGTCAAGCACAGCTTGCAAAGACAGAATTCGAACCAATTACTTCTCGGATTAACCGCCTCCTCCTGGCCGTCGAACAAAAACACTTGCTCCTGGGACCTGATCTTCGCAATATGAAGCTTCTGTATATTCCCGACAAGATCATACGACTCTTTGATCTTACTCCTCTAAGTGTAGACATGCAGACGAATTCTCACACCTAGGAAGAATTCAAATGAATTCCTACTTACTCATCCCCAACCATTGTAGAAGCCTACATAAGTCCATATCCATCAACTGCATCAACTAGTTCACAACCATAAGCAACAACGGTTACCAATTTTGATGAAGTTCAGTTATTTTCTTGATCTCTTCGGGATGAAGAATCATTTTGTTGGTGGGGGAGATGTTGGAGGAGCCTAGTCGACTAGCCGACTGGGTCCTCCGTCGAATATGGTCGATTCAATGTCGTTGGTCGATTAGTCGACCGACCAGGAAGTTGTAACTAAGTAATTGTTTGTAATCAATATATATATAAGTTGGAGAGTCGATAACATATAGCATCTCTGCACTGATTTTGTACTCTATTTTGGTCATGTTAATACAAAATCTTGTTGTTACTTTCCCACTTACTCTCTCATGTATGATTGTATAATGTGTGTGTGTCTGTGACTCTTCCTTGATGTTGATATATTGTACTACTGGTAGTTGATGCAATTACCTAGATTATAACACCATGGAACACATAATATTAATGGATTTTTACGTTAGGATCAAATAATTCAAAATCTAGATAATTGCCTTAGTCACCAGATTCTCTACGAGAGAACTTGTGAATGGATTATAGAGATAGGTTAATGAGTTTTTAACATTCATCGTTAGAAAAATTGTATGAATGAATTACATAGACAAATCAATGATTCACCCT
Organism: Larix kaempferi; assembly: GCA_027924585.1. Taxonomy (NCBI): domain Eukaryota; kingdom Viridiplantae; phylum Streptophyta; class Pinopsida; order Pinales; family Pinaceae; genus Larix; species Larix kaempferi. The sequence continues at coordinate 8,100,196 of BSBM01000374.1, read as the reverse complement.
CAGTTAAGAGGATGACCAATGATCAAGAGAGAGATTAACCAAAGTCATCTAGCAAAATTATGAACAGATAAACAAGTGTTGTTTGAAGCATTTTCATGGATGCATGATGAAGCTATGAAACTGGGTTAAATCTTGTTTGTTAGTCTTCTTAATTATTTTGTCTAGTAACAATGACACTGCAATCGTGTGTATGCTCCCAAGGTTTATAAGTAGATAAGAGTTATTGTGTACAATGTAATATGCATAAAGGAAGATTTATAAGATATTCCTTTTCTCCACAGAGATGTTATTCATTCATAGTGGATCATGGTTGAATGCATCGTCGGATTCAAAACTAGGGTATAATTCTGACAATGTTATCCTAATTCACTCTTGATTGCCATCTTTAAAAGGGATCCTATGCCATCAAGAGGGATCCTATGCCATTAAGGAATGGCATTTGAATCTTGTACATTTCTATTGGTAAGCATTGTCATACCTATAGCATTGTAACTATGCAGGTATAAAAACACACAAAAAGAATAATACACATAAGTCAATAAGGCGGATATTTACGTCGTAGGCATTTTTCTATGAGATTGTCTCGCATGATACTGTTCAGGATTCCTCGTCTTTGCCTCCAATAAATTAACGCCACGTTTCTATTTTTTTGTCGGCTAGTTTTTACGATGTCCTCCTTATCGGTTGGTTTCACATTACACAAATCCACCATCACCTGGTTTAGGAATGACCTCGGACTCCAGATTCCATGACAATGAGGATCTGGCGAGCGACAACAAAGAAGCGTTGTACATGATCCTTATTCACTGATCCGACCCAAGGGATTGCAACAAGTTGTCTTTCGGATTCAACAAGATGTGGCCCTTTAGGGTTGTATTTTTGCTAGAGTGCATTGTTAATCTAAGGGCCAATTTGAGGGAGCAACATAAGGAGAATCCCATGGACGTATACTGCTTATTCCTGTGCCTTTAATCAAGTAGATTCAGGGTTTATTTATATACAAACCTGTGTATACATGCTCATTCTCTGTGTATATACGTCTATGCTTTGTTTATATGTTTTTAGTTTTGTATTTTGTTTGAAAGGGCTTTGTCTCTATGTATACATACTCTTTTTCATATGTATGTAATAAATTTTGTGGATAAATTCTTTGCGAAGGTCTCGGGGCCAAAGAAAATAGAAAAAATGGAATTGCAAATGCTTGAGCTTAGTGCGCAAGTTACTTGAATACCAGTAAGGATGTCGACATAGAGGAATGTCGTCAGTTTTGTAGGTTTTATGGAGCGTTTTTAGGGTGAATTTAGGAAGGATAATTTATTACTTTGATTTTGGGCACTTTTGTTAGGATTTAATAGTTTGGGGTTTTGATTTCAGTTTGATGTGGCGTGTTTTTCGTGTGGGTTGGGTTGATTCATGTGTCGGAAATTTGTTTGGAGGGTGACATAGTTGTTCTTGCGGACCCTGGAATGTGACGGAGAGTTATACAGTGTGTATTTGAGCTTGTGTATAAATTATGTGGTTATATGGGAGATTGTGGTTAAGAGTTGCATGTAATATGAGAGTCTCGTTCCTGGTCAAAAATGATTTTGGTGTGCTGAACTGTGTTTTGTGCAATGCGTGAGTGTTGGACATGCGTGGATTGTTATTTTGGGGGTTTTAGAAATTTATGTTTTTTTTTTTCCTGTTTTTGGATTTATTGGGAAGTTAAGGACCTTTGTGCCGTTCTTGAACATATTTTTCTAGTTGTATATTCTTTGATAGTAAGATTAACGGAAATAACTTTTTTGGTTTTAAAATCTCGACTCCACCCTATTAGAAAGTGCTTCATTTAAACTCGAGGCTTGGTTTGGGGTATTCTTGAGGCTTACTAATATTATGATCATTTTTACAATTATGCACGATCCTTTGTAGGACACGATATTGTGTATGTTCTTAATTCTCTACCTCAACAAGCGTCATAATAAAAGTTTAGCAAGGAAATGGTTATGTTCCATTAACAATGTTCTTGTATCAGTTTGCGCAGATATGTTTGAAGATAACATAGAATCATAAATGTCATCTGGAGATTGTTTAGCATTAGAAATGACAAATGTTGTTGTGGAATACAACAACTCTACATTTACACCTCCAAGCCTAGGATGGCAATTCTCCAGAATTTCCTTCTGCCATGACATTCCAATTGATAGAGTTTCGCCAGAGAAGCAAAAAAGGGAAGAAATCATGGATAATTACTCAATAGAGTTTTGAGTTCTGCATGGTGCAGAATTCTACTGATCCATCCTTTCTCGGCCAACGTATGATCTCAGTTGATGAGTTGTTTCTTGATGTGAAACTTCTTCCACTGCATATTCCTCTGCAAACTCCACCGCAAGAGATGGACAATACCATGAAGATTTGGAAAGCACCACACATGCAGTTTCTATTGATTTGGAACCTGAGGTGGAAGATGAAACTCAAAGCATTAGTGTTTCCTAGGATGTGAGCCCAGAGAATGTGCAATCCTCTGTAGACTGTGATTCAAACGCAATCCATGTTTTTCCCATATCACCCAAATTGGGTCATAGATGGAAATAGATATTCAAGCTTGGGAAGCTACAGGTAGTGACATCAAAAAACAATGAGTGTCAGGAAATCAAGATAGGGGAAAAGAAAGAAAGTCATAAATATGGCTTTGCTTTTAAATAGCCCTTGTCACTAAGGTCAATATGCCCCTTTACCAGGAGTAGTTCAGCAGGGGACGCAAAAGATGCCAATGCATCTTGTTCCTTGGCTTCTTCCAAAAGCAACTTATTTGGAGATAGTGATTACATGTAACATCCCCATTTTGATCCTTAGGGTTTATTGGCTTCAATGTAAATATTGTAAACATGCAATGTGTGTTTTCCCTAGTGTGGAGCTCAAGTCCAAGGCCCCACTAGTGGATGTCCAGGTTTTATTTAAAAGGCAAGTATTTGACATTTTGATTATCCATGTGTTATTAATCCATGAGACATTGTAAATGATGTAAATATTAATATTGCAATAAAATACCAAGGAAAATGGCTAAGGAGGAAACCAATAAGAGGGGACCATGTGCATCCACTAGGGAGAGGTGAAGGGGTGTGGGATTGGAAACCATGCTGCCACATGTCATTTTGTGAACCCATTTGACTCCCTTGCTAACATTTAATTATGTTGTAAGAAGGTGGTTGAGAAAACATGTTCATGAGGTCGATGGAATATGGAGCAGCCCTAAAATCCATATGGCAAGGTATGGATTTGTTTTTCTTGTCCCTTAAGACACTCTACCTCTTGGAAATTTGATCACCCTAATCCTTATCCCATTGTTGACCAACAATCGGAGTTATCATGCATTGCATTGCGCAACAGTGAAGGAGAAGGAGGAAAATCGTGATTCTATGTAAGCACGAATTTGCAGAGCTGAAAGCACATAGAAAACCTGCGTAGGAAGTAAATCAATTAGGATATCCATGGATCGGACCCCGGGGATAAATTATAGAGCGTGAGCAGCGAAGAAAATCCGTGAGAACACCTGGATCTGATAGAAGAAGACTGAGTTGCAAGACAGAACTTCGGTCGCAACCCTGAGAAGATTCCAGCTAGAATAACAGAGAAAAAGGATTAGACGGAGGTTGGGATTTGATTGATAAACCTAGTGAAGGATAAAGTCTCATAAAAGCAGCAGTTTGGACCTTTATATGCCCACCCTGAAGAGCACTGGAGGGAAGGGGACCTAAGGGACTTTGCAGCAGAGAATGGGGCCTTCCTTGTGTTGGGTGAGGTAGGTATTGTGGGTGCCATGTTTGCTGAGTAGTTTGAGATTCTTGTATCTCTGTGGTTGAGCTCACTGGCTTAGCATCATCCTCCCTGTTCCCTTACATGCTTGATAAACCCAACTATATGTTGGATTAGCATTAGGGTGGAGCCTTGATTTTGAGAGAGCCTATTTAGCCCTCCTTAGTGGATACACAGCCCATCTCGAGAGTGGTCTCTCAACTGAAAGAGTATAGGCTGGACAGAGACCTATGGTTGGGTGGAACGTTGCTCTCACTTAGCTAGTTGCTTGAACAATTATATTCAAAGATAAGTGATTTATGTGGTGTTAAATGATGATAGTTTTCCTATGTTATGTCTATTTGTTATGTTCAAGTTATTTGAATGAATGATTGCATGAAATTGACTAGTATGAATACCATGTATAGGCCTGTGTATGAGGCTGAGTTCATGTTTGAACACTTCACCATTTGCTTGAGCTTAATATGTTTCTAAACTTGTAGGTTGTAGATGCATTGATTAGTTTTAGTTGCATTAGGTATGTGGTTATGCATTGCATACACTGTTAGATGAACTACATGGTATCACCTAGACTTGGGGAAGGAATCAGATATCCCTGTTGTGTTTCATGACCCCTCTGTGGGTCAGGTGAAAGGGGGATTCATGGCAGAAAGCAGGTAGAACTCCTTGCAGAAGGGTAAAGGGGCATTGAGGGAGTTTAGGGAAGAATTCAGTTGGAAATATGGCCAAGTCAGAGTACTCATATGTGGTAGGAGATCACCCCGGTGTATAGATATCTCCAAGAGATTTTTTCAACAGTACCAGACTTGTCCAATTTGATCTAAGGATGAAGAAGTTACATCCTGAGAAGTTTGCAGGTGCAGGGTATGTGGTCCCGACTTTCCGAATGCATGATTATTCAAAAAATGAAAAGGCCGGAGTTGCCATTTACAATCTAAGTGGAAGAGCTTCAATTTGGTGGGAGCACCTCATGCAAGTGAAGCGGATCAGTGAAAGGAGGATTAGCTGGGAGCGGTTTAAAAGGTACTTCAAGGAAAAATACCTATCAGCTAGGTATTATGATAACAAGAGGAAAGAGTTCAATGAATTCAGGTTGGGACAGAATTCCATGGAAGAGCATGTCCACAAGTTTTTGGAGTTGTTGAGGTATGTAGATTACATCAAGGATGAAAGGGTAAAGATCCAATGTTTCCTTGGTAGTTTACCTCAAAATTTCAGAGATAGGATTGAGTTTGTCAATCCACCAAGTCTAGATGAAGCCATTAGGACGGAAATGCATTGCTATGAGCAGAGCAAGGGAAAATCAGAGGTTGATCCAGCATGGAAAGGAAAGCCAAGAGGGAGGTTCGAACAAAGGAAAAGTGGATTTAAGCCACCATTCAAAAATCAGCCCATAAATTTTCCACGGGGATAGAAAGCACAAAGAGGATTCAAGCCAATGATAGCAGCAAAAAGAGCACCAAGAGGGCCACTTCAATGTTGGGTATGTGGAGGAAACCATGTGCTTAAAGAGTGTCCACATCAGAGGGAGAATCCCAGAATTTTTCACAACTTAGAAGAAGCAAGTATAGTGGAAGATATGGCAAAGCCAACACCTTGAATTTACGCAGCATTGGATTATCATTAGGAATACCACCAATCAACAATGGTGGAAGTTGAAGGTAAGATTTCTAAGCAATCTATTTCTGTTTTGATTGATCCAGGATCTACTCATAGTTATGTGTCTCCTAAGGTGGTTGAAGGTTGGTCTCTTAGTAAAGTAAAGTATAGTAATTCTTAGCTAGTTCAATTAGCCACATGTACCAAGAGGAAGGTGAGTGAGGTAGTGATGGAGTGCCCCATGGAGTTGAATGGAATCCTCACACACGTAAATTTGAATGTCCTACCATTAGGATCTTATGATTCCCTAATTGGCATGGATTGGTTGGAAAGACATGGAGCCAATATAGATTGCTATGAGAAGGTGCTTGAATGCATTGATGGAGAGGGAAGACCAAGGTTGGTAAGAGGAATTACCAAGCAAGTTTCAACAAGGCAGATTTCAACCCTGCAGTTGAAAATTGTTTATAAGAAGGGTTTCCAATTATTTGCAGTTCGCATATCAGATTCATCAGAGGATAAGAGACCCAAGATAGAAGACTTTCAGTTGTTGCAAGAATTCCAAGATTTGTTTCCGGATGAAGTGCTAGGATTGCTGTCAAGCACTCTATATGGAGATAAATTATTACCAATACACACAGAGCATATGAGATTTATTGTCAACCCGAGAAAGTCTTTTTATTTCAAAGGATAAGTGCACAATCTATGCTTAAACACCAAACCATTAGAATTGAATACTTTTATCTTCTATCATCCATGTTCATCCCAAGAATCTATGCAATCCCAATTGCCTTCTAACTGCTACACTTCAATTCCTCTCTATCATGCATCAATAAGAAATAATGTAAGATCTAATCGACAGTTGCAGGAAGGAAACCTCATTCATATTCTAGAACAATCACCTGTCTGATCTAATCACTCTGGAAAATCATAAGGCATAAACTGAACCTTAATCTAGAAATTCAATTGCAAAGGATTGAGTCAACTGTTCTATGAAATTGAATTGCAGAATGGAAATCAACAATCATAACAGGAAAGATAAATTGCAAGGGCTCATGGGATCACAACTTAGCTGCAAGGTGAACAAGGCTGTGTATAATAGTCACACGAATTGCATAAAGTCTCTACTCAGTCGACTGTCACTCTGTATTACTTGCCAAATTCAAGGAACTCTAATATTAATTGTACTGAAAATCCACACCATAAATGTCGTTGCTGCGTACAAAAAGAAATACCATGAACAAAGCATCACACAACAATGAATTCAAAATCCTATTTTAACTCAGCAATCTCTGTGGAAGACGGGCCCAATATTCACATAGAGACGCTGGCTGAACAACGCAAATTCCTTTAACTCAGAAGTAACCCCTTATATTAACAGAAGAATGATTACACAGTTTTGCTCAGCTGCTAATACAATGAATTAATTATCTGTTGTTCAACCCCTGGGTTGAGGCAACTCCCCATATTTATACATACAAATCATAACATCCGATCCTAGAATCGGGCAGCCATGAAGATCTCTGATCTTCAGGCGCCCTAAATAACTAGCTGTTACAATACGTGGCAGAATAAAGACATCAAAATATGAGAAAGCTGTCAATTGACCCAAGAGTGGCGATCCTTCCACTTCACAGCTAGACTCGAGCAGCAACATACTCAAGATAGTGCATTCTATTACAACTGCCCTGTCACAGCTGTGCCTTAATTGATGATTCGAGCCCCGAGGACCCCTTTGCAAGCAACGAACATCCCCTCTTTCACGACTTGTTCAGCCCCGATCTTCCTGCAGTCCATTTATCTCAACTACCTTCATAAATCATAACATGTTAGCACAATTGAGAGATACACAGCTTTAATTATCACAATCATAAGTATTAATAAGATAAAACAATGATCAGTCATACCTTGGCAACTTGAGGGAATAAAATAAGGGCAACAGGTCTGATTGACGTAATAAGTGGTGTAGGACAGGGGCAGGAAAGATGATTAAAGATGATTAAAAAGGGCCAATTCTGGGCTCAACAATTGCCACCAAAGAGAGATATTGATTTTTTCATCAATCTTGTTCCAGGGGCAGCACCAAATTCCAAAGCTCCTTATAGAATGAGCACACCAGAATTGGTAGAGTTAAAGATGCAGCTGCAAGAATTAATGGACAAGGAGTATATCAGGCCGAGTGTATCTCCTTGGGGAGCACCTGTGTTGTTTGTCAAGAAAAAGGATGGGACTTTAAGGCTGTGTATTGATTACAGGCAACTAAATAAAGTAATAATCAAGAATAAGTACCCATTTCCAAGAATTTATGACTTGTTTGATCAAATGAAGGAAGTTAAAGTGTTTTCAAATATTGACTTGAGGTCTGGATACCGTCAAGTGAGGATTAAAGAAGAAGACATTCACAAGACAACCTTTAGGACAATATATGGCCATTATGAGTTCATAGTGGTGCCATTTGGTCTTACCAATGCACCTGCTACATTCATGTGTCTCATGAACAGTCTCTTCAGCAAGTATTTGGATAAAATTGTGATTGTGTTCTTGGATGGCATTATTGTTTACTCAAAGAATGAAGAAGAGCATCATGAACATCTAAGAATGGTGTTGCAAGTCCTTAGAGAACACCAATTGCATGCAAACCTGAGCAAGTGTGATTTCTATCAGCAGAAGGTACAATATTTGGGTCATGTCATCTCAGAAGAAGGAATTGCAGTGGATCCAGAGAAGATTGAAGCCATAATGGATTGGCCTACTCCAAAGAATGTTGTAGATGTTAGATATTTTATGGGTCTTGTAGGCTATTACACAAGGTTCATTAAAGGATTCTCCGGAATAGCTCATCCAATTACATCATTGCAGATGAAGAATATCAAGTTTGTATGCTCTGGAAAATGTGAAAAAATCTTTCAGCAGCTAAAGGAATTGCTTACCAATGCTCCTGTTTTGAAGATTGAAGATCCAAAGAAAGATTTTGTAGTGTGCGTAGATGCTTGCATTGAAGGGCTAGGTGGAGTGCTCATGCAAGAGGGATTTGTAATTTGCTATGAGTCAAGAAAGCTAAAGGAACATAAAAAGAACTATGCCACACATGATTTAGAGCTATCAACCATAGTTCATGCTCTCAAGAGATGGAGACATTATCTCTTGGGAAGAATATTTGAGCTCAGGACAGACCACATGAGCTTGAAATATTTGTTTTACCAGCCAAATTTGAATGCTAGGAAAACTAGATGGATGGAATTTCTTTGTGAATTTGATTTTGAAATTAAGCATGTCAAAGGTAAGGAGAATAAGGTTGCAGATGCTCTTAACATAAAATTCCATGTTGTAGCAGTGAGTATGTGTAAATCAGATTTGAAGGCAAGAGTTATTGAAGCTCAAACCAATGATAAAGCTTACCTTCAAGTCAAAAAAAAATTGCAGCAGGGAAATGTGGATGAAAAGTGTGAAGATATCAGCTTGGTGAAGATGATGTTCTCATTTATCAAGGTACCAGATTGTATATTCCAAATAATACATATTTCAAGAGGCTAGTGATGGATGAGATACATCAAATGCCATACTCTGGACATCCAGGATATCAGAAGACTATAACAGCAGCAAGAAAGCGGTACTTTTGGCATGGGATGAAGAAGGACATAGCAGAGTACATTCCTAGGTGTAAAAAGTGCCAACAAGTCAAGGCAGAACATCAACATCTAACAGGATTGTTGCAACCTTTGCCCATTCCAACATGGAAGTGGGAAGTAATTTCTATGGATTTTATAACAGGTCTTCCAATGACGGTGAGGATGCATGATTCAATCATGGTAGTGGTGGACAAGCTATCAAAGGTGGCTCACTTCATTCCAGTCAAGTCCACTCATAAGACCAATGACATAGCAAATATCTTCATGAAGGAGATATTCAGATTGCATGGATTACCCAAGGCAATAATTTCAGATCGTGATACAAATTTGACATCCAATTTTTGGAAGGGATTATTCTAGGAATTGGGGACTCAGCTGAATTTTAGTACAACATATCATCCTCAAACAGATGGTCAGACTGAGAGGGTGAATCATATTCTTGAATACATGTTGAGGATGTATGTGATGGATAAACCATCCAAGTGGGAAGACTACCTACACTTGGTAGAATTTGCATACAACAATGGACATCAAGCATCATTGGGAATGAGTCCTTTTGAGGTGTTGTATGGCAAGGGATGTAGGACATAAATCTTGTTAGTTAAGTTCTGTCCAAGAACAGACTGGACAAACAGGTGTGCAAACTTTATATTGCACATGCAGGTAGATATGCAGGTTGCTGATCAGCACAACATTGGTTCAAATTCCTGTTACGGCATCATGGTGGCCGTTATACACCTCTAGAGCATACAGTGCAATTAACTCAGAAATATATCAAACGGGATGCTAAAGGAAATCGTCTGGATACTAAGATACACCGTCGTCTACTGCCCTTGGACTACAGAGTAGAGTCCATGTTCACCAACGAGTTCCTCGGCGAATCCCATGAAGTATTACACGGGTCAGATATAGAAAGATGCTTCAGTGATTGGTTGTACCCAGAGCTGGAATATATTGAAGACACTTATGTACCAGAAGACTCCCAGGACGTAGATGCTATCCTTGAACAAAGAGAGCTAGAAGAGTGTCTCTACTCAGAAGACGGCTTTGACTGTGCCTGCGGTGGCCAACCTGTTGGTCCACCTGGAGATCCTGAACTTTTTTGTGTTTGTCGGTCCGGTGAAGATTGAAGCCGTAATGGTCCGATTGTAATAATTTGTACATAGTTACTTTTCTTAATGGAAACCGTGGTGGGCCGGGATTAATTGCTCCACAGTTGTACTTTTTTCGGGACACCTGCCCGAATATTTGTAGGCCATATCTGTCAGCCATTGAATCTTTACTTTCGGCGTGATTATGCTTTGTAGGTCAGGTCTTGTCTGCCATTGTCTCATGTCGAATCTGAGTCCCCACATGGCACTGCCTCTAAGGGACGAGATAATAATGGTGCTGTCCCACCATTACCTCAGATTCCTTGCTTTTGACTGGTTGGTGTAAGTTTCTTGTAACCGGATGACCTCTTAGCAAGCTATAAATGCAAGGTCCCGAAAGTCATTTGACGGAAGGAGTTGTGCATTGAGCTGGTTAAGAGATCTGCAAGTAAGAGTCTTAGAGCCGAGCGTTTCCAGTAGTCAGAAGCTCTGCGAGTCTTAGGTGTGTGAGAGCCAAGGAAGGTATGCTCTGCTGGTTGCCCTCGTGGTAAAACACAGCATCAGAAATCCAAGGTTCGACTCTGTAATGAATGTTAGTAGGCATATCACTGGAATCCCAGGAGCCTTCGAGTAAGTTCATGCTCTCTGAGAAGTTCTGAAAGATAAAAGGGCCAGTGACATTGTGTCTGTGTGTGTGGCGATGAGCTTCGCCCTCCGAAGCCGATCCACTGTGAGTTTGAGTATGTAATATGATGCTGATGGAGTAATAAAGCTTTCAAATTTGGGTGTATTGAGATCCTGGAGCGTATTGGTATCAGAGCATAATTTGGAAAGTACTTCTCTTTAACTCTTATTCTCGCTCGTGATGTCTTCTCAAGATCTTTTGTGCTTGTAATTACGACAATTAACGAAACAAGAAGATATAAATTCCGAATTCATGAACTTATGTGTTGCATATTTTGGGAAGTGATCCACCCTGAATTTACTTTCATTGGAACTATTTGATGATCGACTATTAGATAGAACTTCTCATTTTAGGCTTCCATGCAAGTCGTCGATTTTGTCTGTGTTCTTTCTCAATGTTGAAGTCGGTTTGTCTGTAAATAGAGTATTGTTTATTTTTCTCTTGACATTGTTGTTGGTCATAACGACTCTTATGATTTGGATGATGATAAGGCATCTTAATATTTTGTGATTGTTCTTTGGAACCATCTTCTTCTGATGTTAGTGATTTGTCCATATAAGCATTCTTTTGAATTTGAGCACTCATTGACTCTGTATTGGTTCATTCTTTTGGTGTTTGAAATTGAGCGTCTGATGACTTCAAAGTCTTTATACCTTTTGTTGTGTTGCTGTGAGTAAGAAGGTGCAGCTTTACTTGCATGAACAATGAGATCAACTGCTTGATAATTATTTGGAGAAGCTTGCCTTCTTGGCCGCTCTCCATTCGATCCCTCTCCACAATGTGAGAGCTTATCTTCCCAACCAGGAGGAATTTGTTGTGTTGCTGTGAGTAAGAAGGTGCAACTTTACTTGCATGAACAATGAGCTCAGCTGCTTGATAATTATTTGGAGAAGCTTGCCTTCTTGGCCGCTCTCCATTCGATCCCTCTCCACAATGTGAGAGCTTATCTTCCAAACCAAGAGGAATTTTCATCTTATAATAGTCATTGATATTTGAACTTTCATTTGGGAGGATTATGAGACGAACAAAGATTGTTTCTAAAGAAATATCCACTTCAAATAAAACAACGAACATAAATCCATACATGAAAAATATATATTGAATGTAAAATTGATGAGATGATTACAATGCAAGGAGAGAGCCCATATAAATACTAATCTAAAGGGCACCTTTGATGACTATTCACGAGAGTTATGTCCCTTGGATAATTATTATTAATATTATTATTTAATATTTATATATTTTAGGTTTGTTACATTGCCTTCCCCTTCAAAATGCTTTATTTTCATAACATAATTTTGAAAGACTTCTTTTTAGCTCTTATTCTCGTTCGTATTGTCTTGTCAAGATCTAACTATGGCACTCAAAAATAATTTTAAAACAGTTAACGTTTTAAATATATTACCACTCAAAAGGCCTATTTTTTCCAATACATAACACCCAGAGGCTATCCAATGGTTGCAGCCGCTGATGTTAATTTTTTCTTCGTAACCATGAGACTGGTGATAGAAGCCACTTCGATATTTTGCCTGTGAGAGGCATATCATCCTCTGCAGATTGAGATGACTCCTGATCCGGGCTCTCTTCTTCTGAACTGTCATCTAGAGCAATCCCATGTAATAGCACAGGCTCCGGTGGTATTGCTGCAGCCAGGAATTCTTCAATTTCCTGCCGAGGTTTCGAACGCTTCAGAGGTTCTCTTGGATTGAAGTATTTGTCAGCCTCCGGATGATAATCCTGAAAAAGAGGACAAGGAAAACTAAAGAAATAACGATAACTGCTCAGATTCCAAATTGAAAAATGTAATATCACCGAGTGAAAGAAAATAATATGGAGAAGGTACTTACCAAACCAAGATGCATTTTTCTTACGAATTTGTTGAATTCCTTCCAGCTATGTTCTTGCATGAGCTCTTGAGATAGCCTTAGATAGGTAAAAGTAGATATTCGCTTCTTGGGTGGTCCTGTTCTGTTGATTCCTTCGGGTCTGGATTGCCTTATAATCTGATCGTATGCTTCTCCATCAAATCTAGGTAAAGCATTTTCACAGGAAACCTCAATGCCTTCCTTCCATCCAGCATTTAAGACCTGGAACCACCCGTTCTTTAGATAATCAGCCTCCAAAAAAAATGCAAAGATCATGTTTAAGCATGTGTGGGGTTTCTGCCTAAATATTAATTTTTAGGGATTAACTATGTAGTAGTCAGTGATTCATGCATTACCTATCTCCAATTGTCAAAATGATCAATTTTTCAGTAACTTGAATAGCCACTAAACATTCCTTCATTCATTGTGTCAGGTGATGTATCATAAAGACCAGTTTCCCTACATAAAATACAATTTAACCTGTGTACATTCGCCCTCTATTTAGTAAATTTTACCCATTGACTGGTTTGATACAATTTGATTCAGATTGAATCTAGTAGAACCAGCTATGGGAATCCACCCTGAATCTGTCGACTTCAAGTATTTTTAATCACCTGACGCACAAGAGCCTCTGGCCCACAACCAGCTTCAGATGGTTGTTCATTATCCTGCATTTCAATGCATGTGAAATTCAATACTGCCCGATGTCTTGCCAGCATTCTGGCAATGGGTCTGTATCCATCTCTCTCGGCGAAGTTGTAATAGCCTGCTGTAAGCTCTGCAGCATGATTTCCAAACTTGTACCACCAGTGGATTCCAGCAACCTATATATATGGAAAAGAAACAAAACAAAACAAAATTATATTAATGTTTACTAACTGTTAAAATAGGTCAATGAACCCCTAAAATACAGCAAATAATAATGGTTAAAATTAAAATAAAGAGTGGCTGGGCTGCCGTTTAGTGGTAAATTAGTGGAGGTTTACCATATTGTTAGTTTAAATCTGATTCTCAACACACCTTGATGTTTATCAGGGTTCTATTCGAGAATTAGGGAGATTTACTATAGTGAGTCCAAGTTTGATTCTCAGTAGACCTTGGTATTTATCTGGGTTTTATTGGAGAGTCTTAAAACGGTTTGTTTCAGATGTCTCAATTCCACCCAAAAAACGTAGGGGTTTCCATTTAAAAATAAGAAAAATAACAAAATAAAGAGTATCTAGGGCATCTCCTCCCTGAATAAAAAGAGATACTTTATGCAGTTATTGTGTTGAAGAGCATATCAGGGACAATTTTAGGAGCTTCAAAATGCCAGATACATAATGGGTAAGAAATATTCAATTTGAAGGGATGCCGGTTGTGGGTGCTCAAGGAATGCAATGTACTGAACACCTTTCTAATTACTAAGCAGCAAACAAAATCACTTTAATTGTCAGAGAAATTGAAAGGATGGAGGTTAAAAGAAGAAAACTATCTGGTTAGGTTCTATCATTTTCAAAGCTAGACGCACTGAAATGAAGTTGCTTTGTATGACACGAGCCCACCTTAGCTGCCAGCTTGATTGGGCAGCCTTCAAAGATTTCAGAGGCAGCTTCGAGGATTTTGTCACCATGTCTTAACAGCACAGTTGAGTACCACGTCAGAAAAAACCTTCCACAATCTGTTGTATAAGATCCATTCTTACGGAAAAAGGGTGTAGAATTTGGTTTGTCATTGTAATTGCCCGCATTGTCAGGACTTGAAAATGCCCATTCCGGCTTTCCGATACTTTCTGCAGCAGCTTTCAATTCCGAGAGGAGATAATTGTCGTAACACTGTTTTCACAATCATCAAAGTATCACAATTTCAATAAAATGACATGATTTATATACTTGAATTAGCTGCACTGATAGGAAAAAAAAATGCTTTTCTTCTTTAATCATCCAATTTGTTCAGAAAGGAGCAATTTCTTACCTGAAATTCTCCAATTCCAGGGAACTTCCAACCCTTACTTTCAGGGTATGATGGATATCGCAATTCACCTGCTGGACCAAGGCCAACTTCTATTTCAGTTATTGTACCAGAATCCAAAAAGTCAAGCATATTTTCCCTGAAGCTCTTCATGAAATCAGAGTATACCTGTTGCAGAGAGACATAATACAGTTGCAAATAACATATATCAGGACAGCATAATATTACTATTGGATTGAAGAAATGCTTTCGCTTTGCTGAAAATGTTCACTTATTGAGACGATAATCATGATACCTCAACAGCCGTGCGGCCTTCAAGTACAGGTTTGTCATCCACACCAAAGGTAAGGCATTCCCTGTTCCGTGTACCATCTTTATTTGTAAAGAAGATATTTGGATTTGATTCACCAGTCTTTAGGACCCACATTGGTAAAGGAATGTTAATATTGTCACCGATATTACCTCCACATTGATGAAAGGACATGATTGCTTGTAGTTTAAAGCCTTGTTCCTGGATAATACTGAACAAGGCTCTGTAGGCAGACCAATCATATTTCTTGGGTCCTTGTCCCTCCACAATTCCCCACCATACATCAACCATAAGTCCATCAACATTTGAAGCCTTAAGGGCTTCTAGATTTGCTTTAAGAAGATCTTTTTTTTGCAGTACATTCTGCTTTGAGATCATGTCCAGCTGTCATGGTAGCAACATAAATCAGGACCGTTTGATACAGGTAAACACATGCCAATGGCAACTTTTCATCTTGATAAGTTTGCACAGAAAATTTCCGAAATTAATCCAGTCTTTTTTCTTACCGGAAGCATGACAAATACAGGGATGTAATGTGCTAGTAAAATTTCAGTTTCTGTCTTAATAATGGGATCAATGAATTCTTCTTCAACCTGTAGCACAATTTATTCTCTGTTAGAATCAATTTTTTCACTGATCAATATATGCCGAACTGTCAACAATTTCACGTCTCATTGATATGCATTAGAACAGTTTTTTCTTTATATATAGGCATTATTGTTATGCAGATGCATTGGCATTACCATTTAGATATTAATTTCGATATTTTTTTCCAAGAAGAGAGATGTAATCATTTCAAGTAGAAATGGTGACATTACATTTAACATGTGTCCAACAGGGACACAAAACCAAAAGGAGCTGCTAACTCAAAAACCAGAAAGCAACAAAATGCAAACAGTAAAGAGTAGAACCCTAAAATTGAACAGGCCAATTGAAAACCTCCAGCCCCACCAAGAAGATTCGGTGGATCAAGCAGAAAGGTCCAGCCTTCACTGAAACAAAATAACAAAACTCAAAACCTAAGCATGTCCCCTGTTCACACAGGGAAGAGTGGCTCAGGCTATAGAGTATCAAATACAATGGAATCAATTGCCACCACAAAACACTGATGTAGGGGGAAACACCATCCAAAGCCACCGAGTTCCAAACAGAAGATACCCAACCCAGAATCTGCCAGTGGACTAGGTACACAGAGTTCCCAAGGGAAAACCCTATGAAACTCTGCATAGAGGGTTGAGAACAAGACAAAAGCCAAAGCCCTCATCCTCCAACCAAAATCCTGACTCCAGGACCTGTGGGTTGAGAGTGTCGACCACAAAGAAGAAGACACCATCAAAGACAGGAGTGGTAACCACCAGCCACCAAGTGCCCAAGATCCGAAACCAACATTCACCATCGAAAACAAGCCGCCAACATTGACTAACTTGTGAATTTGAGGACACAAAGAAAACCCAATACCACCACCATTTTTGGAGCTTCCCACCACCAGCACCAAAACGCAAAGCACCAAAGGCAGCACAAGAACTAAACCTATGCCATCGATGAACCATAGTATTTCATCTGAAAGCATCTTCGGGCAGTGCTGATACAACTCTGCACACATTTGGGGCAGTGTTAACCATCCACAATGGTAGCAGTAGAGAAAATGATCTGATCGGCCAAGTATAGGGCTGCAGGGAAGCCTAATGGCGGAAAAAGGAGTGGCTAGGGGAAAAATCCTAGGTACCATCTTCCGAGTGTTTCACATTCGAGGACGGAGGGCCATTTGTGATATCTTATTTTGTATTCCATAAGATTCCAACATGCGTTCTTCAACTTGTGTTCTTCTAAGTTCTATATGATAATCTCCCCACAACTTGGACTCTTTTTTGTTCAAGACATCTTAGAATTTGGCTACTTTGAAAGAATATTCCCAAACCACTGCACCCAATACACTAAATGGGGACTCCTTGTAACATATGTACCCCAAGTTCTTCATTTCTTTATAAAGGAAATCAAATTGGGATAATCTCGTTAGATTTTACCCTAGATAAGTGCTCTGCTGTCCAGGGCAGTCTTATGAACAGATTTGTTGAGCAGTACGAACTGGGCAGCAGTAGGGCACACTTCCTCTTTCTTCTTCTCAGCATATTGCAGACTTCCTCTTTCTTCTTCTCAGCATACTGCAGACTTCCTCTTTCTCAGAATCACAGTAGGGCTCATTAATAATGAGGGAGTGGTCATCAGTTTGCATGTGCATGTGCATGTGTTAGACAGGTTGCATGTGAAGGCACATGAAATTTGCATGCGTTAAATTTCTAATTGAAGTTTGCATATGTCATTTAGGTAAGGTGCATGCAGCCTAGCTCAGTTTAGTAAAGCGCATGCAGCCTAGTAGTTAAGGTGCAGATGTATAGGAGGATGCATGCTTGCATGCCTCAGATCATCTTCAGTTGAGGTGCTGTTGTGCATGTGCCCAGATTCATTGTACTTACTATTCTTCTCATACTATAAAAGAGACTGCAGGGGTGGAGCTTTACTCATTCAGTTTTCAGTGCAGCGGTTAGCAGTTAGGTGTTTTTCCTGTAGCAGATATTCATTTTCAGAAGTAATGAAAAGACAGTAACAGGTTTTGACAGTCATTGAGTTTCCTTTATATACTTTTTAGTATTTACCAGTGTTGCA
The DNA here is from genome assembly GCA_027924585.1 of Larix kaempferi. NCBI lineage: Eukaryota > Viridiplantae > Streptophyta > Pinopsida > Pinales > Pinaceae > Larix > Larix kaempferi. The sequence continues at coordinate 8,082,608 of BSBM01000374.1, read as the reverse complement.
AACATCAACAATATATTGCCGACATCATGATATATTGTGATGCTCTCAGCTTGGCGATATTATCACTGGAAAAAATCACAATTTTTTCACATTTTCAAACCATCACTATATTTTGAAAATATCGTGACATATCAGCAAAATCTTGCCAAAAATAGAAAATATCTACAAAATATCAGCTGAGTTAGGAGATTTTGGATTTTTTTGGAAAATTTTGTTTAGTTTGAAGAGGGAAAGCAGGGGATTGAGAACAAAGGGGTTATTCACTGTTACATTTGCCCATAAATGGGCTAGAGGGAGGGGGTTGCTTTAGATGTTTAAAAATTTGAATATTTTTATATTTTATTAGGTTTGCTGATATTTTCCGGTATTTTCCCTGATGTTGCTGATAAGTTTCATTCTGGACCCTTAGTGATATATTCATCGACACAATATTTGCAATATTGCTTTTTACAATATGTGTTTATAGATTCTAGAATTAAATTGCAGTGCAGTTTTGAGTGGCTTTCAGTTTTCCGCTGTTTAGTTTTCTGTAAGAATTCTTTCAGTGTGTTACCCTTCAAACTAGCAGTCTTAAATTAGCAACACTATGTGGTCTGTATGCTAGTGAATGGTAAGCATGTGGGAGAGGTCTAGGCCCAAATGTCACCTTAGCCCAGCCTCTCAACTACTTTGGGTAACTCTCAAACCCAGGGGAGATCCATTTCAAGGTACCTGCAAACATCAATCAAGCAAATACCTCTCTACGATCTTTATAGCAGAGATCAGTGCCTTATATGGAGTCAAACAATGAATTGAAAAGACACTATCTGGGGAGTTAGTTCAATAGTATTTCACTTATATCATCAATCAATTGTCCAATTTCACAGATATCACTGATTCCAATGCAATTTCACATATATCAAGTCACTTCACTTATCCCAAGGTAGGGTTTCACACTTCCCAATGCACTACCTCAGAAAAGTGTGCTCTGAAGGGGAGAAGATCAAGTGAACTAGGGCACACTTGATGATCCAACCAAAATTGCCAAAAACCCAGCATAAACCCTAGTTTGGGCAAATTCACGTTTCCCAATGCACCAAGGCAAATGGGGATGCCCTTGGAAATCTGTGGATAAATCCACTAGGGCGAATTTGGTGGGTGGACCAGAATTATCAAATTCCAAATATTTTTGGTTTCATGAATTTATCTAGATTTTTAGAATTTTTCCAGCTATATTATATTTTTAGGGTTTTTTCATTATTGAATGAGGACGCCCTTAGAGATCTGTGGATAAATACACTGGGGCGAATTTGATGGGTGGACCAAAATTATCAAATTGCAATATTTTGGACCCATCGCTCTAGGTTAGGCCCAACTGGAGTGCTGCAGTAGCTCTGAGGTGTAACAATGGCTCCAACTGTGGGACATGCGCTCTTCTTGGGAGTGTATGAGAACCCCTAGTATCTTTTGGGTACCTGTAGACCTGCACACACATCTAACAACAAAGACATCAAATGCATCGGAGGTAGACACTTTTGTCATGCCTTGTTCAAAATGGAATGCTTATAACTCGAAGATGAAATAAAAGTGCAATGCATGGGTAACAGTAAATGATGAACTCAAATGAAACTAAACCTACCTACCGTAATCATGATAACAAAGAAGGGTTAAGTGAAATCATACCACCAATGTAGCCACCCGAGCATATCATTCATACCAAATTTTCTCCCTTTGTCTTTAGAGATAATCCAGGACAAGATCTCATCAAGGATAAGCCATGTACATACGGGTATCTTTGTGATAATTGAGACAAAAAGATAAAGAAACCTGGGAATTTGGAAGCCTTGAAATTCCTGCCACGGAGAATGATTGCTTTCCCAAGCTTTCTCTATCCATGCCTGCACCGGGATCAAGTATACATTGTCCCCATCATATATTTGTTTTGAGAAATTTTATCGCATAAAATTGGTTTTCTGATTATGGACTTGGGAAACCATTTGCAAAGATGAGCCTTGGAAATTTTTTGGAGAACCTATGAAAGGCCACTGTAATATGCCCTTATACCTGTTCAAGCATTCTTTTGGACATGCAAACATGCCATTCATCTTTGTAATTATCATGTTAGCATCACCAATAATTTTTAACAACTGGAAATTGTCAGCCACAATATTCATACCTTCAAATTTTAAGCGAAAAGATAAATAACAAATATCATAGCAAGAAGAAATGAATACTATAACTGCACACATACTTGTCCTAGTTCCATTGAAAACTCACCAATACCGTATAGAAAGGGCTGCTCAGCTTCTGTAATACTTCTTGAGAGATATCGCTGGGATTGATAATCAGGGCCCATCCTAGGAGAAGACAAACCCATCAGCTCAATACCTGTATAGGAACTTTTTGTATGACACCCTACACCATCCTCGGTGATGGGAAGGCATGACTGAACTGAGCCCAAAGAAATCTCATTAGCGATGTGGCTTCCAAAATCTTCAAACTCTTTATCATAATGTAACAACTGCATATGGTGATCGTCTGTAATAGCAACCGGATCCACATTTTGAGTTGTTTTATCATCAACTATACTCGCAAAGGGGTTGATCCAATCTTCATCATTGATGCAATGAGGAGAAGAAACAATCAAATCTTTGTCAACTAGGCTTTCATTGATTCTGTCTTCGATATCCTTCCTTGAGGTGATTAAGACTTCTTTATATTGTTTCAAATCTCCATAAAAGTTTGGCTCGAACTGATCTATACTAACTTCTTCCTCTTCAAAATATGTGTAATTGGGAGGCTCATAAACAATATTGCTTGGTCTCGAAGAATCATATATTGGCAGATCCATGAACTTCCAATAATTTTCATCTTCAAGGATCCAGCCATTTTCCTACAATAGTCCCGAGATATCATACGAAACTGTGATATATGGGTAAGGAGAACTCACCATTTCCTTGTGTCCTTCAACTTCTCCAACTAGGGTTCTTGGTCTTCATTTTTCTGAAGCTCTTCCTCCTTGTCTGTAGGAGTATCTTCTTTTTCGGACATAAGGCCTAGAATGTTATTGACAAGATCCTGAACAATGGTTTCTTCAAGTAGGCCTTCTGAGACTTTTCCTTCATTCTGAATTTCTCTGACCAAGACTGCTTCATGGGAGCTATCAATAGATTGATCTTTGTCATGGAACCCTTTTGTAATATCTTTGTTCTCAAGGACTTGGTCCTCTATCCAACTTTCTTTCTTGAAAAAACTTTTCATTTCTTCTGTTGGATTTTGTACAACTTTGGAAGATATTATTCATTATATTTTATTGTACTTTCATTGTACTTGTTTATACCTCCTAAGGGAGAAGAACCTTATGTAATCAATTATGTAAACACATGAAAGAATCAATGTAAGCCTTGGGGTGCAAAAGGAATTAATAAAAAGATTAAAAATAAAATATTTATTGCCCCTAAGACAAGTCGGCCCCATAAGGGATTTTCTGGTTTCAACACTTGTATAAATATGAGGTTAGTGCTCCTCATTTGTTCATTCTCACACTTGAGATTGGCACATCACTTGGGAGAGGAGAATTTCGCATCACCTAAAGGAGGAGGCTGATTTCTAGGGTTTCTACTTGTGGAAAACATTTCCACACTTTCTCTTTCTTCATTTGTACTCTGATCTCAGAATTATCATCTCTCTGCGAAGGTTGCTGGGTTTTCTCCCATTTGGGTTTCCCAGGGTAAACTCTGTGTTGTTGTTTTGTGCTTTGTCTTACTTCTAGTGATCTTGGTAATGCATTTATGTTTTATGCTATGCATGTATGAAATTTAACATGGTATCAGAGCCATTCTAGAAGAAGCCATTGCCGAAGCATTGTCAGAACCCTGCCGGAATTAGGGTTTCATCTTGTGAAGTCTTCACTTATTATTTTGGAGGAAAAGAGCCACAGGAATTTCGTTTTTGGCTAGACTAATCCATTGGTGAAGACGGAATTCAATTCCGAGAACTTTCAATTTTTGACCTAACTCTGTGGCTGTAGCAGAATTAGGGTTTCAGTTTTATCTCATTTCTCTCCACAGATTTGGACCAACCCACCCTCTATTCAACTCTCCTTGGCAAGGCGAACTTATCTGTGGGTTCAGTTTTTCAAATTATTGACTTTTATTTTTGACCTAGCTCCTGCTAGGGTTTCTGAACCAGATCTACAATCAAGATGATTGGGATGAAAGTTGAAGATCGTTTGGAAGGAGCCCCCAACTTTATCTCCTGGAAGTCTAGGGTTCTTCTACTCCTAGAAGAAAATGATCTTTTACTATATGTAAATGAGAAGGTCCCCGAACCAGAAGCCGAAGAGGATAAATCTCGATGGAGGAAGAATGATGCTAAAGCAAGAAGGATTCTTGTGGATTCCGTGAGAGATCATTTGGTTCCTCAGATCTCAGGAAAGAAGAATGCTAGGAAAATGTTGAAGACCATTATGAAGCTGTTTGAACACACTAGCCTAAATATATCCATGACTTTGAGAAACCAACTCTCAAATATGAAGATAGCAAAGTTAGAATCCATTGTCTCATACTTTATGAGGATCGCAGAACTCAGAGACAAGCTCAACACCAGTGGAGATCCTATTGGCGATAAGGAGCTTGTCCTCCACACTTTAAATGGTCTTCCACCATCATGGGAGTCCTTCATCCAAAGCATAAGTGGTAGATCCAAACTACCAAAGTTTGACAAGCTTTGGGCAGATTGCTCTCAGGAGGAGACCAAGATTGCAGCACGTCAAAGACTCCATGGCCATAACACTCAACGTGAGGAGAACCAAGCTTTTGTTTCTCATGCCACGAAGGGTAAGGGAAAAGGTAGGAAGTTCCATAAACACAAGCACCAAGATAGGAGACCAAGTCCTCGCCCAGATCAAAAGGAGAAGAAGGACATATCTCAAGTTCAATGCTATAGGTGCAGAAAATATGGACACTACGCAAATAGCTGTCGAAGTTCAAGTAAAAGGAAGCATGAAGCCTCAACTGCTGATGCAGAAGAGGATCATCATCGTAAGAAGCAAAGGGATGATGATCGTTCGGAGTTCCTCTTCTAGAAGATCCAGAATACAAGAACATAGATCTCTCATGGTTCCCACAAGAAGGCAGTGGGGGCCCACACACCAAAACAATAAGAGATAAGTATTTTGTTTTCTTGCTTACATAGATCTGTTTTGTCTTATATGCTTTTTATATGCAGATCAAATGTATTGAGCAGTTGATATAGTTTACCCTATTATATCATGCATATGAGCTACATAACATTTCATGAAGTTAGTCTAGATGATATCTCCCTCCTACATGCTTAGGGTAGTGCACACTCTTGATGGCATGGTCTAGTGGAGATAACTGACATCTAGATACTTCCTCATATTCATGATTGTTGTGATAAAGTATTAGCTAAGATGCTTGTGTAAACTATTTGTTTTTCCCAGTTGATTATAAAATGTCATTGATCATCAGTCGAGATTTGACTTGTAGGGAAAAGACCATGTGATTTGGCCTACAAGAGAAGACTTGTTCCGATGGACATATGAATCCCGTTGATATTCAGCAAGAAGCTTCCTGGAATATGACTCTCAGCCTAGAAGGTTGACCTTGGAGGAAGCTTTCACAGAAGTGAAACCAGAAGTAAGCCACCTTCAGATATTTGGCTGTCCAATCTTTATACATGTGCCCAAGTTGGAACCTTCAGGCAAGAAGGGAATCGTTGTGGGATACAGTGAGTCTTCAAAGACTTACAGAATCTACATCCCAGGGTCTAGACAGATTGAAGTCAATAGGGATGTGACCTTTGAAGAAGAATTAGCTGTTGGGAAAGGTAGAGGATCAGACATGGAGATCGATGATGAAATGATAGAACTAAAGAAGATGAGATCATCTCCCCCTCTAGTTCAAGAGGGAGTTAGCAGAAAAGGATGAACCTATCGATTCCATTGATCCAGTTGATATCCCCAGAAATGTTGCAGTAGGTCGGAAAAGACCTAGATGGGCACAACAGACTTAGCATGGAGCATATGGGAAACACAAGGCCAGATTTGTTGCCAGAAGATTCTCTCAGAAAGAGGGAGTTGATTATGATGATACATTTGCTCCTGTGGCTCAAGATACTCCCATCAGATCGATCATTGCTATTGCTTCAACTATGAGATGGAAGGTGCATCAGAATGATGCAGACCCCAACCTTTGCTTCAAGGTTGCAGATGATGAGCCACTGATTTTTGTATTGTATGTTGATGACTTGTTTCTCACAGGAAATGAGAAACTCATTGTATGGTGTAAGAAGAATCTCGCCTCTGAGTTTGAAATGAAATATCTTGGATTGATGCACTACTTCTTGGGATTAGAAGTATGGCAGAGGCAGAAAGAGATTTTCCTAGGACAAGGAAAATACTCCATTGACATATTGAAAAGATTCGGCATGTTGGAATACAAGTCCATGACTACTCCGATGGATGTGAATTGGAAGAAGTTGAGAGATTCTACTTCAGATTCTGATTTGATTGATCCCACCATGTATCGCCAGTTGATTGGGTCATTGATGTATCTGACCAACACCAGACCAGATATATGTTTTGCTGTGAATGCCCCCAGTCAGTTCATGTTCGAACCAAGGCAGATTCACTGGATTGCTGCAAAACATGTGCTCAGATACTTACGTGGCACTATGGGATATGGTTTGAAATATGCTTCAGATAGTGACCTAAGATTGTAGGGGTTTACAGACTCAGATTGGGTCGGATGTGTTGCAGATTGGAAGAGTACTTCCGAATGTTGCTTCAGTTTGGGTTCTACGGTTATTTCCTGGTACAACAGGAAACAGAACTCGGTAGCACTTAGTACTGCAGAGGCCGAGTACATGGCTGCTAGCACAATAGCTAGAGAAGCAGTTTTGCTTCGTAAACTCCTGGTAGGATTGTTTGGCCAGATTCCAGAGTCGACCGTGATTCATTGTGATAACTAGAGCTGTGTGTAGATGTCAGTGAATCCTGTATTTCATGACAGGTCAAAGCATATCGAGATTTGATATCACTTCATTCGTGATATGGTTCAGAAAGGTGCGGTCGAGTTACAGTACGTGCCGACAGACGACCAGACTGCAGATGTTCTCACCAAGGCTCTTCCTAGGATGAAGTTCGAATACCTTCGTGGAAGACGTGGAGTCGAAGAGAACATATCCCTCCTTGAGAGGGAAAGATGACATTGAGATGCTTGCCTTGCTTTGCCCTGGTGCCTTCTGCAGTCCAGTTACTCAGCCAAATATGGGAGAAATTTCATAGGCAGATGAGTAGGACAATCAGCAGTTGGTCGGGCTCACCCAGGTACCTTCTACAGTCCAGTTACTCAGTCAGATATGGGAGAAATCTCATAGGCAGATGAGTAGGACAGTCAACAGTTGGTCGGGTTCACACTGGTGCCTCTGCAGTCCGGTTACTCAGCCAGATATGGGAGAAATCCCATAGGCAGATGAGTAGGACAGTCAACAGTTGGCCGTGTGGTTGCACAGGTGCCTCTACAGTCCAGATACTCAGCCAGATATGGGAGAAATCCCATAGGCAGAAGAGTAGGACAGTCAGTAGATGGCCATGCCCTTTTGCTTGTTTGAGATCTCAGCCAGGTATGGGAGGACCCCATTGGCAGATGAGACAGACAGGTAGCAAATTGTACAGCAGAGATGGCACAGCTGATTATCTCAGATATCCAGGATTGAGTGATTTTCCTGGATCCAGGATCGAGTGATTCTCCTGGACTCACCGAAGGACTGGTGAGGATGTCACAGATATTCAGGATTGAGAGATTCTCCTAAAATCTAGGATCGAGTGATTCTCCTGGACTCACTGAAGGATTGGTGAAGATGATACACTAAGATTGCATGGACAACCTTCAGTATGCATAGAGATGATGGAGACAGAGTAGAGTACAAGATGAAACCCAGATGATCGTGATGCTGATGAAGACCGAAGAATACCTTCCTCGTTGAGAGGGAGTGTTGGATTTTGTACAAATTCGGAAGATATTATTCATTATAATTTATTGTACTTTCATTGTACTTGTTTATACCTCCTAAGGGAGAAGAACCTTATGTAATCAATTATGTAAACACATGAAAGAATCAATGTAAGCCTTGGGGTGCAAAAAGAATTAATAAAAAGATTAAAAATAAAATATTTATTGCCCCCAAGACAAGTCGGCCCCATAAGGGATTTTCTGGTTTCAACACTTGTATAAATATGAGGTTAGTGCTCCTCATTTGTTCATTCTCACACTTGAGATTGGCGCATCACTTGGGAGAGGAGAATTTCGCATCACCTAAAGGAGGAGGCTGATTTCTAGGGTTTCTACTTGTGGAAAACATTTCCACACTTTTTCTTTCTTCATTTGTACTCTGATCTCAGAATTATCATCTCTCTGCAAAGGTTGCTGGGTTTTCTCCCATTTGGGTTTCCCAGGGTAAACTCTATGTTGTTGTTTTGTGCTTTGTCTTACTTCTAGTGATCTTGGTAATGCATTTATGTTTTATGCTATGCATGTATGAAATTTAACATCTTCGACGTAGGGCATCCATCTTTTGCATCTTTCTAGACACCAATAGCTACAAAACACTTCTAACATTTCTACAAAAGAGGATATTGTACCCTTGTCTAGGTCTTTAAACCAGGTAAGGGCCTTGCCTCCCAAATGCAACACAAATGACTTCATGTAAGCATATTCATCCTTGATACCGAAATCTGGAGCAAGTGCCAGAAAGTTCCAAACATGGTCAAAGGGATTATCACCTCGATCACAAAACTTATCCATGAATATCTTTGGTAATTCATTTGAAATGCTTGATAAATTGAGAGGGGAAAAATGGTCTTCCAACTCTGCACCGGTCAACTGATCAGAGCTTCATAATTCGAAAATGTGTCTTCTTTGATTTCTTCAACCTGATCTTGATCACGGATGTCATCCTGGATCCTTTCCTGTACATGGCCAATCAAGTGCTTCCTCACATCTTCATCCATATTAGGATCCCACTCTTTGCTAAATGCCTCGATCAAATGTCCAAGTGAAGGAAACTTTTTAGGAGGGAGCCCTTCATACTAATTTCTGATGTCCCGATCATTCAATAAATCAAGAGATGACACAAATAACTTCATTTTAACATCCTCATGCATTATTTTGTATTCCAGGATAAATGCCCTGAACATCAAGTTATTGCCCTAATATTGTATACTCATATTCACGAAACGTTGCAAAAGGCACCTTTCCATCATCATCAATATCCAACTGATATGGATACCCCAGAATGTGTGAGAAATCCAATGTATCAAACCAATGATGGTACATCCATGTTTCATCTAAGGATTCCATATCATCGTCTAAGGTTTCCTTAAATTGCACTTGTTGATTTTTTATCCGTGGAGTCCCCAGATAATACCTACAAACTTAGTCCTTAACATTAATCTTATCAAAAAGTAAATCAAAGCTTCCTCTTGAATCTGTTCTTGTAGAGTACCTCTTTTGATTTTCTTCTGTGGGAGTGGCTAGGAGAGACCTGTCAAGTTAGAACAACAAATTTCACCAAAGTACAAAAAACGAGAACGTACCTGAGATGTCTTGAATGAAGCACTTGTGATTAGAGTTGCCAAATAAGACTTGTAGGGTTAGTCCTTAATAATAGTATATCTTTTAATATTAATTGAAGGACTTACCTTAATTTCTTACCGAATGTCGTTCTTGCCAAGGATATGAAAAATATGACCTGAGCCAACCACCAAAATGTTACCCTTCAAACTAGCATTCTTAAATTAGCAACATTATGTGGTTTGTATGCTAGTGAATGGTAAGCATGTGGGAGAGGTCTAGGCCCAAATGTCACCTCAGCCTAGCCTCTCAACTACTTTGGGTAACTCCCAAACCCAGGGGAGATCCCTTTCAAGGTACTTGCAAACATCAATCAAGCAAATACCTCTCTATAATCTTTATAGCAGAGATCAGTGCCTTATATGGAGTTAAACAATGAATTGAAAAGACAACTTGATCTATCTAGGGAGTTAGTTCAGTAGTATTTCACTTACATCATCAATAACTTGTCCAATTTCACAGATATCATTGATTTTGTTATCCACTAAAATTGCACTTAGTGGATTCCGAGTGAACCGTCGAAGACTTGAACAATCCATTTGTTCATCATCAGTGTTTTGAGATCCATCAGGCCGAGTTTTGGCCATTTTTTAATAATTTGCATGTTCATACACCCCTTGGAGATATTGTAAAAATGTGCTAGCATGACGGTCTTTTGTAAAGAGGTTGGATTCCTAGGACTTAGACATCAAATGCGATCATTCCATGGTGTTTTTTCCCTTGTCAATTATGCAATGTTGAACAAGCGATGTATAATCGACGAGTTTTTCACCAGCTCCTCCAAAGTTGGAATGGCCGTCTTGGTGGTTAGGCCTTAGGAGATCATTAAAGTTCATGTGTCAATGTTTATGAGCTTGCTAGACATATAATTGAGTCAATATGGACATGCACTAGGTCCCCTAGGATTTTCGGTTAATTTTGAAAAAATAATTTTTTCTCGTAAAACGGGGTTTTTTAAATGTTTTAATTAAAAAATCCCAAAATATGATAAAAGTGTGGTTAGGAGGTGAAATTTTCCATGGGGGTGCTCGTTTTCTAACCCAAAGCACCCGTTAAATCCCTAAACCCACTTTTTCTAAGTTTTAAGTGAATATTTTTTACTTAAATAAAAATTCTCTCGAAATTAATAAAAGAGGATTATTTAATTCAAAAAATAAAGATTTGGAGAAAATCAAATTTCCTAAATTGAAGGAAATTTGTCCAACTGAAGGCCCAATTAAGTCAGCAATCAATATCGGAGACTGAATCAAACATGATCCAGCTAATTGGCAGTCAAATCAAGTCACATTGAGTGGATCTCCAGTGAGGGGGCAAATTTCTCCTCAAGGAAGCACATTTATCCATGAGAGAGCTCACCTCTTGTTGTATATGTGTCATAGAAAGAGAGGGGGGTGACCTACCTTGTGAGAGATGGTGCCTACCACCTCTAGTTCACTTCAATTCGACCCCAATCATCTCAAAAAGATCCAACACTTGGCAAATTTGCCCCCCTTGGGGTTTGCTCTCTTTTTTCCTATTTAAGCAAGAAGGGCTTTGGGTCTCATATCTCTCATGGTCAGAGGATCGAAAGGCCGCTCAAGCTCTGCTTCTGTATTTGTAATATCATTTGGAATAATCAAAAGGCTTTGGAGGTCTTATGTGGTGTATGGCTCAATTGTGTGACTGATCATTGTTTCGTTATGAGGTAATATGTATTTATTTATTTTTGCATATCTTTGGTTGAGTGTTGGCCTTAGAATGGGAGTTATCTCCTAGTAGGTAAGAGAAATTCTAGTTTGATTTATGCTCTTATTGTTTGGTTGTAGTAGATCTCTTGGACGTGTATGTTTAATCTAGGTTGATTGCATGCTTTCTAAGTTTCTACTGCAAGAAACACCAATGCTCGTTTTAACCATTTTGTATGCAAGAATCTCTAAGCTGCAGGTTACCTAGATTGAAGAAGGGGTTGAGCTCGATTGTGTCTTCCTCATCTTCAAGCACTTTCGAAGAGGCATAGCCCCTCTGCTCTCCATCATCAAGCCCCATTGCCCAAAGTTCCCAAGCTTTGAGTTGTTTCCTTTCTTTCTCCTTCACTTCAAATTATATTTCTCACTTGGTTACTTGTTTGTATGCTATAACTTAGATCTGATATATCTATTAAGGTTTCATTTAAAATCAGACCTTTGTTATAGTTTTGCATGCTTAGATTTAAGATTTTGATTAAAGGTTGATTTTACATCTAGATCTAGCATAAAGTTTTCCTTTATGCAAGCTAGTTCAAAGTAGATCTTGAGGTTTGTGCAAAGGATGCTTTTGTGTTGGTTTAAATTTCATATCTAGCAAATTATAAGTGCTCTATTGGTTGCTCTAAAAAGCAAAGCCAAGATCCTCAAAAGGACTTGTCCTTTTGAGTTCTTTTAGTCATTTTTGTAAACCATTTAACTTGGAATTTTTTCAATAATTTTTCTAGTCTACCCAAATCACTTTTAAAGTGATTTTGGGCATTTTTGAGTACTAATTTGTTCGTTGTCATTTTTTTATATTTTAGCAGGTTTTGGGACTTTTGGGTGAAAAAATCAAGTTTTAGGCCAATCCAGAGCTTCCCGAAGCATCCTAGCTTCATTCGACAACTTGTGTTGGCATTTTTCTAAGCTTTTGGATCTATATCTGTAAAGATCCAAGGCATTTCTTTCAAGAGATTATTGTAACCCATAAATAAAAAAGAGGAGCAAGTGGGATACCCAGCGCCCACACCCCATCCCCCTTGGGGGATTCACACTTTTTTTTGGTTTGCTTTTTCTAACTTTTTCTTGCTTTCTTTTATCAACACATGCACACAATCTTCCCTAACGGGCTGTATAGTTAGCGTACTTTATTTCACAATCTTGTATTTTATTTCACAATTAACAAACTCATAAAAAACTAAATCTGGTTGTGCATTCCTGAAGTACTGAAAGGGAAAAGAGATTCTCAACTGTCAATAAATTACTTGTTACAATTTTTTAACAAATAAATTAAGGCTGAGTATTCCTTAAGTAAACGGAAAGGGTTATCCCCGGTAGGTGAAAAGAGACTCTCAGCCTCATAATAAAACTTAATAAAATTTACCAAGGCTTAAGTTCCTGTATGCTCTTGACTGCTGCAGCTCAGTCTGAACAGTTGGCCAATCAGAAAGGGACTGTAGAATTTTCTGCACTGTAGTGTTTGCTGGTTTGTGTTAACAATTTGTGGTTTTCATTCCCAGTCGGTTATGCATAGACTGGGAACTACTTATAAAAATTATTCTGTAGCAATCAAACACACACTAGAATGCTAATAACAGGCTGTAAACACATTTAACCTAAGTTGCGCGGAAGCGCTCTCCCCCCCTCTCGCCCCCGCTCCGGAAGCTAGCTTCCGGCCAAAGCTAGGCGGAAGCTAAGCAGAACCGCGCTTTGCTTTCGCTTCCCGGCGGAATCGATTTTGAGAAGCGCGCTTCGGGCAAAAAAAAATCGCTCCCTGCCACTGTGTGAGAGCGTTCAGGAATCGATCCGAAGCGTCGCTTCCGGATCGATTCCTCTTCGCTTCCGTTTCGCTTCCGACTCGCTTCCTTCATCGATTCCGGCTTTTAAAAAACGATTCGGTCGCTTCCCGAAATCGATTCTCAGCGCTTCCTCGGACGATTCGCCCAAACCAACGATTTTTTGGTTGAGTTGGAGCTCGTGGGGTCCACGCTTGGGGTTTTGGAGGGGGGAATAGGGCTTTGAGGTATAAAGCCCTCCTCCACACTCCATTTTGTCACTTTCATTTGAGAAGAGAAGAGAAGAGAGGAGAGGAGAGGAGAAGAGAAGAGAAGAGGAGAAAGAGGAGAAGAGAAGAGGAGAAGGTGCCATTGGAGATTGAAGAAGGTTGGAATCTTGGATGCTTGGAGCCTTGGCAAGTTGGCACACTCACTACCATTGGAGTCTTGGACATCCAAATAGGTAGGCTCTAAACCCTTTCTTGTTGATTTGCTTTGTGTTTGAAGTTTGAACTTGAAGTTTTGATGCTTGAGACTTGAATTTTTTAAGCTTGAAATTTGACTAGAATCTAGAATGTCATTGTAAATGTTCCTCTCCTACTCTTTCCCATGCTTTCTCCATCATTTCTATTGCAGGGCAACAGGTTAAACTCTAGTTCCACTTCCAACTTCCAAGTCCAACAAACATGATGATGGGTTTATGGTTTCTTTTGTTGGTTCCATTTGTTGTTTTGATGATGTTCATTGAAAACCGGAGGAGGAATGAGGGAGAGGGAGATGATGAAGAAGTGGGTAGTGGCACATACCGTGGAGAGGAGGAGGGAAGGGAAGAGGAGGAGGAGGAGGAGGAGGGAAACCGAATGAAAACCAAGGAAGACACAACACCCTTATGGAAATATGTCACCAAGCAGGGAGGAAGCAAGGGGGGTGGAACCGCCAAATTTGGTTGCCCCCATTGTAAAAAGACTTACACGGGTTCATATACCCGTCTGAGAAGACATCTATGTGGGAACATGCCATGTGATGAAAACAAAACTGTAGGAGTTTGTGTTTGCAAAAGTGTGACATCAACACAAAGAGCCATGTATAAGAAGGAAGAATTTGAAGCACAAAACAAATCAAAAGCAAGGTTTGACCATGACCCCTCAATGAACTCACCGATAGCTAGAGGCCCATCCACCCAAGGTAGTGGATTCTCACCCCCTGGGTCACGTAGGACAATATCAGATTTCCTTGACACCAACGGTAGGGATGATGTGGATGCAAGAGTGTTCCGGTTTCTCTATGCATGTGGCATACCGTTCAATGTCCTTCGCTCACCCTATTGGCATGAAATGGTAGATGCCATTCGCACTGCTCCAGCAGGATACAAGAGCCCAGGGTATGACAAAGCTAGAACTGTGGGGCTTGACAAGGAAAGAGGCAAGATCCAAAATGCTTTGGGGCAATTCACAAATGCTTGGAATGAGTATGGGGTATCAATTGTATCAGATGGATGGACAAATGTAAAAGGCAAGCCATTGATAAATGTTCTTGGTGTGTCTGCTACTGGTGCAGTCTTCCTTTCAGCCCATGACTACTCAGATAAATTCAAGACTGGCATAAACATTGCAGAACTCCTACTCAAAACCATTGAATCTATTGGTCCATACAATGTCATCCAAGTCATAACCGACAATGCTGCTAATTGTAAGGCAGCGGGAGCAATCATTGAAGATAAATACCCCAACATATTTTGGTCTGGGTGTTTGGTTCACACAATGAACCTTTTGATGCACGACATCATTAAGTTGAAGGAAAATCAATACAAATGGATTGGTGAATTGTACAAAAAGGGCAAGAAGATGATAAGATTTATAACCAACCATAGCAATGCCCATGGAATTTTCCGCAGTCACTCAAAGTTGGAGCTATTGAATATAGCAAAGACTAGATTTGCTAGCTACTACCTCACTTTCAGGCGCCTTTTGAAGGTAAGAGAGGCATTAGCTAGCATGGTATCAAGTGAGTCATGGCAGGTCTTGAAAGATAGGTGTACATCCGCATCTGAAAGGCTTGATTTTCAGGAGGTAGAAGAAACAGTTCTTGATGCGGGATTTTGGGCAAGTGTCAAGTATGTTTTGCAATTCACAAAGACCATATATAACATGATTCGGTTTGCAGATACAAATAAGCCGGTGATTGGGGAGGTGTATGAGCAGATGGATAGCATGCTGGGTCAAATTAAAGATATTGTTGAACAGAAAGATCCCATCTTGTATGACCATATTCATGAACATGTGGTCAAAAGGTGGGAACATCTCAATGTTCCACTGCATGCCTTAGCGTATGTATTAACACCAAAATATTATTCTCCATCTTGGTTGGCCAAACCAGCACCTGGGGGTGGGGTTAGGAGAAAGCCCCACACAGATCCAGAGGTACATCTTGCGTACATGACTGCTATAGACAAGTTGGTCCCTGATTTAGAGGAATGTGACATATTGCGCAGTGAATTAAGCAAATACCTCAGTGAAGTTGGTCCATTTGGTACTTTGCATGCAATCAGAGATCGAGATAGGGCGCCTCCTATCGAATGGTGGAACATGTATGGCTCAACATGCCAACGCTTGTATAGATTGGCTGTTAGAGTGCTTTCACAGGTGGTTAACAGTTCCTCTGCAGAAAGGTGTTGGAGCACCTATAGCTTCATCCACTCAGTGAAAAGAAATCGATTAAATGAAAACCGAGCAGAAAGCTTGGTTTATGTACATTACAACTTGAGGTTGTTGACTCATTATTGTGAGCGTGCCAAAACTAATAGATCATATGTCACTTGGGACAACAATCCGGAGGAGCATAACTTGGAGGATGGAGCCATAGCTTTGGAGCGCTTGGAGGAAGAGCTTTTGGGCGATGAGGATGACGCATATGCAGTACCACTACCAATGGCGCCGCCATCTTCTTCCTTGTTTCCAGATGCACCATCTTTGCCTAGAGGTTCACAACCTCCATCTGCATCAGTGAGGGGGGGTCGTGCAGGATCGAGTCTTGGACGTGGCTCAGCAGTGGTGGCTGTTGGGGATGATAATCCCACTCCCGTTGTTCAGAGACCACGAGAAAAGAAAATGGAAATTTCTCGTGGCAAGAGGAAACATCCATGATTCCATAAAATCTATTTTTCTTGTATTTTCTTGTTTACAGTACTTTCAAGTTTCGGCACTATTGACTCTTTTATATTTATTATCATATATTTTGTAAACATTACATGGCATTTCAAGTTTGAAGTTTTATGTTGAACCTACGGTCTACCTTTGAATTTGAAGCTTTAAGGTTGAATCTTGATGTTATAACTTATGGAATCATGGATATTGGACCTATGGTTGATGAAATCATGAATTCACTAGTAAATGATTAATGATGATTGATGAATGATGTTATATGGTATCATTGTTTATTTCATGCTTTTCAATGATTAATGATGTTATATGATGTTATCTGATGATTGATGAACTTCTACTTGCATTTGTTGACATATATGCATCAAAATATATAAAAAATATATATTATATAAAAAACGCTTCCGGAACGCTTCCTAACCGGAAGCTTTTGAAAATTTCGCTTCTCGCTCCCGCTCCCGCCCCCGCTTCTCGCTCCCGCTCCCGCTCCCAAGTAACCTTGCATTTAACAATCACACATGAAAATTTGACTCAGAGATTTTTTGGCCAAATCGAGCCTTGGAAAAACCCCCACGGGGAAAACCAGTTGAGAGAGAGAGAGAGGTATTATTTCTTCAGTAAGTCAATGTACATAAATTCACACAGCAGAAAATTTACTTATCTCCACCATGAAATTTCACCCAACAAATTTCTCGAAAACTGTGCCAAATAGCAGCCTGGAATTTTGTGCCTGGGTGCCTCGATTTCTGTGCTGAAAATACTGTGACTGTAAAGTACAGTCCTCCTCGATTTCTGTGCAGAATACTGTCTCAAAATGTGTGCCCCAAATCAACCTCAAAATCTGTGCAGCAAACCTTGAAATCTGTGCCTCTCAACCTCCTCGAAATCTGTGCTGAGATTTTCGGGAAATGTGCCCAGAATTCCTCCTCGGGCTGCGTGCAAACACAAGTGAAATTTGTGCCTAGAATTTCTAGAAACTCGTGCCCAGAATTCCTCGAACTTTGTGCCAATAAATGACTGTTGTACTTTCAGAACTCGGGATGTGTGCTTCCTCGAACTTCGTGTCAAGTCAAACTGCCTCGGGATTTGTGCTGTACGGCCAGCATTAAATGCTGCTGTACTAACCCTCGATTTCTGTGCTGAAATGACTACCTTGGGATTTGAGCCTGATGAAGACTGTTTAGAAAACCGTACTGTGCATTAAATGCCCTGACTGATACCTCGAATACTGTGCCAAGTGATGGCTGTAACTCCTCGAAGTGCGTGCTAGGGTTCTCTTGGTCTCTCTCTCACGATTTCTCTCTTGTGAAAACTCAACAAGTGAATTAGGTTTTAGCCTCCCTCCCTTTTTGTCTAATCCCTAAATGGGAATCTAATCCAACGGTGGATATAAACTCAATCCAATGGCTAGGATAAGATGAGAGCAAAAATCACATTAATTATTTCACTTAAATAAATTATTTGCTCACCCACTTTAACTTTAGCAAAAAGTGACTTTAAAGATATAAAGTCTCATTAAAGTGTTTTTAATGTGAGGGTCACTTTTCCCCCTTCTTAGTGACTTAGGCTAAAAATCACTAGGGGAACACTTCCCTAGGTACAAAATTAACAGGGACTTGAGTGACTAGCTTAATAGGGAAATCCAACAAAAACTTAATCACTAGAACTCGAGAGGTCGCGTGAAACTAACTACAGAGTCAGTGGGCTACTTTAAGCAGGTTATGCCTTGCCTAGTTGGAGCCTTGGTATAGTTGTCCTACGCTCAGTCCGAAGGACTAAGTTGGAATTGGGACAAACCAAGAACTAACCCACTCTCATTATAATAAATCAATTAAAACTGACCAACAATACACTTGCAACAATTTCACGACACAACAACACTCTAAACTTTGTGACTCCATTTGGCACTGGTACTATCTGCAACAATCAAACAATAAGTGAATCAATGTGTTAAATGTATTTTTACTCATGCTGTTGTTTTAATTCATAGTTGCATTTCCCGGTTCAATATTAATTCATATTCAAACTCCTAGAATCTTTATTCTTTCTCTAACTTAGCTTAAAGGCCATAGTTTGTTTTCATGGGGACCACCCCCCTTGGCTTCGCTAGGAGTTGGCCTAAATGGAGGAGTTGAGTGTTGAGTGACAGTATCTCGACTCTTTGCTTTCCCCTAAGGACGCACTCAATGGCATGAAGATTTCTTCCACGCTAACCCCTTTTCCCCGAGGTGCGTATCCGGTGGCAACAGATTCCAATGCAATTTCACATATATCAAGGCACTTCACTTATTCCAAGTTAGGGTTTCACATTTCCCAATACACTACCTCAGAAAAATGCGCTCTAAGGGGAGAAGATCAAGTGAACTAGGTCACACTTGATGATCCAACCAAAATTGCCAAAAACCCAACAAAAACCCTAGTTTGGGCAAATTCACGTTTCCCAATGTACCAAGGAAAATGGGGATGTCCTTAGAAATTTGTGAATAAATTGACTAGGGCGAATTTGGTGGGTGGATCGGAATTATCAAATTCCAAATAGTTTTGGTTTTATGAATTTATCTAGATTTTTGGGTTTTTTCTAGCTATATTATATTTTTAGGGTTTTTTCAATATCGAATGAGGACACCCACAGAGATCTGTGGATAAATCCATTAGGGTGAATTTGATGGGTGGACCAAAATGATCAAATTGCAAATATTTTTGTATTTTTGGAATTTTTAGATTTTTAGGGTTTTTAGAAATTTTCAGATTTTAGGGTTTTTATGCATAAAATTGCAACAAAATAAAAAGACAACTAAACTAAGAAAAAGAGTAATTTAATGACAAGAAAAGTGGATATGATTTTTGTCTCAATCCCTAGGGCATGAGAGATCAATGATCAACGTTCCTCTCTTGAAATGTCCTTTAACACTTGCAAGTTAGGGCATCACCTAGCATCCTCTAAGGTTTAGTAGGAGAGCCTAACTAGGGAAAATGAAGAAGTCCAAGGCCCCAAATAACAATAGAGAACTCCTATGGAGAATGTTCTCTTCATACAAAAGTTGACAAAATATTGACAAAAGCCCTAACAAATCAACAAAATGCATCATAAAAGCACCATTCAACTAAGCTAGGAGCATAACTTACCAACATTTAACAAAGAGTGAGCAAGGAGAAAGACCTTATGTCACACTTGTGCATGAGTTCTCCCAACTAGTCTAGCATCAACCATTTGCATGTGTAAAAAGAAGCCCTAAAACATCATTCATCCACCTCCAAGCCAGAGAATTCATCCCAAGAGAAGTGCACATCACATTAATGACTCATAGAGTAGGAGAAAGAGAGTAAAAAACATATTTGAACCCTTATCTTATGATTTTACAATGAGGTGAGGTGATCTATTTATATGATTTCATCCTTGACCTTTTTAATTTTTGAGCCTACAAGTCAACATTAAATTAGAATATTTTTAGAGTAAAGTCCCCACAAGTTAGGGAATAAGCCCTAAAATAGACATAAAATAGCAAATAAGACTAAAATAAAGGCATCACATGATGAAATAGTGAGCCAAAGGTGGATGTCATGCCCCAACTGACCCCAAAATGTTGTTTATCCTTCAACGCCCCCCTTTCCAAGCTTGTAGGCTCAACTATGGAAGGATGACATCATAGGCTAAAGAGTTAGAGGAGGGGTTTCTTTGTGCTGGAATGAGGTCCAAGTGGGTGAAGGAAGTGTGCTAAATAGGGGACAACAACCCTTTACAAAATGCAATCACCTCTGCATAACAAAAATCAAGGTGGTTATGTGCCCAAGTGGGTCACCCCTAGTAGTCTTGGACATCAACCCATGGGATTAAAGCCTTGCATGGTGGGGATATCCACACAATGAAGGGGCATTCGATTGTGCCACAAAGCCAAGTACTTCTAAGAGTGAAACCAAGGGAGCTTGCCATGACCAATCTAGGGGGACAACACCTAATCCAAATATTCATCAAATATAACCTTCTTTGACCTTTACAATAAAAATTTTGGACTCCTCGCTCTAGGTTAGGCCCTACCGGAGTGCTGCAGTAGCTCTGAGGCGTAATAGAGTGCAAAATCTGTTCACCATGGTTTAGAAAATTTAACAAATTTGGCATACAATTCACCTTGTTCCAAATGCATCTTATGCTATTCCTCATTTTTTGGTAAAAATCAAAAGATCATCTATAAAAAGGTTAGATTTTTGGGTTATTATGAAAGTGTTTACACCATATTTGGGGGTGCTTCATGAGATTTGGGGTACATGGTGTATGATCAATCTCTGGATTGTCCTAGATGGATTGCAACATGAGAGATGGTTTGAGATTGCTTGCTCGTTGGATGCTTGACCTCAAGATGGTGCTGGCTTAGTTTTCTTCCCTTAGGCGTTGGAGTTCTTTTGCTTGATTGGTGGACACCCTTCATGATGCCCACATAGAGGAACCACTTGCTTGGAGAGTGCTCCATTTGGGATGGGGAGCATTTTGCATCATAGAGGAGGGCTTCAAGCTTGAGATGGCATGCGGTAGCTTGGATTCCTATTTGGAGGATTGGAGATGGCTCAGGGATGCTTGGGGCTTTGACAATGTTCCTGTAGGGGGTAGTTGACCTAATGGAGTACATTGCTTATGGGGATCGATAGAGTCCATGGAGGCTAGTGATGGAGTGGTGTGGGCTTTCCTTGTGTAGCTACATTACCTTGGAGTCCTTATTGTGTACGACATCACCTTGGAGCATGAAACATGTACTTTAGAGTGGACATCTCATTTGTGTTGGTCTACAAGGGGCTCATGTAGGTTGCTTGTAAGGGATTTTGCCCACATAATGTTGTTGGCCTCCCTTACCTCTCATTTAAATAAAGTAAGGAGAGAGTCTTTCCATTCATATCATCATTTGTACTATTTACTTTGTACTTAGCTTCTTGGAAGAGGTTGCTAGGGTTTCCTCGTGAACCCTAGGAAGAGTTATGGAGTCTAAAGAGGATGTCTTCATGTGGGGTTTGCTCTTGTGACTAGGGTTTTCTCTTGAAAAGGAGATGTTGGAGATGATCTTGGCCTTCTCTCTTTTGGATCTTCACTTGTACTTGTTATCTCTCTCTCTCTTGAAGCACTAGGGTTTTTTGGTCTTCTTGGAGTTTCTTGGAGCATTTCAGAGTTCTAGGGTTTGGGTTCTACCCTTGGAGATTGGAGATTACGGTTTTGTGATAAAAATTTAGGGTGGATTGGTGAAGAAGGGAAGAGGAGGACATCTTTCCTTGGAGAGATTCTTGCACTTGGTTCTTTTTGGTTGAGTTAGGGTTTGTTGTTTTACCGTAGCTAGGGCTTTTTGGATGGTTGGATTGTTTTACTAGCCTTGAGAGAAGGCTATGGTATGTGCTTCTACTTCATCTTGAGCTTATATATGAAGTTTCCAGCTGTCCATATCTTGTGCCATTTTCAGATTCCAACTTTATGTTTTTTAATAGAGAGAACCCTTTTGCTACCGACCGTGCCTTGTACTTGACCTTGTACACCCATTTATAGCTAGTGGGTTTCTTCTCTAGTGGAAGTATTGTGAGATCCCAAGTCTAATTTTTCATCAAACTTTCATGTTCAACAATCATGGCCTTCTCTCATTTAGGTCTCCTTTTAGCTTCATCAAACACTTGTGAGTCATATACTTCTTGAACATTGGCCATAAGAGAAAAGTTAATTATGTTGGGTTTCTGTTTTCTCTTACCTCTAGATGATCTTCCCTCGATCATTTTGGCTACTTGAAGATCTCCAATGGTGTTGTGCCACCACTTGGGTCTCTTCTTGGGAACCTCCTCATCATGTCAATTTTGCCTCTCAACTACTCCATTCTACTATGGAGTGTAAGGTGTAATGTACAATCTTTTGATCCCATGTTTACAAGAACAACATTTGAAGTCTTTAGAGAAAAATTCTCCACCATTATCAAACGTACTAGTGGTTATAGGACAACAAGACTCTTTCTAATAATTCTTTAAAATTTTGAAATTCATTAAACACTTTGGATTTTAATTTCAAAAAGTACATCTACATCTTCCTACCATAGTCATAAAAAAATAGAAGGAAATACCTGACACCGATGATTGATGCTATGATCGTTGGTTCGCAAATCTCTCCATGAACCAAGTTGAGGGCTTTGGTTGCTCTCCAAGCTTGTCCTTCTTCAAATGGTGTTCTATGTTGCTTCCCTACCTGGAAAGCTCTAGATACTCCCTAAATCTCTTGTTGGATGACTGGATGTCCATATACCAGATTCTCTCTAGCCAATTGAGAGAGGCAGGTGAGGTTGAGGTGCCCATACTGCTGATGCTAGAGTGTATTGATGTTTGATGCACTCTTGGTTGTTAATGCATGCTCCTTGATCTGTCCACTATCAACTAGTTTTAATAGTCCATGATCCTCCACAACATGAGCAATGGTGTTTTGAGTCTCCTTGTCAACTACATAGCATTTATGATTGCTAAATTTGACAACCAACATGTTCCCTCCAAAGGAAATGTCAACATTTCCTTTGCCAACAGCTCTGTACTCTTCACCACGACTGAAGATCATTGAATCTTAGAGACACTAGGAGTGTACTCTGTGAACCAGTCTTGTCTATTGGTGAAATGGCGAGATGCACCTGAGTTGATGTACCGGGTAGATGACTTGTGGTTATTTGTTGATTACTTGGCCATGAATGCATAGAAGGTTAAATCCTTCTCCTTTGTATGTTCTGCGACATGAGCCTTCTACTGAGGTCCTCCCTTGTTGGTTTTTGATTCAACCACCTTCTACTGAGGTCCTCTCCATATGGCCTGCCTTGCCACAATAGTGGCAAGTGATGCTCTTTTGACTCTATTTTGCATCATCTCCGTTACCTTGACCTTTCTTCTTTGCCCATTTACGTTTGCCCTTGAAATTGCCAGCAAAGGCTCGTTCTGAACCCTATGTCTCATTGCTGGTACCAAACTGTTTCTTCCATCTTTCCTGGTATAAGAGATTATTGCAAAGCACATCAAACTTTAGGTCAACACTCGTAGAGGTGATGTTCAAAATCTCAATAAAGTGCTTATAAGCACTTGGGTAAGCTTTTCAACGTGATTACCACCATGCCTTCTTCGTCCATCTTGCGCTCATTAGCAGCTAATTGTTCTCGGATATCCTTGATCTTGAGTAAGTGCTTTTGTGATGAGGCACTCTCATCCATTGTAATTGAGAACAACACGTTCTTCAAGAATAAGGCTCAGTGCTTGTTGAAAGTCTTGTGAAGATCTTTCAACTGCTTCCAAATGGATATTGAAGTCTCCCCAATCTGGTCCTTATGAAGCATAACATCTATCATAGAGAACTTATTCAACATTGTTGTTTCTTTGTCTCGCTCATAAAACTTGTCCTGGTCTCTATCCGCAACTATGGGGTGGGTATCGATACTTAGTATGATATTTTCCAAGCATCTATCCAAAAAAATGACCAACATATATTGCTTCCACGTATTGTAGTTCTTGCTAGAGAACCTCTGGTTGTTTTCCAACATGATGTTAGTCAAAGAGGCATAATAATAAGTCACTAATGCACTAAAATATACCAAAACAAAGTAAAATGTTGAAAAATACCTGTCAAATCTTTGATATCTACCTTAGGTAATTGATGTAGCATATTGGGGGAAGGGAAATAGGTTGCAGTGGTGAAGGCCTTCACCCGTGGAACATTCACCATCATCATGCTTACCCTCAAGCTTGTCAAGTTTATCGAAACAAAGTGAGAGTTTCCCATTGACATTGGTCATGTGGTGTTGAAGTTGGTTCTTGGTTGCATCAATTATTTGTGTGAGGAACTTGATTGCTAGCATTATGTACTCATTCTTTTTGTCTTCCATGGTTGACATGTTTCTAGTGTGAGTCATGGTACCATTGGGACCACCTGAAGGGTTAAGTAGATCAACATGATGAGTGTTGTGAGAGGACGTTGTTGAGATTGGTTGTCAGTAAGGGTTTGGTTCGACCTAGACCCACAGGGTTCACCCGATTGGTTACCCAAGAGCTATATTAATGTGATCAACATCATGAGAGGTATTTTGAGATAGGTTTCCCACAATGGTCTACGCTAACTAGGTACTCTTTTTCGGAGTTTTACTATTGTCTAAGTTTATGGAATTCTCAAGTTCCCAATATTCCAAATTATGTAGGAATTTCGCTGCCTGTGCTGTAGAGGCTAGGGTTTTGTAGGGTCTTAGGAGCCTAAGCATATTAGGTACTATAGCTCTTTGATATATTTAAGTGTTTCCAACAATAGGATTCGATTGATCTTTCACTACACTAAGGAGGATAAACCATATCCTCAGTAGTACTACCTGATTCCTTGGTCCATGAGACTTATGTAATACAACAAGAAGATGATTGACATATTTATGTAAATATAGTTTCAAGTGCACCTAGCGGGCTTTCGACATACTTGAGGGTGCATGGAAGATCAATTTTGTGTACAAATTCTGTCTATTGTAGTACTACTTGCTAGGTACTAACAAAGGTGTACAAGGGCATCCAACCAAGTGACCGTGCTTGTATTCCCTGCATGTATGCTTCCCAATTGTAGTTTTACCCATTGAATGACAAATCGCCATGTTTAAAGATGCCACAACATGTTTTTAGGCTAAAAAATTGGTTTAAAAGTTGGGTGCATGTTGGCATATGAAGGTGCTCTAATACCACTTGTGGTGTATTGTGATCACTGAATCAAAAAACTCAAAGAAATATTGACAAAAATGTAATAGCGAAAAACAAATAAAACAAAACCAAAGTATTGAAGCAACAACAATAGGAAAACCTTTATTGATATGTTGAATATGAAGCAATGTTCACTTGCCTCTTCAAGGAGACAACCTCCAATTAAGCATTGTTCCAATACAATATTAATCACTTGGCACGCGATTACATAGATTCTACTACTATTGTTGGAAACCTAATCTGTAGGGGTTATGGTTCCTTTGTAAAATATTGTAAATATTTGATTTTAGTTATTAGAGAGTAATGAGGGGTTTTCGCAGTCCAACATATGATATATCATTTTCGCAGTCCAAAACCCTGAGAAATTGGTCAGTTGCGACTATACTCATGGGATATGGGTCATAGCTTAGTGACTTACACTACACAGATAATCCCAAAAATGATATATCATATATTAGAGAGTAAGCTGAATAGTCATGTACCTTTGATCGCTAAAGCCGAAAGGTCACTTCTCCTCATGTATAAATAAGACATTCTCTTTCAATGAATAATCAATCCATCATTGGAGATTTCCCAAGGCCTAACAACTTGTTATCACACAAACTCTAGCTGCTAGTGATGAATGTCCCAACAGGGATGTTAGAGGGAGTGCAGCTAGGAAGGTGTAACCAGCAATCACCAGGTCCTCTGTTCAAGGAACGGATGTCACACCGAACAAGGCTATTGTCACTTCAGACGAGGCACATAGCTAAGTTAGGGGGGAGACCCCGCTCAACCAGTGATGGTTGAGAGACAGAAATACACCCAAATCCCAGAAAGATAAAGAAAATAAATATGGAGATGAGTGTTGATGAACTCCTAAGTCTAGTTTCAGCCAACCGATGGACACAAATGGTAAAATGAGAGTGATGTAATAGGTGACCAGCAATCAAGTGTGATTGGATGACAAGATCAGATTAGTGATTATATGGTTGAAATAGTCTAAGGAGATACAATAAAATGGAAGTGAAATGCTGAAGTAAACTACACAAGGAAATGGGTTAAGCAGTGGATAAAAGGACCTAGGGCAGAGAATAATTAGCGTTTATAATCACTTCCAGCAAACGATACTTTGATTTCTTATGATTAGATGATGTTTTAAACCCAAATCAAGAATACCCACAACCTAGAAAATTACCCAAAAGCGTGATTGGCTAAAATGCCCAAGGAGGGCGAAATCAGTGAAAGACTAGTGCCTAGTTCTATGGGTAAACGGGTTTGGAATTAAATGAAACTTAAGATATAAAGGTTTGAGGACATTTCATTAGTGGGTTTTAATGGAAAACAAATTCTAACGGTGAAATTTAAATATTTTGATTTTTATGGTTTTTTTATGTGAAATTTCTGCTCAATACACACACTGTGAAATTTAAAATCTACGAGACCAGCAAGAAGAACCTACTTGAGAATGAATGAATGGATGAGATTGTCGAAGACTAGCCCTCCAAACTTAGTTGTTGAGCAGCAGTGTGTTACCTTTGGCGTTTTGAGCTCCCAGTGGCCAAGTGCGCCCTAGCCACTTGCCACAAACAAGAAGAAGTCAGTGTATGCAGCAAATAGCAAATAAAACCAGCAAATAAATGATTGAAAATGAAAGGAATTGAAAGGAAAAAGGCAATAACAACTCCCTTTGTTGATACTCTGAAGAAAATGAGCAATTGTTGAGTTCCCACTCCAAAAACTGCGCTCTCCTCTAGCTGTGCTCTTCACCTGCAAATCGTTGGCCAAGAAAAAGATGAAAACAATGCACTAACAACTCAACCAGGCTAAGGAAAACTAGATATCAGTCAAACAATACATATCCATCCATAAACTCTCAAGAAACTAGGTAGAAAATGGCTCTATATCATTCAAACTCAAGTGTACAATGTGCCAAGAGAGACATACAATGGGTGAGTGCCTTCTTTTATAGAGAAAGGCCACTCTCAAAACCCTATTCCCTCCAAAATGAAGGGCTGGGATCAAATCCCCAACAACCAAATCGAAAGGTGGAGAGAGAGCTCCATGAGGGGGTGCGAATTGCCCTCTAGAGCGTACAAGTGGAGAGAGGGTCCCCTTGTGGGGTCCATACAATACATAAGATAAGGTTGGGGGTGTCTATAGGGTGTTTTATCCCCCCAACTCAATACATCAAGATCCCACATACAACAAAACCACCAAATCGAAAATGCCAAGGTGGAGAAAAATGCCCCCATGGGCAAATTCGACCTCCATAGTGAGCTGTCCAACATGATGGTCCCACCTCACAAATATTATGTCCAAACATTACCAAATTACCTTATAAGTCACCCTTGTATTAGCCAGCCTTTGATTTTTGCCATTTGCCATAGTTTCCTTTGCCACATTTTGATTTTTCCTTTAATTTACTGTTGGTTTTTATTGTTGAAGGAGTAAATTGGGATTTTGACCCACTTATAGTGCCCGGATTGTCGAACCGTCTGTTGCAATGCGATCGTGGACCCCAAAAATAGTAGACATGGTCACTTGAATGACCACGATCCAACACTTAGGCACTGTTTGCCCAAAATCCATGATTTTTAATTAAAACAGGTCATTAATGGCCAATAATAATTAAAAATCTCATCGCTGCCTCAACATTTTCAAATTTTGATGCTTGGAGGTTCATATGGGACCCCAGAAGATAATAATTGACCAAAATCGAAATCTTTGTCGCAACATTTTTTTTGGGCCAATTTTTGGCCTGGTCAACCTAGTTTGACCAAGTCAACTTTGGTCAACATGGTGCTGGCTGAATACCTGTATGCAATATGAAGCGATAGGATTCCTTATACATGTTAGTACATTACTAAACAATATGATGCCAACATAGTGATCAACAATACATAATATCTCAAAAATATGAGGCCCCTGGTGAGGTGGGCCCACCACATCCAAAAGACTCAAACTGCTATGCACAACCTATAGACTTGACCACCTAGCTGACTTTGGGTGATGTGGAAAACAAGGTGAAAGGTAAGGGATGACAAGGACAAAGATCATGTGACCCTTTGGATGAATCGGGAAAGCGGGGCCCATTGAGATGAGCATACCATGACAAAACAAAGGGAAGGGCGGTGCCTCACAAATGGGTATAGTGCAGGGAAACCGCCACTAGTCATCTAACAAATACCTCACAACTCACATCCGTGCCTTAAGAAGACTCCGTGAGGATCTTTTCTAGAGCCGCCGAACTGGGTGTCCGACAAACCGTAACTTAAGACTCTAGGGGGCAATCTTGAGCTTGTCCCTTGCTCCCTCTCACCTCCTTGCCCCGCAGGACTAGGTGAGGAAATAACCACTACACTGTTGATATGTACGGCTGACCCGTGTCCATGTGTGTTTACAAACACATTGCATGGATTTTACATTACATTTCATACTTAGCCCTTTTTGGCTAGATTTTACATTTACCAAAGCCTTTTTGGCTTGCTTTACATTTCTTCATTTCTTTTTACATCAAGGCCCTTTTGGGCTACATACATATCTCAATAGATATAATCAAGGTGCTCATACTGCAGAGTAATGGGGTTAAGTGTAAGTGTTTCGATGACCAATGGGGAACACCCGGTGAGGCTACACACTCCTATACTGCATTGCAACATCGGGGGCAACTGACAGAAGCAAATCCCAGGTTTGAGAGTGCATCTCACACACTAAAGAGCCGAGGCACAAAAGACAGGGAATCATGGCATAATCAGAGGTTAGTGGGGAAGGGGATCCTCAAGGTCACCAATCAGAATCCAAGTCGGGAAAAACCAATCATGAATGAGTCGGATGGGTGGAGAAAGTGAAGGTGGATCCAAAGTCAGCTGCCTAGGGGGACTAAGTGACCAAGTCTATACCAGTAGTCGGGATATGATCCAATGTGCATAGAAAAGAGCCTACTGAAGGGGGTGGACTGACATCACCAAGGGCCAAACACATCATAATGACAACCAGATCACCACATCAACATAATATGTAAAGTCAGTGTACTATCATGTATAAACAAGTCTAATCAACAACATGAGCGATAGAACATCAAATGCTATACCTGCCACCATATACCTGCTGCTGAAGCTGACTCTGAAACTGGATCTCTACTGAATCCGGGCAATAAGTGGCCAACCAGCAATACTTTGTACTCAATCAAAAATATGGCTAGGCAACTGTCTCAATGGGTTTGTGCAAAGCCTGGCAAAGAAGGGTGCCTCTGTAGGCAATAATGTATACATGTCTGGACAATACAATAAACCATCTGTCCCCATTGATATCTCTGCTCGGGGCAATCTGAACAAAAATGTATGCCTCCTCTGAAGGCATCTGATCTCTAATCTGAAAAAAAATGAAGTATGGTCCCTGACCACACAATCTGCAGCATGGTAGCTCCAGCTAACATGGATGTGATAACACAACTATAAATAGTTTCTATCTATCCCAAACCCTAACCACCTAGTGGACCTTCGTTAATGAGGCTACATCAACTACCTAGTTGACCTTCTTTAATAAGGCCACCTTAGATTTATTGATTACACACTCTAACTACTTATTGGACATTATTTAATAAAGATGGCCACTATACATTAAGTAACAACTTATTCCCTTAACTAGGCGAGTTAGGGTGGGACCCTAACATTTAGACTACTGGGAACTAAAGAATACCTTGCTTGGCACCTTCTTGTTGTAGATGATCTAGTGTTGATTTGGCAGGCGCTTGGAGACAATTTTAAAAGGAATTCAACTAGATTATAGTTTGATGATTTTTGCACTAAGAAGGCCATTTAGAACCTCAATGTTTATGATTATGTCCTAGTGTATCTACTATCAATGAACTTCTTAGAACTTTAAGTTTATGTATCTCGCTGTGATTTTGCCTGTTTGTACCCTCACATGCAATATAAATCAATTACCTTGCATATTTGGAGTCTAAATGTTTGTATTTACGTTGATATGCATGGATATATATTTGTTTGATTAAATTTTGAATATATTATGTATTTTTAATTTTCTAAAGTCAACTCCTAGTTGAAGGTCAAACCCTGAGTCATCTCCAAGTCAAAAGTCTCACCGAGTAAGAGTTTGGTAAACTTTGAATCAAACAGTTCTCTGCCTATAAGGAAGTGTACCAAACTCTCCTAAAGGTATCATGGACCATTAACAGTTGATCAATAACTTAACAAGGTGGCTTGTTAGTTCCAATTACATCCTCTTGTTAAAGTTCACACCATGTTTTGTGTAATATTTTTGATAAAATCTCTTTCTTATTTCAAGAATGCGATGACTACTTATGTGGATATACAAGTAGAATTAGAGTAACATCATCTAGTCTAGAATATGGATAGAGTAATTAGAAAGCTCAGGGACAAGGAAGTCTGTGGTCCGATATGATATAATTTTTCAATAAGCCCTTGGAAGAAGATACTTGGGAATCTATTACATTTGCACAGGAAGTTTTTCTCATTGACTGCAATAAGTTTTCCTCTAACCCATATCACAATAGAGGAACATTATGGTCCTCAAGAGGGGTTCCTATCTTCTCTCTTCTTACTGTGGTTCTTTTAAGCCTCCAATTTCCAATTTAGGATTGAAGTCAAACAGAGTTATTAAGTCTTAGTTTTAGGTTGTAAACTACATTTACTTGTGAGTACTTACCCATCTGTGACCCTACATCCTCATTTATGGGCAGTTTCTTCTATATAGCCATTAATGTCTACATGTTTTGATAAGGTGATTTTTTGGGCTCTAACACAAGTGTACCTAAAATAGTTTGCTATGTTGAAACCCAATAGTCTAAATCACAACAGGTTGCAGCCCTAATCCCGAGGATGTAGATTGAATTCTAGAAGGTTCACACACTAAAAATAGAAGTTTGTGGCAGTAGAATTGCACAATAAATCCAGGTGATTGATGCTATGTGTTATGCTTCTGCAGTTATAGCATTCCAGCAGGCCTTTTGGTAGAAGAGGGCTAATTTTTTTAAAAGGCCAAGTGTGGGGCTCTCTGTGTATGGTTGGCCATGACTGGACTCCTTGATTCTACTCCAGGAAGTACTATGTCTTAGTGGCATTGTTGACTGCCCCTTTATAGGGCTTTTAGCCTTGGGGTTGGTGTCTAGGGCTTCCTAGGGTGGGCCATTGTGTCACATGACCACCATGTTTTTTCTGCTTTGAGGGAGACTACATTTCATCTAGGGATATCATCCCTAGTCCATTACCCCTCTCTCACCCCACTTGGACCTTTCTTGCAGCAGTTTTGACCCTCTCTAACGAAAATGGCCCTATGACGTCATCCTTTTGATCAAGCGTCAAGCTAATGCAAGGGGGACGTTGAGGGACTTTTCATCACTCTGGGGTTAGTTGGGGCATGACGTCCCCCTTGAGTTCACTGTCTCCATCAAAGTGAGGCTTTAGCTTGCTTATCTGAGCATATTTCCTCATTTTATGCTTGTTTTAGGGTCTAGTCCCGAACATGCGGGTGACATTCTCTAATTTAGTCTTATTTTAGATTATTTTAGTATTATTATTGTTTTAATTTTAAATTGACAAATTAAGACATGTAGGTTTGATAAAATTAAAAGATTGTGATAGGATGGATATAAATATCCTATCAAAACTCATTTGTAAATCACAACTCATGGGATAAGACTATGTTTGCTCTTTTTCTCCTCTTGTATGTGGGCTCTATGTGATGCGCACCTCTTAGAGGGTTTCTTCCTGGCTTGAATGGTGAATGAAGGCAGATTTACTAGGTTTGCTTTACACATACAAGTTTGATGCTAGAATAGTTGGTGAACTCATGCACACAAGGTGACCTATTGTCTTTTCTTTGCTCATCTTTTGTGAAGTGTTGGTAAGTCTATCTCTATCTTTCTGTTGAATGGTGCCATTTGGTCCATTCTCCTTGTTTAGCTAGGGTTTCTTGCCAATATTTTGTCAAATTTGTATGGTGGAAAACATCCTCTTGAAGGAGTTTTCTTTGTATCAGGCCTTGGATCTCTTCTTTTGCCTTAATTAGGCCCCTACAACGAACCCTAGAGGTTGTTGTTGGATGCCCTAGGTTGCAAGTCTAGAGAATCTTTCCAAGTAGAGACATTATTCATTGATCCCTTATGCCTTAGGGGATGAGACAAACCATATCCCTAAAACAATTACTCTTTTTACAAATTTCTTGCCTCTTATACCTAAAAAACCTTAAAAATTTGAAAAACCCTAAAACCCTAAAATTTGCAGAAATTCGTAAGTCTAAAAATACTGAGAATTTTGCGATTCTAAACCCGCGACCTAACTCGCCCTACCTGATTTATCCATCAACTTTCAAGGGCGTCATCATTGGTGGCATTTAAGAGTGGTAAAAGGACTAAATAAGATTCTCTGTTCCCTGTGGACTGTCATTTTGCAGACTGTCAAATTTTTGCAGACTTGATATTTTGCAGATCTGATTGGTTCATTCAATTTCCCTTATTTCATTTGCGTATAGAGCTTGAAAAGCATCTTAATTAACCCTCCCTGAATGCTTTAAGTCTGCTCATTGAACCTGCAAAACTCAGTTAAACAGTATTTAGGGCTTAGTGGTTAGCATTTTCCAGTGGTGGAATAATCTCGGCCTTGACAAAAGATGTCCCTTTTCCTTAAAACGAGCTCTTCTGGGGCTTGAAAACCTCATTAGGGCTGGTCAAATAACTGTTGAAGACTGCTGTTGACACTACTGATATACTGATATTTAATTATTGCATCTGATGAATATTAAATGTTGATGTTGATGATTAAGTACTGATTATTACTCTTGATACACTGTTGCAAGTCAATATTAATGGTGGTGTTTACCAGGCCGAAATACTGTGTTTGGTTAGTGCCGCTAATTATTGAAGTTGTTGCTGATATATACCTTTTTTTACGGCTGAAGGTGGTCACTGCTAAACTCCAGAGGTTAATGCTAATACTTAGTGCTTTTATAATTGATAATTAAACTGTTTAAAGCCTGATTTTATACTGATATCTACTACTACATAACTACTGGAGTATATACTTAACGTGGATGCTAATATTCACCTTTCTTATGACTGGTAGCTACTAATTTTAATGACATATTTTGATACTGGTGTATGCTGTTGATGTCTGGTGCCAAATGCTGATTAATGGTGAAGTCTACAAGCATCAAAGTAGTAATATATGAACTCATGTTTTGATTAATTTGAATTAACTGAGTCTAAATGCAAACTGGGAATATGTTATGATTATAATCTGTTGTTCTTTGCTATTATTATAAACGTGAAGTACTGATTGTTAAATTTTGGTTAGGGTTAGGGTTTGATGTAGAGAAATCAAAATTTATATACTTTAATGCAAAAATAAATATAACAAATTAATGCTGAAGCAGAATAGTACAGCAGTAGCTAAACACAGTAATGAGACCGTATAATTTAAAACATAATTTTCATCTCTTTTACCTTTAACACAAGAGGCCCTCGTGTTAAAGTAATCTGCAGTAACATGTAATCACAATAACACATCTAATTCATAATAAGATCAAGTTAGGGCACTTACTTGGAGTGTGGGACCCTTCCTATCTTTATACGAAAAAAAATTTACTTTCAGTAAAGACTGTGCCTCTTAGAGGCAAGTCAAACACTTGGAACAAGCTGACCCATGCTAGAGGGTAAGTACAAACCTGAGATAGAGAGATGAGAGGGCTGTAGTACAGTCAAACATGGATGGTCAATGACAGTCAAAACATAGTACAAGACTCAGCACAAAAGGTTTGAACCCCAAGTAAAAGATAATGCCTCAAGCAAGTAGCACAAGGGATCAGATTACAGTTGAACTTCAGCTCATAGATCAGACCCTAATTAGGTCTCAGTACATAGATCAAATCAAAATCAAGTTTCAATAATAAGATCTGGTCAAAGGCAAGTCTCAGCAGTAAAGATCTGATCAAAAGGCAAGTCTCAGCATCAACAAACAGTCAAAGGCTCAGTACAAACAGTCTATACAAACTGTGGCCTTCACAAGTGAACCTTCAATAGGAAGATCTAGATCATAGAAGCTCACGGCCTCCACAGGTGTGCAAACAGCAGGGTAGATGAGACCCTAAGGCCTCCACAAATATGACACCAGCAGACTGGATCAGACCCTCAGGCCTCACGACCTCCACTAATAAGCAACCAGTAGGCATATCTAGGGCTCAAGGCTGGGTTTTAGGGTCACGGCCTTCCCAAATAGCAGATATATAGTAGATTGGACCTCTTAATCAGCATATCAAACTTCTTAACAGGCAGATTGGACCCCAGGCAGACCACGGCTGTGCTTAGCAATACCCCAACAAGAGCACAATAGTAGATCAGCCCTCAAACATGGCTATAACAGCAGATCGAACCTGAAGTATGTCATGGCTGGGTAGATTAGGGCTTGGATAGCTGAAACAATCCTCAAATAATCACAAAATAGTCACATATAGCAGCAACGAACTCTTATGTAAACCCAGGCAACAAACAACCCTTAACGTCAACCTCAATCAGATCAGATCTGGGTTATTCTCCAGCAGATGGCCGGCCTAGGTAAACAAGCAGTAGTACAACCCTTAAATTTTGACGTCAAGCAGTAAGAATCAGAGCTGAGATGATATTATGATATCTAAAGAGGAGAAAAGACTTCAATATATAGAGACTTAAAACTTTTAGAAAGATCATAACTTTAAATCTTTAGGGTTCTATTAGATTTAGGAAGGTACCAACAATCAGGGGTTAAGACACAACTTATAAAAATATAAAATATATTTAAGGTGTCTTTAGGTGGGTACCAACACATAAGGGTCAAAGCAATAAAGTCACTTAACATAAAATATAATTAGGGTAACTTAGGTGGGTATTAGGGTCATGTTACCACACATATAATTAATTAGGTGAGGGTACAAGGACCAACACAAGGTACAAGTCAAAACATAAAACAAGGATGGGTACATGACCCACAATCACTAGGACCAAAGGGTGTACCACAAAGGTGGGCAATCAACCATAGTACCCATAAGACCAAAACATCAAGGTGGTACAAATCAAGACAACTCAAGGTGGGTAGGTGACCCTTCTAACCACAAGACCAAGAATCAACAAGGTGTAAAGACCAAGGGTGAGCAACCAAGGTGGGGTACAACTAATCATCTCTCTCTCTCAAATGTACAAGTGTTCCATACACTACCTGAAAGTTCATCATCACTGTATAAGGAAGGTCCACACTAGATGATGTGATCCTATGGTCCTCCAAACTGCTCCTGAGGTCATATGCTAGTGACTCCATCAAGGGGTGGCCAGTCCCTTGAGAAGACCATCTAGCTCAACCATCTCGAAGACCTAGGAGAGGAGGTCATCACACATCATCATCTTGGTCAACTGACCAAGATCCACCTGGTTAACTTACCAGGTATGTACTTGTAGGAACTACTTTGTCCTCGTGACCAAGAAGCTGCTTGGTCCTAGACTAGGAGGTCTCTGTCTCAACCTGCGGGACCTACTTGGTCCTCATGACCAAGAAACTGTTTGGTCCCCGACCAGAATACCCTAGAGACAAATAGAGGCCCTAGCCACATGCTAGGGACTTTGCCATGGCATTAACCTACTTGGTCCCCGACCAAGAACCCTAGGAGACAGTTGGGGGCCCTAAGGTACCTTTTAGGGACTTACTCTTTACTCTGCTTGGTTAATTTGACCAAGAACCCTAGTTAACTGACTAGGGTACTATCCTCTCCGAGAATGGGTCTTGCAGCTGCACTAACTTTAACACTGATTTCCTAGGCTGATCACAATTGCACTATTGAATCACTAAGTTAAAACTACAGTACAGATGTTTGGCCTTGATATCTGCTGATTTGGACAAGTGGCTACTTAAATTAACTCCTAGACAGATCTAGTATGTCTTCTTCACTTATTATTAGACTCCATCAAAGGCACTGATCTTGTCATAAAGGTTGTAGGAGGTATTTGTGTATTGTGGTTATAGGTATCTCAATTAGGGCTCTCGCCTGAGTTGAGGAGTTCCCGAAGTAGTTGAGAACTTGAGAGGCTTAAGTCGAGGTGACATTGGGTTTGAGTCTCTCTCGTGCTTACCATTCACTAGCAAGTAGCTAGACTGCTAGTTTGAATGGTAACACTGTTGAAGCAAGAAATTTAGGTCACCATCCTTGTGGAGCATTGCTCCTTAAATGCTCATAAATGCACAATAAATGTAATTCTACCATAAATGTGCAATTATAGCCCAAAATTCATTCATAAATGTAGCACAATATTATAGGATTCATTCACCTTCACGATGCCCAAAATCTCACGTAATGCATTACAATTTCCCTTGCATGAGTGAAAATTACAATAAACGATGAAGTGAGTGAGGCATATATAGTACTTTTTGCCATTAGATGCCTTGGCTAATGTGTAGTTATATTGGTATTTGGCACTGAGGGTTGCCAAGGTGGAGTCATAATACCAACCATCATCAATAGCACTGGACTGACTTGAAGGTCAATGATCCATTTGTGGGGTGCCTTTTAAGACTAATATGGTTTCTTTTCCATTACAAAAGGCTTCATTAATTTTTTAAACACCATATTAGCTGCTTATGCATTCACAATTAGTTTTCTTTTATTTACAGCAGCTTGGGTTGTAATATACATCTACAATATAGCTACTGCTTTTATAAAGCATTTTCTTGATTTCAATTTAGGATAAAATTTATGTTAATTTAGTTGTAGGCTGAATCCCATGATTCTAGTTTTGATAAACGTGAAGCACTGGCTGCCTTAGACTACATACAAAATTAAACCTTTTGTACTGGTCTATAATTAGCTATAAGATAATATTCATAGAGAGTTTATCCTCTAATGTGAAACATGCCGATTGTAGATATTTCTACAAAGAAGGTTTTACTACCTTCATTGAGATTTTGTCTTCCTACATCTTGTTTTGGTGTGGACCTAAAACAAGATTTCATTTTTGAGGTAAAAGCTAGAAGGTGTAACGATTCTAGAGGTCAAGCACATGCCTTCATATCTGTTTCATGATAACACAGAGTATTGCATGCACATGGACCTACATCCTGCATTGATCCATAGCTTTGTTTTCATAAAGTCAAAGATGGCGGCAACTAAATTTTAGACAGCTTTACTACAAGGATTTTTCAGATTTGATAGTAGCCAACTGTTCAAACCAATAGACAGAATATGATACACAACTTGAAATGATCAAATAAATTCTCTGATAAGCTATATGCTTTATGACTGATTTCACGTCGTAAAGGTTATTCTGCCATAGAAAATTAAACTACAGTAGTTTCTTACAAGCACTTGAAAGTACCTCCTGGGTAGCTTATGATAGTCAAACAAGGTAGGAGCCTAATCAAACTTACTCTCAAAGTGCAGCCTAATCAAACTTACCCTCAAAGTGCAAAATCATAATTGGAAGTAGTCTCGACTCTCATGTGCCACTTTGTATTGGCAGTCTAGTTGAGCAGCTCAGCTAAGTAAATTGTGCACATTGAATTTCACTAATATTCTGATAGGAATGATAGCTAAGTGACTGTCATAGTCGCAATGTAGGCTTACAAGACATGTATGTAGACTTCAAAGTACACCAAGGAATATGGTGTCTAAAGAGGTACAGAAAGTGTGCAATGCAGCATAAGATATTTACTTGATTAGTAATTTTACCTGCTTAGGTTGAAGAGTTGGAAGCTGAATACGTTCAGTTTTTGATTTTTTATCTGATTGCTGAGAACTGATAAGTGAAGCTTCTCCATTTTGCTTACTCAAACACATCAATATGGGAGATCTTTTGAAAATATGTTGAGCTGGTTGAGATCTTGTCCATAATTGAGATGTAGATTCTAAGATGCAGAGTTTTTTAAGTGACATTGATCGTCCTATTCCCTCAGTGTGCAGAGGTTGCTTCTGAAGTGCTGCGAATGCCATTGGAATATTTTGCTTCTTTCTATTACAACTACAAAACATTAGGCCATTGAATGAAACCAAAATTTCAGTAAGCTGTTGACAATGAATTGTGTCTTCCAGTGATTCTCCATTCTTCTTGGACTTATCTGATGTTAGATAGATCCAGAAATGGCCTCAAATGAAGTGTAGATCATTGTTGCAAGATAAGGTTCATGGTGCATTTAAATCCATAAAAATTCCCTGCAAACATGATTAATGCTAATTTTTAGAACACGACAAAATATATTTTCGATATACATGCACTACGTATTGACTTGTTTTCCTCATGAATATTAATACAGATATATTTATTTCATCTCATCTCTCTACCTCTGTTTATCACACATACACACACTCACACATGGGCATAATCTCTATACCTCTGTTTATCACACATACACACACTCACACACGGGCATAAGGAGATCATCCATAGGTATGACATCAAAGATGCAAGAAAATATAAAAATTGAAGTTGTGTTTTTGAAGAGGACATTCAACACTTTTGAAGAGCACATTAGGAATATATATGAAGTATATTGTTAGGTCAGAAGTCATGAATCCACGGCTAGATAGCCCAGTAGGCTAGCTTGAATGGTTTAGTGCTTTGAGCTTCATGTACAAGGTCTCCGGGTCAATCCCCTAGGCTAGCTGCCTCTGTTGCATGCCGCACTAGATGTCCCTACTGGGTCAGGCGCTGTAATTAGCACTGACAGGTTTACATTAGTGTTTTAAAAATTGGTTGACTCAGACTTGGGCTTGTTTGAGTTGACTGAGTCAACCATCAGTCACTTTGACTCGGCCTTCAAATCGGTTCAGGGACCGGTTTGGTATTGAACCAACCGAGTCAGAGTACGACTGGGCCAGTTCAGTACCAAACTGGTCCAAACTTGGCCGAGTTTTGTGCCTACTCGGCTGAGTCATACTGAGTTTTGTACCTACCACCCCTTTTATAAGAGTTTGTGCTAGTTACCTGTATTATCAGTGAGATACAGAAGGTGATGGTGTTGATCAACACTTGTCAATTCACTTGTTCACTGACACTACCTATGTTAAACAGCTTTGTCAATGTCATTGTGATTTCAGCTTGCTTGACCATGTGAACATAATGTTAAGAATAGTAACCCTCGTGAGTCGTAACTCAATAGCTTTATGTTTACGACTGAATAATGTTTATGTCACATAAAATGTATCAGTGACTTGTGACCAATGTTGTGTAATATTAATATTTATGTTAAGAGATTAGGTGGTTAAAGCACCTAATCACATAGGGGTGCTATATAATCTATATAACTCATATATGATGAATTACAAATGTGAGATGTATAGATGCAATACAGTTAATGTAATATTTTTTTTCTTTCTGCCCTATGTTATTGTTGTACATGATATCAGAGTGATATAAGCAATTGCAGAAAGGGTGTAAAAAGAGGCAAGTTATTTTTTTCAAATTGTCTCTAGTAGTTTGGAATCTTTAAAATATATTTTTTATTAAAATTTTAAAATATTAAAATTTTACAATGTTCCCCCAAGTTTCTGGGACAGGGGGACGCGGGAGTAGGGAAACACACATTCGGGATGCGTGGAGACCACCCCCAAATTTTAGGGAAATTCGGGGGGACGTCCCTAAAATTATAAAAATAAAATAAAATACCAAAAATAATATCTTATTTGATTTATATTCATGATTGTGCAATGTAAATACTAAATATATTGATTTATTTTCTAAGTATTATTAAGTAGGGATTGTAAAAACTTAAACGTGAAAATAATGGAAAAACATAAAAAAATATTCTCAAGGGCATGGGTGGGGGGAAACGTTTCGTCAGGGGTCCCCGGGACGTCGGGATTCAGGAAACGCGTCCTCGACCCCGCGGGACGCATCCCTGTGGAACACTGAAATTTTATATGTTTTTTTCGTAAACTGAGTCATAAAATCAAACCAATCTGAGTCAGAACCAAATCCAAGTTCTAAAACATTGGATCTTTACAATGGGCACCATCCACAAAATGATGGAACTTTACCTGGCGGCAAGGTTTTCTTTGGGAATAAAAAATCGCCTGCTATAATGGATTGTATTGTATGGATAGTCAAATATGGATAGAAGCAAAAGGGAACTTTACCATATTGTGGGAACGTATGTACTTATTTACACTTTATAATTAGTAAAAGAATGTACCAACAGTAGGAGGGAAACAGACGTATTCTAACCACGAATGATAAGAAATGATAATTAATTTTAAGGTTATTACTTCAAAATATTTTAAATTAGAATTGGGAGAGAGTTCTAGAAAAATAAATGTTCTAGAAGAAAATGTAGAAGATAGGAAGCATGTGGAAGTTTGAAAACAGGTGTAAAGTGTTAACTATCTATTCACAAATCTGCACTGCAGTTAGAATCCTTTTGGTAATTGTTTCTGCTATGACGATTAGGATTTTAAAGCAAATCTGCTGATGTCTAATAGATCTACTGAGAAATTGCTGTTAAATCAAACATTGAACTGCAAGAAGAGAAAATAGAGCACTATTGAGGTTCTTCTTTGTGGTTAAATTCTTCTTATTGGTGGTTATTGCCCACCTTTCCTCTTTCAGTTTAGATAATTATCCTGTGAACCTCATCACATTGAGTGGTTCTAGGCCGCTAATTCCCCAGGTCTCTGAATCCACTTCGTCCAAATTTCATTGGGTTATGGTAATTGCCCAAGATCTGTGAAATCAGGCCAGTCTTTATCGATTTGGCTGTTTGGTGGTTTTAAATCTTGCATTTCATGGGAACTGCGCTCGAGTTTCTGTTCCTCTTCATTGTAACAGTCGATGTAGTTTATATTGCTGCCAGTGGAGTTAGAAGCCATGCAGATCAACGTCTGCCTATAAATTGAAACATGCCCCCTACAAGGCTATAAGCGAGTCATCCAGCCGTAGAGTGGAAATGGTGCGGGCCGTAGTTTGCAGCTGTTATCACCGTTACAGTGGCCTTGTCCTGATAAAGAGGTAGTGTTTGAGGCACATGGACTGCCGTATGAACATGAAACAAAGGATACGCTGCATTTTTTCAATAAAACAATTTTTTCTCTGTTTTTGAACTGGTTTTGCCCAAACAAAAATCAGGGAGAGGTTAAATCCCTTGAAAAACTATCTGGGTTCCTCTCAGAATTCCATTTTGTGGATTTTATAAAGAGAAATCGGTTCGGAAAATGGATCAATCTCTCTGCATAATATTATTTTTGTCTCCACACGTCTCTGCATAAATCATGAATGTACTTGGAATCCTCTTTGAAGTTTCTCAACTAGGGGTTTTTTAAATATGTAGTTTCTACCTCGAGTGCTCATCAACTCAAAATCAGCCATACATGTTATAGGTGAAGCTGCCAATATTTTTCAATCTTATAATGTTCCAAAGTTTTATAATGATATAATTGTATTTCACTATATTAAGAATAAAGGTGCTTAAGAACTCAAAATCAACCATACATGTTATAGGTGAAGCTGCCAATATGTTTTCAATCTTATAATGTTCCAAAGTTTTATAATAATTTAATTGTATTTCACTTTATTTCAAATCTGTTCTTTGTCTTCCTTTTGTGACCATATTCTAAGAATAAAGGTACCTAAGAACGTTTGGTTATTAAAAATGATAGGCCTAAGTACACATGCTAGGATAATTGTGGTTATCTTTAGAGATATTTTAGGATAGTTTCCTCATTGAAAGGGATTGTTGTTCTCATAAATCTTTCTTGTAAAAGGATTGTT
This sequence comes from Larix kaempferi, assembly GCA_027924585.1. Taxonomy (NCBI): domain Eukaryota; kingdom Viridiplantae; phylum Streptophyta; class Pinopsida; order Pinales; family Pinaceae; genus Larix; species Larix kaempferi. The sequence goes on along the minus strand of BSBM01000374.1, from coordinate 8,040,887 downwards.
CGCCCTTTTCTTTGAAGGGACATTGTAAAAGAGGATATAAGGGACATTGTAAAAGAGGATATATTTCATTATGTTGATAGTAAAAGCTTTTCTGTTTTTGTTGTTCTTCTTAACAATTTATTAAAACCCTTTCAAGGTTCCATGATGTCAAATTAAGTTTTTTGTTTCCAAATTTGAAGCTTCTTATGATTTATCATTGTCTAGGGCATTCTTCATCTCTTTTGTCACCATTAGTGAGCAATGCGAGAACTTCTTCAAGTGTTGCTAGTGTTAGCATCCTTCTGTTAAGATTTAATATGCTAAGACAGAAAATAGCAGCATTACATTCCATTTCACAATAATAGCATATACAGGATCACTGAAGAAACAACAAGCATAGCATAAACACAAGAGACACAGATTTATCCTGGGAAACCCTCATGGGGTAGAAAACCCAGTAAAGCTTCCTCAATATAGATGACCAGCAATATACAAAGATGCAAACCAAAGATATGATCTCCTCCTCCACCATAGCAGACCTCTCCTCCACAAGTGCGCCTCTCTCTCAAGTGAGTGTGTGTGTCAAATGAGGAACACACCTCCTCTATTTATACACTACTCTGACATATCTTTTACACAAGTACATGTAGGCTCGTATTTAACCATTAGGTTAAATACCCTATTATAACTGACTGGGCCGACCCCACTAGGGTGGTCTAACAACCCTTTGACCCACATAACACATACAGGGCCGACCCCCACTAGGGAAGTCTAATAACCGAAGTTACCACATTCCGACGGAGGAATAAACATCTCCGGATATACAATAAGATCTTTATGGAGGAATGAAACATCTCCGAAATAATAAAGTACAAATATAATATTCTTTGAAGTTACAATATTTCAACACCTTCATTGCCTTTTGTGAGCATTAGTGAGCAATGTGAGGACTTCTTCAAGCTTAGACAATTTCAACATGGATTTCCCCAACTCAATTCCATAAGAAGTTTAAATTTTATGGAAATCATTGAGTCCAATGCTTCTTCCCTTGGGAGGAATGATGATTAATTCTAAGGTTATAAGTTAGAAATGTTTGTTATTATTGAAGCCAACAATGTTAGTATCAAAGTGTGATAGTATACTATCACATCTATTTGCAGATTTGCATCCCAAATCCAACTTTTGGATTAGCAAAGCTTTTGGTGCGAGTAATGCCTTATAAGCCACCTCTATCTTGCAATTACCATGGATGCGGGATTATTCACAACACACACAATAAGGAGAGTATTAATGTGAAACAAAAGTGGGAAGTTTGACATAAATTCATACCTTCATATACATCATCCCATATGGTATAAAATATAAAAGTAGAGTACCATACTAAATTGAAAGTGTATTGCTTGTATCATGTAAACTTGCCAGAATTAGAGACAAAATGTGAGACAAGGTTGGAGATTTGAAGTTAGTAAAAGCTCCATTTACTTATGTTGTTGCTATTTTATCTGTCTCTATAGAATCATTTGTTAGACTTTCAGATTACTTTGGAAGTGTTTACACTATGTTTTGGATGCTTCATGAGATTTGGGGTACATGGTGTATGTTGAACCCATGGATGATTTGAGATGGATTCTAGCATGAGAGATGGTTTGTGATGGATATGCACATTTGTGATAGCTTGCTTAGTGGATGTTCTTCCCTCTAGCGTTGGAGATCTGTTTCCTGGATGATGGATGCTTTGCATGATGGCCATGTGGAGGATTCACCTGCTGGGAGATTTCCCTACAGGATATGAGGGGCATTGTGCATTGTAGAGGAGGGCCACAAACCCTAGATGGCATGTGGCAACTTGTTTTTTATTCAGAGGATTGGAGATGGCTCGAGGATGGTTGGTGCTTTGACAATGTTCTTGTAGGGGGTAGCTGCCCCAGTGGAGTACTTGTCTTTGGAGGATGTGGTGAGTTCGTGGAGGCTTGAGATGGAATGGTGTGGACTTTCCTTGCATAGCTACATCACCTTGGGTCACCATTGTGCATGACATCACCATTGGAGCTTGACACTTGTACTATATTATTGGAGCACTCCACTTGTTTGTGGCTTATGTTTAATAGACTTGCTTGTAATGTTCAGGTTGAATTGTCATATTGATTGCCTCCCTTACCTCTCATAAAAATAGGAGAGAGTCTTTCCAAACAACACATCACATCACACATTCATTTGTATCTCTTCATTGGAGTGCTCTCTTAGTGATGTGCTAGGGTTATTGAAGAAACCGTAGTGGAGCATATGAGGAGGAGGTGGATGATTTCTATGCTGATTAAGATTGTCATCGATTCCAATAGTGCCCTAGTGAGGGTTTGTAGTTTCTTGGTGCCCCTTGTGGAGCCCTTGAGGGTTTGTGTTTGGTTGTGTCCTTGTTAGTGTTTTGGGAGCCCTTTTGACTTTGTCCAAGCCCAAGTTGAAGCCCTTGGAGCCCATGGGACAATAACAAAAGCCCTAGCAAGCCCCTGTGTTCTTATTGATGATTAAGGAGTCCTTTTGACATGTTCAAGCCCAAGTTGAAGCTCTTGGAGCCCGTCATACACTGCCAAAAGCCCTTGTTACCCCTTGACTTGGTTGTGTACCCCTGAATTGCTCCTTGGTCCCCTTTGAGTTCTTTGTTGACCTCCTTGACCCTTGTTGTTGTTGATAGCCCTCTTATTCTTGATCTTGATGTGGTCTCCTTGTTAGTTGGTGTTGAGGTCTTGGAACCCCTTCATTTGGGGTCTTTGCTGTCCTTGTTCCCTTTTGATTTGTGGTGTGGTAACTCTTGTTGGTCATAAGCCCACAAGTTTGTTGAAGAAGCCCTCAAGATGAAGTCAAGTCAATTTTTGATGTTCTGCACAAATTGAAGAAAACAAAGGTGAAGGACCTTGTATTTGCAAGCAAGACCCTCTCAAGATGATAGTCCTCGTCAAGCCCTTTTCGTTGATATGTGGAATGCCCACTAACTCCTCATGGTTGAAGAGATTAATTTTTGAAGTTGTCAAGGCAATGTTACCCCTTCTTGTAAGGTCAACCAACCTAATAAAATGTTTTTTTTAATCCTTTTAATTAATATTGTAAGGTCGGCGAGCTCATGGTCAAACCCTCAACGACTTGTGAACTATATATATAGCATCTCTCCACACTTCTTTTGACAAGTAGCAAGCTTCTGATCTTATTTGACCTCAGATTGCTAGAGTAAACAATGACTGATTTTTGAAGGCAGCCGAAGGAAGTTGAAGGGTTTAATTCTTCTTACCTATGATTTCGGGTATCTCTACCGAGGAAACCACAGTTGACTGAGTAAGACAATTCGGGCTACAAGCATGATATTTTAAAGGTCTGATTTCTGATTTCGGGTAGAAGAGATGTTGAGGTATCCAAACTTCTACAACATGGTATCATTCTTTGAGGCAACCACAGTGAAGTTCCTAAACTCGGGTGTCCATTGAACGGTTCCAACAACAATGATTATTGTTTTAGCAGCGAAGAAGGAGAACCAGTGTGTAGACAGTGTGGGATCTGAACAACAAAAGACCTCTCTCTCTCTCTCTCTCTCTCTCTCTCGGGTTGCCATAACATTTTTGAAGAATCTGAATTCTACTCTTTGATCAAGCAATATAAAGAGAAGTTTGAAGAAGGTTTCAGTTTGTACAGTCAAGTGATTTAACACTTCTATTAGACCACACCCTACAGTCATTAACTAAGAGTTTTGTTTGTTTGGTTTGTTTGTCTTACCTCTTTGAGTTTTGATAGTGATGACTGCATATAGTATTGACTGAGTGGTTGACTGTATATGATGAAGTATTGATTGTATAAGATGAAGTATTGATTGAGTTGTTGTTTGTATATGATGAAGACTAAGTTGTAGAGTGTAGCATTGAATGAGAAGTTGAGTGTAAATAATTAGAGATGGTTAGAGTTTGTTAGATCTCCTCTTGACCTTGTAAACAGTCAGTGATCAATACCTTTTTGTTCTGTAAGTTGTTTGAATGTTTTAAGTCTGTATGTAAGTCAAGCTGTGGTACGATTTGACAAGTTGACAATACTCTTTGACAATGTGTTAGGAAAGATTTGTTGTTGATCCAGTTCGTTTAGACAAGTTGATTGACCTAAGGTTGACTGTAACTTATTGTTCTTGACAGTACTATTTGATTGCTTTTGAATCTAAGTGTTGATAGAGAGTGGTTGAATCTATTTGGTCTAATCGTCTACTTGGTTAATCCTTAGTCTGTGTTATCGCGTTGAATTTGACTGTGAAGTCTTATGGTTGACTTGTTGAGTTGAGTCTTGTGTTTTGCTTGAGGTTTTCTAGTGTGTGAGTCTTTCTTGATGAGGTAGGCACAAATTGAAAATGAATGGATAACTTCCAAATCATATGATCAGATTAGCACAAGTTCTTTGATCAGATTGATATAGTTGGGCACTGGCACATAGAATCTTGGTACGGGTTAGTTGAGCAGGTTGGCACAGGTTTTCCTATGAGCAATTGGTTTGACTCAGATTGGCTGAGTTGTATGAGAAGTTGGTTTGATTCAGGTGGATTGAGTTGGGGGTGCAGTTGGTTAGAATCAGATTGACTGTGTCGGATGACAGGTTGATATGAGCAACTTCTTAGCAGATTGATGGTACAGGTTGATGTTCAGTGTGGTATAGGTTGATGTGCAGTGTGCTACAGGTTGATGTGCAATGTGGTGCAGTGCGGTACAGGTGGTAAGTAGTGGTCCCACAGTTGATGTATAGCAGGTCCGTAGGATCTGTGTAGTTGAGGTCTTTCTTCTTTAGGGTGGCAGGGTGGTGCCAGGGCTCAGTCATACCTGTGGATTGAGCTGTTGTAGCAGCTCGCCAGTTGTAGTTGACGCAACCTAGGGGGTTGCAACTTCCTTCCAGCTGTAGCTGGAGAAGTTGTATAAGAATTGTACTTCCAGTTGTTGTTGGAACGAATCTTATTAAAAGGATTCCGTGGTTTTCCCCCCAGCACTTGGTTTCCATGTAAAAATATTGTGTACTGTGTATCTTGCTATGCTTCTTATGTGATGATGATATGGTTATGAAATGTAAAGGTTAATAATGTATTAATGAATATTGCTGCTGATAATTAAATTTTGAAAAGTAATAAAAGATACACACACTGATTCACCCCCCCTCTTAGTGTGCTCAGTGTGTCCAACATTCTCTCGATATTCTTCTTTGTATATTTGATCTCTCTCTTGGGTGCTAGGGTTTCTTGGTCTCTTGGAGCATCTTGGATTCTAGGGTTAGGGTTTCATCCCTTGGAAGCTAGAGAATAGGGTTTGGAAAACCCTTGGATGTATTTGGGGAAGAAGAGGAGGAGGACGTCTTGCCTTAGAGATAATGTGGGGGGATTTTTGCACTTGGAGGAGCTAGGGTTTGTTGACTAACCCTAGCTAGGGCATATTGGGTGGTTGGATTTTGTCCTAGTGTTGAGAGAAGGCTATGGTCTGTATGTACTTTTTCATTGAGCATATATATATGAGATTTCCAATTGTCCACAAATTTTGTATATTGTAGATTTGATTTCAACATTTTATTTTCTCGGGATGGTTATTTCCAACTCTTAATTGTCTTACTAATTTGACACACTTAAGATAAAACTATTAAGGGACTTAGCACTAAGATTGAAGATAATAGTGCAGCTAGGTTGCTTGAGATAAGCACCTCCACCCTTGGAAGGGTTATTTTGGCTACTTCATATATTGTTGATTTTTACACACGAGGATTTTTTAGGGTGTGTAAAGTTACAACTCATTGGAGTATTATGGAGTATAGAACTAAATATTTTGGATTCCAGGAGTATTATGGAGTACACAGCAAGGGATTTTGAATTCTCTAAGACATAGGGAGTTTCCCTTGATGATAGTCTTCGAGATTCTCTCGAGATGAGGGAGTTGGCCTAGTTCAAAATAATTCAATTACCAGAGGATTTGAGGTGCATGAGAGGGATTCTCACGATGAAAGGTTGATGATGACCTTGCATAGTTCGATGACTATACCATGAGCTTTGCATCTTGGGATCGATTTGATCTTGCATGGATATATGATTACCTTTATAGGTTGTCCTGGTTAGCTTATGAAGTGGTACCCATTGATGTTGATCCATGATACTGACGATGATGGAGGGTGGTAGTTCACTGATGCTCCAGGGAGACATTTGTATATATTCATAAGTGGTCATTTTTCATTAGATGATCAAAATGTTGTGATGGCATGGTTGACAACTTTGTTGTAGATGACATTGCTTGATTCTAGGACTGTAGCCAATATTGATTTGCAAATAGAAGATTTGGTGGAGTTGCAAAGGGAGTTGACAAGTGTTGGTGTAAACACATCCCTCGTAAAGGAGTGTTAGACTTCCAGGTTACTTTGAAAGTGTTTACACCATGGTGGTACCCATTGATGTTGATGGAGGGTGGTAGTTGCCTGATGCTCCAGGGAGACATTCCTATATATTCATAGGTGGTCATTATTCATTAGATGATCAAAATGTTGTGATGGCATGGTTGACATCTTTGTTGTAGATGACAATGCTTGATTCTAGGACTGTAGCCAATATTGATTTGCAAATAGAAGATTTGGTGGAGTTGCAAAGGGAGTTGACAAGTGTTGGTGTAAACACATCCCTCGTAAAGGAGTGTTAGACTTCCTGGTTACTCCGAAAGTGTTTACACCATGTTTTGGGTGCTTCATGAGATTTGGGGTTCATGGTGTATGTTTAGCCTTGGGATGGTCCGAGATGGATTGGGGTATGAGAGATGGTCCATGATGGATATGCACTCTTGTGATAGATTTTAGTGGATGTTAGACCTCAGATGATCATTGGCTCAATGTTCTTCCCTAGGGCGTTGGATATCTCTTGCTTGGATGATGGACACCTTGCATGATGGCCACATGGAGGATTCACCTAATGGTAGAACTCCCTATAAGATATGAGGAGTGTTATGCATTGTTGAATGCTACAATCTCTAGATGACATGTGACAATTTGTTTTTTTTTTCTTTTCCCCGGAGGATTGGAGATGGCTCAAGGGCTGTTCTTGTAGAGGGTAGCTTCCCCAATGGAGTACTTGGTCTTGGAGGATGGATGGAGTCCATGGATGCTGGAGATGGAATTTTGTGAACTTGCCTTGCATAGCTACATCACCTTGGGACACCATTGTGCATGACATCATCATTGAAGCTTGACATTTGTACTCTAGGAGTGGAGTGCTTCACTTGTATGTGATTTATGTTTAATAGGCTTGCTCATAAGGCTTAGGTCAACCTATGTTTTATTGTTTGCCTCCCTTATCTCTCATATAAATAGATGAAGGGGAGCTCTTCCAAACAACATATCACATCACACATTCATTTGTATCTCTTGATTGGAGTGCTCTCTTAGTGATGTGCTAGGGTTCATGAAGAAACCCTAGTAAGCATACGAGGAGGTGGATAATTTTTCTCTCTTGAGATTCTTCTTTGTACATTTGATCTCTCTCTCTCTCTCTCTCTCTCTCTCTCTCTCTTCGGCCCTAGGGTTTCTTGGTCTCTTGGAACATCTTGGATTCTAGGGTTACTGTTTCATCCCTTGGAGGATAGATATTAGGGTTTGGAAAACCCTTGGATGTCTTTGGGGAAGAAGAGGAGGAAGTCTTGCCTTGAAGATAGCGTTGAAGAGATTCTTGCACTTGGAGGAGATGGGTTTGTTGACTAACAATAGCTAGGGCATCTTGGGTGGTTGGATTTTGTCCTAGCCTTGAGAGTGGTCTATGGTATGTATGTACTTTATGCATTGAGCATATATATATATATATATATATATATATATGAGATTTCGAACTACCAATATATTGTGTATATTGTAGATTTGATTTGAACATTTTATCTTCTTGGGATGGTTCCAACTCTTAGTTGTCTTGTTTATTTGACACACTTAAGAGAAAACTGTTAAGGGACTTGATATCACAAAATCTCTAGTGACCCTTTGTATGTAATTTTATCCAAGATGGAAGAGAGCTACAATCACTAGATTCATGATACCAAAGGAATCCTACCCCAAATGTGTCACGTTGAGTAGGCTCCTCTCTCTTTAGGCTTCCTAGATTCACTTGTGGTGAAACCGGACTAGCCACGAGAGGTGTCCCTAGACTAGCTTTATAGAGTACTTTCCAAGCACACACTCAACTTTCCAAAGTAATTACTAGACTGATTTTAGGATGATTATAGGGCACTTCTAAGTGTTTTAAGGAAATATGCACAAATAGTACCCTGGGGTTGACCTCTAAGACTTAGAAATGGCCACTAAGCTAGGATTATTAAGGTTGGTTATGCGATTTATGAATGTAGGAAAACATACCAACGATATAAAATACTTAGTAACACATGAAGAATGAAGCCTAGAAGGTAAATGCTAAAGCCAAAATGTTCCAAACTTGCCTTTAGTGATATGGCTTAAGGGGATAGTCAAATGTTTGATGCATGCAAGAAAGGAGAGATGGGTTTGTCTTGAGAAGGCCCTAACATGTAATATATCTTGTTGCTAATAGAGAATAACACATGTACATGATTGGGCAGTAAGCAAAACAAACCAAAAGGCTTTACTTAGTCTCTGTTCTTGACGAATGTAGAGTTACAATGTAGTGTGATGGCTCTTTGGGTCATTTAGCAATTTATATGGCATAGATTTTCTTCCATATGCTCTCCTACGCCAAAAGAACCCCTTTTGAATTGTTTTGCTAGATTATATAGGCAACACTAGGATTGGTTGGGTCGTTGGAAGGCCAAGCATCCTTGTTCCTTCATTTACCATTCCCCAAGGCCTTCTCTCCCATTTCATCATTTTTTGGCAATGTTCCACTTGAAAGTTTCTTCCATTCTTGTCTTCTTGTGGTTTGGCACTTGCATTACTATTGTTCAAACTCTCAATTTTTTCGATTGCTTGTAAGAACTACTTGTTATCATGTGTATTTTTCTAGAATGGTTTTATTGAGATAAACAATGACATTCTATTTCACTTTCTTCATCAAGAAGGAACAAATGCATATTTTTCTTGAGTTTTTGACCTTGGATATTCCTTTCAACCAAATTGATCAAGAGATAAAACAAATTGCTCTTTGAGATCATCCCTAAGGTTTTTAGAGATGCTTCTATCCTCATTTTGCCTCCTCCAAGTACCATCAATAAGCAAAATCATCTATGGAAGCCTTAAGGATATGGGGACTCACATCTACGCTTCACATAGCATTTTAAACATTATTGTTTTCTACTTCACGTAGCATTTTAAACATTATCTTGATCAACACAAATTTCCTTGTATGAGAAAAAACACAAAGATTACATGCATACTTTATTCACTCCAAATTATTATTTGTTGTTTATTCCCCTAATTCCATCCAAATTTTATAAACAACATAAGAAAAATGCACTTAATTTATTTTTACCATGGCCACTGTACTTATTGAACTTAGAAACATCACAACTAATCTTTTTTTGGTTGTCGTTGTCATTGTTCTTCAAATCAAGGACTCTTAATTATTCTACATAATTTACAAATATCCTTAATTGGATCTTGGTCATCTCCATATAGCCATCTATGTAATGAAAATAGTAGTTGATCATCACTCAGTTTCCATGACTTGGATATGGTACATTGATCGAGCTCCACTAGGATGTAACTCATAATTTTCTACTGCCATGCCATTTTTAGCAAAGTATTTGAATCCATGATGAGAGTTTTCTCTGACACTCATCACGCCTTTAATATTCATTGTTCAACATTTGTTTCACTACAACATAATAGCTATTTGGTGTCTTCTTTTTGGCATCCCAAGTGGTTATGGGTCATTGAATTTCAACATTGCATCAAACATTTTTTCTTGTGACAAGCTAGACAATGATCCAAGATGAAGCTAAAGCCGATGCTAGTTTGCATCATAGGGTAGCATCAATGTTCACATCCATTACTGTGTCATTATTTCTGCCGTCTTCATATTTCCTTTTATGTGGTAACACCAAGTTATACCCAAATTGCCTTCAAATTCAACTTCATATTTATGTTTTGTGTTTAACATCTTTCTTTATGTCAAAAAAAATATTTTTGTTAGGTTGAAATTAGATGCAAACTGTCTAAAGACTACTATTAGCATCAAATTTTACACCAAAATAAATTGTTATGATTTTTGTTGAGTTTATATTTACATGTAGCAAATTTATGCATATGTTTTGTGTCCTACTTAAGTTCTTTTTTTTAACATAAAAAATGCACCTTTTCCAATTGCTATTGTTGTTCCAACATGAAATACTTTATCTTCTATTTCGGCTTACCTCCACGTTTGTTTATTTTTAATTGAATAAAATAGACATAGACATAGACATATGCTTGTACTACGATTTCATCAATCAATTTCCCACTGTGGAAGGAGTGCACTCACGGTTGCATCGAGTGATTCCTTAATTGTATCTCTCAATGTGATTTATCTATCTATCTCCCTCCACAAGAAAATAATCTTTATAGAATGTTTTAGTTTTAGGTTAATTGAGGTAGCAACAACCCCAGTTTAGTTATATGTCTATTTAAGAGATGTTTTTCAATTGTATATTAATTGATAGATACGACAACATTGAGAAAACACATGAGAGGACAATTCACTTACAGTATACTTGCGTTATGTTGTCAAACATATTCCCATTGAAATCGATAGGAAGAAGATATATATGCTTATGGAAGACATTTATATTACATTAAGTCCAATTTCCTTGGTGTTGATAGGCCACTGGTTCCTAGATGCCAATGCTTTAGTGTGCATTTTCCCTCATTTAAGGGCATGCTTCTCTATATGCACTTTAAATACTAGTATCTTCTAATCTTTAGTAAGATTGGATTATGTCTTGAAATATACTAAAATAGGCTTCAAGACTATGGAGCCATGACTCCAACTTATCCCCATTGAGGGTTTCATCAAATTCTTACACTAAGGTCCTTGTGCTTAGCTTGAAGATTTTTTAAGCAATGGTATAATAGATAGTACAATGTGTTATTGAGGAAATTGATGTGGGTTCTATTGTTGCAGAGGTTGTTGTGTAACATCATTTATTGAAACATGGGCACCATGCCTTGCATTAGTATGGATCTCATTTTATTTGTCCTTGTACAATAAGTTACTTTGTGATGAACTTGCTCTAATGATGTCATCCATGCATGCTTTCTTCTAGGAGTGGAGCAGTATTGGAATTTTGGGAAGAGTCGATGACTCTTGGACCATGAGGAAACATGACGTTGTTGGTGCAGATTGAAGGTTATGTTGAAAAATTCCCCACATGAATGGAATTTTGCTAATGTTGATAGAATTTTCCAAAATTAAGAGTTGAAAACAATTCCTTTGGTTTTGGAAGCTTTGATGTAGAGTTACTGCTGTTGAATATTGTAACTTCTAAGAATATTATATTTGTACATTATTTATTCCAGAGATGTTCCATCCCTCCGAGGTGATTCTATTATGTATCCGGAGATGTTTATTCCTCCGAGGAGTTGTGGCAACTAGGGTTATTAGACCCACCATGTGGGGTCGGCCCAGTCAATTATAATAGGGTATTTAACCTAATGGTTAAATACGAGTCTACATGTACTTGTGTAAAATATATGTCAGAGTAGTGTATAAATAGAGGAGGTGTGTTTCTCATTTGACACACTCACACACTTGAAAGGAGGAGCACTTGTCTGGGAGATTTGCTAAGGAGGATTAGAAGGAGGGAGCACATCTTGTATTTTGGTTTATCATCTTATTGAGGAAAGCTTTGCTGGGTTTTCTACCCCATGAGGGTTTCCCAGGATAAATCTGTGTCTCTTGTGTTTATGCTATGCTTGTTGTTTCTTCAGTGATCCTGTATATGCTATTATTGTGAAATGGAATATAATGCTGCTATTTTCTGTCTTAGCATATTGAATTTTTAACATGGTATCAGAGCTAACCTGAAGGAAGACAAGGTATGGCACTTACGACACTTGCTTTACTTACGACAATTTGAAGGTTAGGGTTTTACATAGAAAAAACCAGTCATCGTGGAACTTTCGCTATAAATCCATTTCTGCGAAGGGTCAGGGTCTGAAACGTTTACAGGTCGAAGATAACATCCCCAGGTACCTTGTGTCCAAAGGGAACCCTCAGATTCGTTGTACTTTATGAGTTATGATCAGTACAAGTTAGGGTTTCTGCCTCTTCCAGATCTCAGTCAAAATCAGGTGACCTTGGCAAAAAGGTCATAACTTGGGCTAGGAAGCTCCAAATGAAATTTTGTAAAAAGTGACAGGTAGTACATAGACTGTACTATCTCAGGAAACGTTTTCAGAGGCCGAAGGTGAACTAGTGACACGTGTCACGCCGTACAAGTTCGCTCTCCTGTTTTATCCCATAAACAGGTCATGTTGCGACACTTGGCATAACTCTCTCTCAAAAAATCCAATTGAGGTCAGAACTATCAGGATGGAAAGATGACAGGTCAGGCTACTGCAAAAAAAGTTTTCAGACCCTGTGGAGCAAAAATTTCAGAGTTATAGCAGAAGCAATCAGGTGCATATTTCTGTCAAAACAGAATTATTTTTAGCACCTTTATTCATGGCTTCCGGAATGTAGGGTTTCGGAGAAAGTTGGAATTTTTTGAAGTCTGTAACCACAGCTAGAAGCTCCTCAGAAAAATAAGAGTTTAGAGCCTTGGATCGAACCTTTTGATTGGACAGAAGGGTGGGCTTCATCAAACCCTAGTTCGGGTTCCTGTCCAGAAGATCCAGAAGTTTCGAAGGCAATTTTGAGGGGTCAAATTTTGGAGATTTCAAAATTGAAGAATGCTAGGTTGATCAGCTCAGCAAGACACATTCTTCCATCCATTCAGAAGTATGAAAGTCAAAGATTGAATTTTTAGGGTTTCTCTAGCAAACCCTAATCAAGCTCCAGATCAAGTTTCAGGGGGAGTTGAGGCTAAGGCCTTACATAAGAAGACTACAAAAAGTCTCGACAGGTATGACTTAAGGAGGTTCAGGTATGCCTTGAAATCTGATTCTTGATTAAGTTCATAATGTGTTTGTCTTCATGTTATTTATTAGTACAATCTTGATTAATGTTATTAATTGTCTTATCACCCTAGTAACAATATGAATGCATGTGAATGATCGAAGACATTCATTGATTAGGGCTATATGATTGTACTTATGCATTATGGTGTTGTGTGAGGTTGATGTTGTCTGCTAACAAGACACAGGTACATTACAAAAGACAAATCAAGTTCCATGACCATGACAACATGAAGACAAAGACTCACGAGGTATGTATGACTGTTATATTATGTTTAACCTACGAGACATGCAGGTTCTAGCTCAGGATCTCTAAATCATTGAAGAGATTGTTTAGGTATGTTGTACATAACTAAGCAGGTATACTAATCCAGGTATGTTTTCCTATGTCATGTTAGAATCTTACCTTGTGTAAGTATACTTGGTATGATTGGTTAGTAATGAAGGGTTTATGCATATTATGTCTCTTATCTTGGTTGATGATTTAACTAACTAGATCAAACAAGAATATGCATGAGTAAAAGAAGACTTCTTTGAAACCCTGAATACTAATGATCATGATTGTACATATTCAAGATTATTTAGAATTAGAATGTTTTGATAATATTGAGAATATACTAATGAATGTATGTTTGTGTATGAGATCACGAGGATGACACTAGTGTACACTTGAGCATGCACAGTGGTACATAATGAATAGAAGTTCAGAAGACATAGAGAAGATCAAGCGGGAGGCAACCACACAAACATAAAAGATAAGTATTTGAGTTGTTATTAGAAAAAGTAAATGATATTGCTTGTATGCCTATTTGTATTCCTAGAATATATCATGCTGAGTGTGAATAATGGACAACTGACAGCTTCATGACAAAGCTTGGGCTTTACCAGAAGTAAAGCTGTTCCTAACCTTTACCTTAAGGTTGTGGATGATGAACCTATCATACCATTATTGTATGACGATGATCTCTTTCTGACAAGGAATGAGAAACAGGTCATGAAAATGGCTGCAGAAATGAAAATGAAAGATCTCAGATTAATGCACTACTTCTTAGGTCTAGAAGTATGGCAAGATCCAAAAGGAATCTTTTAATTCAAGGTAAGTATGCTGTGAAGTTTCTAAAAAGATTTGATATGTTGGAGTATAAAGCCATGGCCACTCCCATGGACTCCAACTTGAAGTTGTTAGTTAATGACTCATTGTATTTAGAGGACCTAACCCTATATAGACAAATCATTGGGTCATTGATGTATTTAACAAATACTAGGCCAGATATATGCTTTGCTGCAAATACCCTAAGTCAGTATCTAGTAGAACCTAGAAATGTTCACTTAATAACTACAAAGCATGTAGTGAGGTACCTAAAAGGTACATTAGATTTTGGTCTATATTATCTTGGAGGTCATGAACTCCGTTTACATGGTTACTCAGATTCTGATTGGGCAGGAAGTGCCTCAGAAAGAAAGAGTACATCAGGTGGATGTTATAGTCTTGAATCTGCCATGATCTCATGGTTCAGCAAGGAACAATCTAGTGTGGCTCTCAGTACTGCTGAAGCAGAATATATATATAGCTGTATGCTCTGCCAGCTGTGAAGCAGTGTGGCTTCAGACGCTATTATATGGAGTGTTTGACTTAGAAATGAATTCCACTATGATTATGTGTGACATTCAAAACTGCATCAAGATAGAAAATCTTGTATTCCACGATAAGTCAAAAACACATAGAGATCCGATACTTCTATATACGAGATATGGTGCAGAGAGGAGCTATCAAGCTCGAGTATATAAGCACTGAGGATCAGATTGCTAATATCTTGACTAAACCTCTGTCTCGAGTAAAGTTTGAATACTTCCGAGACAAGCTTGGTATAGTCCAGAAGGACCCTCCTCGAAAGGGGGAGTAGCATAGTAGTTAACAAGTTTGTCTCATCAATGATGAGGTTACCTATTTACTGCACCTAGTTACTTAGAATTATTTAGATTTAGGAATCTTATATTTTTTCTTTTGATGATAGATGTATACATGCTTTTGATGATAGATGTTATGCATGTTTTGATGATGATGATACATGTTTTGTTATACATGTTTTGATGATGAGGATACATGTTTTGTTATACATGTTTTGATGATGAGGATACATGATTGACACATGTTTTGATGAAGTTCTTGGTAAACATGTGAGGGGATTGGATCATCCCTGGACTTCAGTCCAAAAGAAGAGCCGTAGACATATGTCTTCGAGAATGAAGTCCTTGGTGGACTTGAGGGGATTGGATCATCCCTGGACTTCAGTCCTAAAGAGAGCCGTAGACGTATGTCTTCGAGAATGAAGTCCTTGGTGGACTTGAGGGGATTGGATCGTCCCTGGACTTCAGTCCTAAAGAGAGCCGTAGACGTATGTCTTCGAGAATGAAGTCCTTGGTGGACTTGAGGGGATTGGATCATCCCTGGACTTCAGTCCGAAAGAAGAGCCGTAGACATATGTCTTCGAGAATGAAGTCCTTGGTGGACTTGAGGGGATTGGATCATCCCTGGACTTCAGTCCTAAAGAGAGCTGTAGACGTATGTCTTCGAGAATGAAGTCCTTGGTGGACTTGAGGGGATTGGATCATCCCTGGACTTCAGTCCTAAAGAGAGTCGTAGACGTATGTCTTCGAGAATGAAGTCCTTGGTGGACTTGAGGGGATTGGATCATCCCTGGACTTTAGTCCTAAAGAGAGCGTAGACATGATGTCTCCGAGAACAAAATCCTGAATGAACAGGTAAGGGGATTGGATCGTCCTCGGACTTTGGTCCTGTGAATTGAACCGTAGACATGAGGTCTCCGAGAATTGAATAGGACTGGATCGTCCCTGAGCTTCGGTTCAAAAGGTACATGATAGGACTGGATTGTCCCTAAGCTTCGGTTCAAAAGGTACATGATAGGACTGGATCATCCCTGGACCTCGGTTCAAAATGTACATGACAAATCCTAGAATTGTTCTAGGTTACATCCAGCATGAAACAGGGCTGGCTCTGTAGATATGATACATCCAGCATGAAACAGGGCTGGCTCTGTAGATGTGATACATCCAGCATGAAACAAGGCTGGCTCTGTAGATATGATACATCCAGCATGAAGGACAAAGGGGATTGTCTCATTTGTACACGTTGTGTAGTCTATATTTCATCATCATCATCACACACACACACACACACACACACACACACACACACACACAAATATATATATATATATATATATAATTGTGGTATATGGAGGTAGTCATAATGTTAGGTGAGATTTAAAAAATAAAAAAATAAAATGCTTCTTTGTCTAAGTCTTGTCACTCAATTTGCTAGAAACTACAATTTTGTACTTCTTATGGGATATCTTGTTGTTCTAGATGGTAGATCTTTTGGGTGTATTATAGAGTCTAATAATATCCATCCAATCCAAATATTCAGTGTATTTTCTTTTCTAAATTCTTTTGCCATAAAGTTACCTTAACATCCTCAAAATTTTCCCCTCCCATGGATAAACTAAAACCCTTCATTTTTGTATCCCCAAAACCCCTAGCATCTTTAGTTTTCAAACCATTTTCCAGGTCACCAATCATCATTTTTAAAAGCAGAAGAGTTGCATTCTTAATACTTTTATGGTCAAGCATCCACTAGCTGTTAATATATGAGACATTGTGTTGCAATTACGATGTGTGACCACCTATCCTAACTTCACAACCATGATGACCTCTGCTTAACGAGCCCCTTGTAGGGGTGTGTTGGTCCACAAGGGAAAATATGTCACTTATTGGGGGACTTGAACCTTGGTGGGGGCATAACAACACTTTGCTTTAATTGATAGACAAACCCCATGCGATAATGGTCCTTTTTTAATATGTAAGAATGTGCTCCAAAGGAAATATTTTTCAACTTTTTTTATTCCTTGATTGACGTAGTTGGGGTCAAAACATACACTAGCATAATAGATTGAATAATGGTTATTTTTCTTGCTAGGAAGCATTTTTATATGGTCTAATTTTCCATTCTAGATATGCTTTGCATGGAATTTCCTTCTAGCCTTGAATTTTGCTTGAAAGCTCTACTAAGGTGTTGCCCAATAATTTTGTTGGAAGGGTTGCTCTCTTCAATTGCGAATTGACATTATTAAATAATATTTTGGACTTTTTTCATTGATCTTGCCCATGGTTAAGTAGGTGTTCAACAAGGATTTTGGGTTTCTTACTTCAAAAAGGGGTGTTGAGAGGCTTACTACTTACCTCCAACTTAATAGATAATGGCCAGTCTCAACATCTATTAGGACGAAGAAATCACTTATCAAGTGCACATGATAGGGATCCACTTATTATAAAGCTATATCTTCTTTTTGCTTCTAGAGATGAGCCTCCCTTCTCATCGCTCCAAATTTGTGATTCTTTCTTTGGTGGGATGTCCATTAGGAATTAGTTTGCAATAACATCATTAAAGTATCAAAGTGATGTATTCAATATTCGTAGGGCTCGCTTATTTTTTGCTATGTTTGTTTTCTCTTTAAATTCATTGCCTTGAAGGTAAGCCTCCTCTTTCCAACTACTTATTACATCATTAAAGAAGATACACACATTATTTACAAGTGAAGTTAAAATGGTTATAAAAAGAATGAAGAAAGAGATAACAAATGCAATCTTAGTTCTAATCCACCTTTTAACACCTATTTACACTTTGACCATGGCTATGGATCACAAGTAATTACCAACCCAAAGGAGCTATTAGCTATGTATGAGCAACACTTAAGTGATCAACCATAATCTATGGCCTAGGTGAGATTAGATCTATTCATTCTATTATTCCACCATTTTTTTTGAATGTGAAAGAAATGGAAGTTTGAGATAAAGAGAAGATTTCTAGGAACCATGTATGAACATTAATTTTGTATAAAAGATAAAATTGAATACAAATGAAATTTAAAAAAAAACATAAGAACACATGTTTGCTTTATTTTTGTTCTTTTTAAATCAATTTATTTTTATATCTAATTTTATCTTTTAAATTGTGTTTTTACTTTCTATATTTTGTAGGTAAATCTTGTGGAGTGCAAAGAGAGTGACCTAGAAGTTGAATCCCCCAAAATATATACATTTCTCTTATTTCAAGATAGACTTGATGTTGAAGAACATCTGCACATTGGTTATGCATCAATAGTGATTGTGATCATCTTACCCAATACTAAAGAGATAAGATTGATGTGTGTGAACTCTTGGATGCATATGGCATAAATGATTAGTAATGGAATTATTTGAACAAATTTATTATTTTCATTTTGTATATGTTATTATGTCACACACAATATTTATTGAATATGGTGGTTATCATTACTATTAGAAGGATGGTAAATATTGTTACGTATTTTATTTTGTTTTGTCACTGATAACTTATCTATGAATCATGATTGTATTGTAAGATTAATCTAAGATTATTTTTTCAAAAATGGTGATTGACAATAATAGTAATAGTAAAAAATAATAACTAATAATAATAATATCTCATTACTAATTTTAAAAATCATACCAAAAAATTAACGTATGAAAATTTTAATTTAATGTGAAGTTTGATGCTAAAGCAGATTCAAAAATAGTCACAAACAACAAATTATTTTGGCATAAATATATTCACCAAATTACATGTAAAATTGACATATATTATCACAATCCAACCATGATGCAAAACATTATGTTCCCCCCCTAAAATGGATGTAGATTAAGATGCCGAATTAATTACAATTTTGTCCCTAAAATCATTGTGAAACAAGCTGCCAATTTTAAAGGAATATTGGCTTTAAATGATATGCTCACTTTAAAAATTTCAATGCAAAAACCTATGCTATATAAGACACTAAAAATAAGGAAAACAAAAAAGAATGATGCAGATTTGGAATAGTTTGAGATATAAACTTTGATATTAATGTAGATGCAATTTAGTCCTCTTTTTTGTTATTTCAGCAAAAAATGCAACAACAAATAACCAAAGATCTAACTAGTCTAAACTCCTACAAAAATCATTAAATAAAACAATAAATCAAAAGCAATAACTAAGAGAGACAAGAGATGAGAGATTTACATGGTAAGACCTCAAGATGGGGAAACATCCATGGAAGTTGGTATTCTATTCCTAAGTAAATTCTCGAGTCTTACAATGCTTGAGCTCCCCACATATGCACATATCACATTACATTACAATTGGATCTCCTTCACCTCTAATATATATAGTAGAGGGACATGAGAACATATCCCAAGATGAATGTGGGATAAACTCATTTTATAAGTTAGTTAGTTGTTGAAGAATAACATTGCCTAATAGTCTAAGTATGACTTATCGTGTTTACAAAATACCTTAGGCTTGTACAACTATAAATGAGACCACTAGACAATCATTAATGACATTCTTACATCCCCCCTTAATCATGACTAGAGGGATAGAACACAGTTGGAGAAAAATGTCATTAAACTAACATCCCCCCTTTATGACAAGTTTTTGCATCCCCAAGAAGTTGCAAAGATGGATAAACTTCGTCTCTATCAAGGATTTGGTGAAGGTATCATTAGCTTGTTGTTCAATAGGACAATACTCCAAACAAATAACACCATCAACAATTGGATCTCGAATGTAATGAGTGTCAAGGTCAATGTGTTTGGTTTTGGAGTGTTATACTAGATTGTAAACAAGTTAGATAGCAATATAGGAGCATTTTGAACCATTCCAAGTTCAATAAGGACATGATAGATCCACGCTGCTTCTTTAGTGGCTTCCTTAGCTGCCTTATACTCTGCTTCACAACAAGAAAGAGAAAGTGTTCTCAACTTCTTACTGGACCATGAAATTGGACTTGAACCAAGATGAAAGACATATCTTGTAGTAGACCTCCTGTCAGTAGTATCTCCTCCCCAATCAGAATCAATGTAACCAAGAAGTGAAACAAAATCCTTACAAAATTAGAAAACACCACAATGTAGAGTTCCTTGAAGATATCTGATAATCCTTTTAGCTGCTTTCCAATGGATTTCATGAGACTTTTGCATAAACCTGGAGACCATGTTGACTATAAGAGATGTCAGGCCTGCTATGTGTTAGATAAATCAAACCCCCAACAAGTTGACAATAGGGTTTGGCATCAACAAGGGGAGTGTTACAATCAATGGTTAATTTGACCCTTGACTAAATTGGTGTTGGTGAAGGCTTACAATCACTCATATGAAACCGAGCTATCAAATCCAAAGCATACTTAGGTTGAGAAAGGAAGATCCCATGAGCCATGTTTCAAACCCAGAGATCTATAAAATAATGTAATAGGCCTAAGTTTGTCATTTCAAAACACAACTTAAGATCATTCTTCAATTATTGGACTAAGGAAAGTTGGTTTCCTATGAGGATTAGATCATCCACATAAAGAACAACAATGAGAACATCGTATCCAAATAATTTAACATATATATTTGGATCAAATCAACATCAGATGAAACCACTATTCAAGAAATGAGTATCAATTTTCACATACCAATCCCTAGGTGTTCGTTTAAGACCATACACCGACTTGTTGAAATTGCATATCAAAGTTGAATTTTAAGATGCGATGAAACCATGTAGTTGTTGCATATAAATTTCTCCAGGAAGATTGCCATTTAAAAAAGTATGCTTGACATCCATTTGGTGAATTTCCCATTGAAAGGATGCAACAAGAGAAATGATGATTATGATGGTGTTCATTTTAGCAATGGGAGCAAAGGTTTCCGTGTATTTTATACCAATTTCCTAAAGAACTCCTTTAGCGACTAACCAAGCCTTATGCTTTTCAATCTATCATTCTGTAGTGAATTTGGTTTTATAAACCTATTTGCAACCACCATGATTCTTACTAGGAGGAAGTGGGACAAGGTTACAAGTATTGTTCTTCATCAAAGAGTTATATTCAACAACCATTTCTTTCTCCCATTCCGGCTTTCCTTTAGCTTCTGCACAAGTGGAAGGATCATCCATGTGTAATAATTTTTGTATGAGAGCAAAATCAAATCTAGTCTTGTGAGAGTTGGATGTAATACCAACCTCATAACCTACATATTCAAGTGTCTTCCATGCCCAAATTGGAAGAGTGTGAATAGTGGCGGGAACAACATTAGTATCTTCAGTAAATTTAGGTGGATCACTAGATCTAGTAGGGGAAATTAGATCTAGGTCTTGCATAATACTTGAGGAAGGAGTAACAGACATTGGACCGATTGAATATTGAGGTAATTTCAAGGAAACATGAGGTTCAACAGACTCAAGTGGTGGAGAGACTTCATTAAACTATACATCTCACCGAATGATGACATCTTGAATAGATGGATCAAACAATCAGTTTGCTTTAGAATCCTCACTATAACCAATAAATATGCATTTATGAGATTTGGGTTCCAACTTCTTCTGTTTTTCATCAGGGACATAATCCCAACATTCACAACCAAATACCTTGAAATTGCTAATGTTTGGTTGCTTTCCACTCCACTTTTCTTTAGAAGTAACCTACAAATGATTTGGTAGGAACCTTGTTCAAAATATGTTTATCACAACAAACAACTTTAGTCCAAAATATTTTCAACATAACATACATCTAGCCATTTCAACCAAGGTTCTACTTTTCCTTTCTGCAACCCCATTTTGTTGGGGTGTGTAAGGAATTGTCCATTGATGTTCAATTTCATTTTTGGATAAATATGCTACAAATTCATTCTTAATGTATTCCCCCGCATTATCAATTTTGAGAGTCTCAATACAATTACCAAATTGTTTTTCAACTAGGGCTTTAAACTCTTGAAATACAACAAATGCTTCAGTATTATGCTTCAAGAAATAGACCCAAGTTTTCCTATTGTAATCATCAATTAAAGTAATGAAATAAAGAACACCTAATAATAAAGGAGTCCTAGAGGACCACATATGCCACTATGAATCAACTACAATTGCACTTGGGCACGATAAGCTTTATCCTTGTCAAACTTTCCCTTGTGATGCTTACCGATGATGCAACCTTCACATACACCCTTAGTGGAAGAGATTGGAGGTAAGCCAAGTACTATTTTAGACAATATTTACATTGCACAATAGTTCAAATGACCTAATCTTTCATGCCACAACTTATTGTGCTCATCATCATGTGCAACCTAGGAATACAATGATTGTTTGCTGGGTGAAGTAAAACTAATGAGATTCAACAAACTTGCTTCATGATCTACATGGACAGATGAAATAATTTTGAAGTTGTTGTTGATGTCTTTCATGACATATCTCTCATGACATGTTTCAAATTTATATCCTTTTTGACAAGCATCGTAAATAAAAAGGAGATTGATGGGCATGCCTTTAACACGAAAAATATATTCCAATACACCATTAGGAACCTAAATATTACTAGAACCTAGTATTGAAAGTTTCTTATGATCACTTATTGAATTTTTTTTATCCTTATGCTTCTTTCTGTCATAAGAGGTGAATAATGAAGCGGTACTAGTCATATGATTTGAGGCACATAAATCCATAATCCATTCACAGGAGAAGATGAGTTACTTGGTTGAACATAACAGGCACAAATAGCTACCTGTTGTTCCATGGAGGCTTTCTTCTTGGATTTTGCAAATTCATTTCACCTATTAAATCAAGTATTCTCAATATGATTGGTTTTGCCACAATGCTTGCAAGGTTTCCATACTTCCTTCTTTGAAGCTTCTATAGGAGCATCAATAGAAGTTTGATTGGGGTACTAGCAACATGAGGCATGGTCTTCTTCTAAGAACCTTTGATTGGATTCTTCTTACTGTGTACCAAATGAGCCTTCCCAATTACCAATTGACTTGATGAGAGCAACCTATCTTGCTAAAAAATCAACCATTTGCAAAACTCTTCAAAATTAGGTTTCACGGATCTCTTAGACATTTCAATAGCTCTATTCTTAGTTTTTATGAACAAATAAAAGGCTAGAGGCAATTTATGTTCTATAATAATAATGAGGGATGTATAGTTTTTCTTGTAATTTGAACCACAATTATTAAGCTCTTCATTATAAGTTTATAGTCAAACAAGGCATTTTAGATATATGTTTTATGACAACGTTGACAAGAATCAAGATGAATGTGGAATAGAGCATTTGGTCACTCACTGGAAATACTATCATCTCAATATGAGGTTAGGTGAGTGCGTTATCAGTTTATGAAGGCAAAAACCCAAGGAGATCCATCATCACTCATTTTAATTGATTTTTAAGCTTTTATCAAGTGACCTCTTTGTTTTTTTTTACATTATGCCCAAGCTTAATGATCCTTGATGAGTTTAGTGCCTTGGTTTATGAAGATGCTTGTTTACGGTTGGCATGAGTGTCCATGGTGATGTGCAGATTTTTAGATGCCTCACCATGTATGTAACAATTCAAAGGCGCCATGCAACAACCCAACATATCATTGGACTCAATGAAGTGCATGAAGGAGGTTCAATTTTCAATTATTAGTTGAGGAAAGGATGCTAGGGTGCCAAACAAAATTTACCTTTAGCTTTCATGAATGTTCGTTGAAGGAAACGTGAAATTGTTGACCTTGGAAAGATAAAATGCTAACTTGGGAGGCATACAAATCCTCCAACCCATCGATTTTCCCCTTGCACTTGAGGTGGGTGAAATTTATTATTTTGGGTCTCGGGAAGATACAAAATCTTACCTTTTTATTGGAAAGGCAAATGAAATCCTAGTTGTTGACAACGAAAAGCCTAGTTCTTGAGTTAGGAGGCTTGTTGGTTTCTTAGGCTTGCAATTTACCTAAGGAAGGCTAAATTGTTGACCTCAAAGGCCAATAAATTTCTC
Organism: Larix kaempferi; assembly: GCA_027924585.1. Classification (NCBI taxonomy): domain Eukaryota; kingdom Viridiplantae; phylum Streptophyta; class Pinopsida; order Pinales; family Pinaceae; genus Larix; species Larix kaempferi. The sequence goes on along the minus strand of BSBM01000374.1, from coordinate 8,016,969 downwards.
AAGCCAAATATTTGGCATTTTGATCCTCCATATCAATGATTTTTTGTCCTTGGGAAAGATAACTGACCTCAAGGTGCAAGGTGCCAGTCAAGGCCCACAATTTTCTTTGTTGAGCTATTGGTAGGCGGTTTGGTAAGGAAGAATCGCAGCATCACCGATGCTGCGACACGTCAAACGAGGTCGCGGAAGGAAGAAGGCTCTATTATTTTATGTATTTTTTGAGTCGTTTGTACCGCAATAGGTGGGTTTTTGGGTCATTGGACCATACGAGATGTAATTTCAAGTTAAGTATACCGCAATAGGCGGGTTTTTTTGGGTCATTTGGACCGTGTCAGTTAGATTTTGGGTCATTTTTTCAGGAGTCAGTTAGGACGTTGTTAGTAAGTGGACAAACATTGTAAAGGCGGAAGCCTATATATAGACAGGAAGTTGTAGGTCGTAGAGAGGAGATAGAGAAAAGGAAGAGAAAGATCAAGCAAGAGAGCTTTTGGTGCGAATGTTCCGAGAACAAGAGATTTTGCTGAAGTCTGCAATCTGCAGAGGCATTGTATTGGGTTTTTGTAGTAATAATGTGATGTGATGAAATTGTTCCTATGCAATCCTGATGTTTCTTTTGTCTTTTGATGGTAATGCAATGTTTCTTTGATGCAATAGTCGCTTTATTGTTATAATCTGCCATAATGATGAATTTTTCCATTAAATGATGCTATGAGTACAATAATGTCGAAGTGAATGCATAGATTTATCGTTGAATGTTGCAATAAGATTAACTAGCTGATGCCGCAATATCCTCCTTCATTCAGCGGAAACATGGTTCCGTCCACTCTCCCTTGATCGCCTCGGGTGAGACCTCATCTGCTCTGCAGGTGTTGCTGGGCAAGGTAAAACCTATTTGGGTCGGTGCTTAGGGAGATCACGGTGGGTTGGGGTCGATAGTGATGGGAACCCCTGTCAACTGGGTTTGAGTCAACAAATGGTTCCGTTACTGGGACCGTGTGCGAAGTGAAAGGAGGATATGTTGTGGCACCCGACAAAACCGGAGATCCAAGAATGGTTTGATCATAAGTTGCAGGAATTCGCTGAAGAAGAAAGCCGGAACACTCGACTGACGGTAGGTCAGTGGGTAGATAGATATATTCACGACGGTTTGCATGAATGGTTCTTCTGTGAGTTCCCGGTCCTGTTGTTCGAATGGTTGGCAAAGTTGACCTTTCAGAAGAGGAATTTCCAAGGTGGCGAACCGACGACCTGGATCCCCGAGTTGATTCAGGAGCTGCAGGAAGTTGATAATAAAGCGTTGCGGGCTGTTGAAGTGTGGTTCGATAGCATCCTAGAGGGATATATCACAGAGTTCGCGGTTGATACTAAAAAATCCTATAGCGAAGCCGAAAGAAAATTTTTCCGCGAACCTCGGGGTAGGTTTTAGTTGTCGCTTCAATTTTCGATTAAGTTCCTTATTTGTGAAAAGGGTACATTGAAGATGCATCTTGATTAGTAGACAGCGTGGTGGGAAGAGGCCGTGGGTACCACGACAATTGGGGGGTGGTACATGGAATGATAAGGGGTAGATGGGTGCAGGTCATGATGAGACTGTGAGTGAAGCCGAGGAAGAAAGTGGTCTTACGAGGGGAGGAGCAAGGTTCCTACAGGAAAAGAGGCAGAGGACGGGAGAAGGTCCTGCTGCGGTCGAACCACAAGGCCGTGAAGGAAGACCACACGTGACGAAGCGACCTCATAGTCCTAACAAGGAAAACCAGGCTACGCCCAGGATAGGGGCAGGACCAAACCCCAACACCAACGTACCCACACCTCCGCTCACTATCTCTCAGATAGAAAGAAATACCGCTTCGACACCGCCAAGTTCATCAATACCGCAGAATTTAATCGGTAGTAGTACAACGAAAGGAGGAAGGAAGCCCAGAATGGCGGGCGATGATGCTAAATTACCATTGTTCCACGGGAGTGGGACGGACAACCCGGAACAATATTGGTTTTTGTGTGAAGCAGTCTGGATCGTAAAATAGATCACTGATGATGCCGCTAAGAAAGGACAGTTAGCAACAACCCTGCAAGGTCGTGCATTGGATTGGTTTATGAAGTTTGTTCTAGTTCCTACAGAAGCCCCAGAAAATTCACTAGATGAGATTCGGGATGGGATGATTGCAGAATTCAGAAAGCCCAAGTCTAAGGCTCAATATATTACGGAATTGAAAGAAATTAAGCAGTATCCCAATGAGACGGTGTGGGATTTCGACCAACGATTCAAGACACTGATGGCAAGGGTTAGTTTCGATATGAGTTCTGTCCAACATAAAGAGTGGTTCATCGCGGCACTGCTACCACATATTCGGCTACCATTGATGCAACAAAACATCTCAACGCCCAGTGAAGCTTTGGAAATTGCAATGCGATTGGAGGCGTCGTCGATTGGAGAAAATGCAGTCGAAATGTCGCAGATACAAACACAGCTCGCTAACTTGACTATACAGCTGCAAGATTTGAAGAAGGGGAAGGAGCAACGCGAAGAAGTATGGTGTACGCGATGTCAAGGAGAAGGGCATATGAAGGACAATTGCGAGGATTTCCCCAATTATTTGGCTTCAGGAGCGCCAAATCCGTTGAATGGTGGTAGCATGCCGTGGTGTTGTGTCTGCCATGTATATGGGAACAACCATGACAGTTGCCCATATATGCAGAAAATGGTCACAACCCCGAGGAATCTTTATTGTACATTTTGCAAATCGGTGGGTCACGATGATAAGGATTGCCGTGCATATGGGTTGCTACAAGAGAGAATGTATGATGTGTTCTATGTAAATGACGACCAACGTGCAGTACAACAGTCGCAACCGCAGCCGTAGGTAGCCTAGTTGCTACCTCAACCACAGATACAGTTTGTACCACAGCAGCAGTGACCACCGTAGTTCATGCCGCAATATGCTCTGATGCAGATGGCTCCATAGTAGCCATAGTATGTATAGCAACCGCAGTATGCACAACAAGGGAAAGGAATGCAATCGGCACCAATGCAGCAACAGTTCAACCAACCACAGTACCAACAGCAGGGAGGATTCCGGGGAGGACGTGGCGGAGGATTTGGTCGTGGAGGAGGACGAGGTGGTCGCGGACCTGTTCAATGCTATCACTGTGCAGTATGGGGACACTACCAGCGAGATTGTCGACTACTGCATAACCAGTGTACGTTATGTTTTGTTAATGATCACACGGTTGAGAATTGTCCACAATTGATTGCGCGATGGCAAGCAGGAAATACTCCCCAGTTGCAAAACCAGCCCCAGGCATAGCAGCCTACCCAGAATCAAGTACAACAACCAGTAGAGAACTAGAATATGCGGCCTAATCAGAATCAGAACGTGAACCCACCTGGGAATCCGCAGCTGAACTAGACCTAGGGTGCGAATATTGCGACAATTTTTGTAGAGCCAAGACCACAAGATGCTTTCGTTGCTGTGGTCACTCGCGGAGGAAAAAAAACTGGAGAAGACAACTCACTAATCCGGTTAGCCGGACAAAATAAGGTATCATTTGAAATTAATGCAGAGCGGGAAGCATTTCTTCAAGCGCGTCGTGCACTAGAAAACGACCGAGGTAACGCTGTTGTGTACGACATGCCCCCTACTTTTGATACTACTTCAGAGGCTGGCTCGTCGCAGCGGTCCAGCACACTTCGAGCATTTTTGGAACATTGTTTATCCCTGGAAAGAGATCTCGACGCTCTTGCTGCAATTGAAGCTTTGTTACGTCGACCGACCCAAGATTGACAAGAGCTCGTGGTTAATTCCTTACAACAACGGAAGATGGGTAAGGAGATGCAGATGAATATTCAAATTGGAGACTACGATGTTGATTTGGTTATTCTGGACCTTGGTTCGGATGTCAACATCTTGACCAAGCAGGCCTGGAAGAAGATGGGGAGTCCCCCATTGAGCTGGTCTCCTATACAGCTCCGGTTAGCTAATCACTCTAAGGTGACACCGATTGGGAGAGTTCCACGAATGGTGGTGGACATTGAGGGAATGAAAACATATTCCTACTTTGATGTAATAGAAGTTGTCGAGGGAGGAGGCTCTCATCCAAAACTACTAGGGATTGGGTGGGCTAATGATAGTGGAGCCGTAATCAACTTCAAGCGACGGATGATGACTTTTGAAAATCGGGATCTTAGAGTTATCGCCCCGTTGGATCCGATTGAAGGACTCCGCTACATAGAGCCGATGAAGGACGACGATCCCAGTGAATGGGACCATGCGTTCAATAACTCGGAAGATTATATCCATCCGACTTCCAACGTTGAGCTGGGATGGCACAGTGACAACTCTACGTCTTCCGAATCTGATGATGCGCTAGAATATTGGCAGAATCACTTGCACGAGGTGTTGCTCCGTAAGTGTGGGTTGATCACACAGTCATTATGCCATGTCGCTACCAATATATGAAGGACTTCCTGGCTTATTTGACTTTTTGACAGAGTTGGAGGAACGAGTTTATGAACCACAGCGGTTGCTGGCATTGAATGAAGCACTGAAGGCTGCTCCAGCACATTGGTGGGCAACACACAAAGCATCAATTGATGGATGGTCGAAATGTAGAAGATTGATGATGATACACTTCGGGGATACCGAGGTTTACCACACTGGGAAGTACGATGGTCGGAACTATCCTGGTGGTCACTTGATGGAGTGTCAGCGGTTATGGGTATCGCGACCAAGAGCCGAATGGGTCCATGCTTTTATCCATACCTTGGATGAGATGCCACGATCATGGTATACTGCAGCTGAGTTGTGAGGAGAAATTTCTACTTGGATGGAGCTCACAGTGTGTTTTACCCATACATTCAGTTTCGTGGACGCCGATCCAGAGGTCAATAATGCATTACAGCTCATCCGTGATGTAATTTTGCAGGTTGTCTCGGTGGCATATCCTGCAAATCCGCATACGCACTGCCGGATGCAGTCTCTCATGGAATGCTTCAATATTAGTGGTGGTCTAGAAGATGGTGATGATCCGCGGAATGTGAATATCCCGAAATCAGAAGGAAGTCATGCTGTGGTACCACCTGATGCTTCAAGCGATCCGATCAGTCAGCCGCTAAAGATCCGCAAGATTAACATTGGGGAAGAGGAAAATCTGAAGTTCGCAAATGTCGGGGATTACTAGGATGATGAGTTGATAAGCAAGGTCACTGATTTGCTCCATGAGTTTCAGGATGTATTTCCCACAAAGTTTTCTGACATGAAGGGGATTCCAGGCGACTTAGGGGAGATGAAGATTCCATTAAAACCAGATGCTAAGCCGATCCGGCAGCGACCCTATCGATTAAATCCACGACATAAGGAGAGGATCAAGGTAGAATTGGATCGTATGTTGGATGCCGGTATCATTGAACCAGTCGAGGAGTCAAAATGGATTAGTCCTATGGTGGTATAGGATAAGAAGACTGGCGAGGTGCACATTTGCGTCGACCTCAGGAAGCTAAATGATGCATGTTTGCATGATCCATTCCCAACCCCAATTACTGACGAAGTGCTCGAAGGTGTGGGTGTCCAAGAGATGTACTCTTTCACAGACAGGTTCTCTGGCTACCATCAGATCCGCATTGCAAAAGAAGACCGCCATAAGACAACTTTTGTTACTGAATGGGGCTGCTTTCAGTACACTGTGATGCGGTTCGGCTTGAAGAATGCACCAACGATATTTTCGCGAGTTGTCATTGTTGCATTCAAAGATTTCATTCAGAAGTTTTTACAGGTATACATGGACGATTGGACGGTCTATGGTTTGGTCCGCGATCATCTGGAGAATCTGCGGTTGATGTTGGAGCGATGTCGGCAGCACCAGATATCGTTGAACTTAAAGAAGTGTATCTTCTGTGCACTGTTTGGCATATTGTTGGGTCATATTGTGTGTAAGAAAGGATTGTTGGTCGACCCAACAAAGATTGCACTTATTCTGAGTTTGACACCGCCGACTACTGTTAAGCAGCTACGGGTGATGCTGGGACACACGGGGTATTATCGCAAGTTCATCAGGGGTTATGCTGTGATTACTGCCCCTATGGAGAAGTTGTTGAAGAAGGATGTGGTATTCCAGTGGAGCCCTAAATGTCAGGATAGCTTTGAGACACTAAAGACGAAGATGGCCTCGGTGCCGATATTAGTATTTACTGATTGGAGTAAGGAGTTCCATGTTCATGTTGATGCCTCATTGATCGCGCTGGGAGTAGTGCTGGCCCAGCCCCGAGAGGGGGATCTTGATCACCCCATTGCTTTTTACAGCCGGAAGTTGTCATCTGCAGAAAGAAACTACACTACTACGGAGAGGGAAGGCCTGGCAATGGTTTACGCGTTGCAAATATTTTGCCATTACTTACTGGGAGGCCATTTCAAGATGTTCACAGATCATTCTGTTTTAAAATACCTGGTCAATAAGCCCGTGTTGGGGGGGAAGATCTGTTGATGGCTACTTCTATTTCAGGAGTTCAATTTTGAAGTAATTGTGAAGCCAGGGCGGTTAAATGCTGGCCCGGATCATCTCTCCCGGATTGAAATAGGGGAGGAGCCAACTAACATTGAAGATGGGTTGCCTGATGCGCAATTATTTAAAGTTGGAATTTTCGATGGCTATTTTGAAGAAATCATTCAGTTTCTGGCGACAGGTACCGCACCAGAAGAACTCACCACTAGTCAGAAGAAGCAGTTAGTAGTCAAGGCTGCGAACTTCCAGCTAATCGCAGGAGCGTTATACAAGATGGGTGCTGATGAGATATTGTGACGGTGTGTCTTTCCACATGAGCAAGAGAAGATCCTTTCCGAAGCACATGCAGGAGTGGCTGGAGGGCACTATGGTGGCCGTGTGATGGTAAGGAAGGTGCTTCGAGCGGGGCTCTGGTGGCCTACGCTACACAGTGATGCGACAGATTATGCACGGTCATGCGACGTTTGTCAGAGAACTAGGAAGCCATCCAGACGGGATGAGATGTCGTTGATGCCTCAGCTGACGTTGCAGCCATTCGACAAATGGGCAATAGACTTTGTGGGACCTATCCATCCCCTGGGTAAGTGCATTGGTGCTAGGTATATCATCACAATGATAGATTACTTGACACGATGGGCAGAAGCTGCACCAGTCATTGATTGTTCCGTGGCCACAGCAGCGCGGTTTCTCTTTGACCACATGGTCACTCACTTTGGCTGCCCCAAGATATTGTTGAGCGATCAAGGCAACCACTTTCTCAATCGCACCATCAACGCATTGACGTAGGATTTGCAGATACAACATAAGAAGAGTACACCCTATCATCTGTAGGCGAATGGCATGGTGGAATCTTTCAATAAGATATTGGAGCATGCGCTGACAAAGGTGTGTAATGTGAACCGCGATGACTGGGATCTAAAAATCCCAGCACTATTGTGGGCCTATCGCACCACATGTAAATGACTGACCGGGCAGACACCATTCAAGCTAGTGTATGGGCAAGAGGCAGTTATGCCTATGGAGTATATTATTTCGAGTCTGCGCATAGCCGCAACAACTGGCATGGATGATGCGGCAGCATTAGAGGAATGCCTTGCACAGTTAATACAACTGGAGGAAGATCGCTTCATCGCCGGTTTCCATCAGGGTGTGGAGAAGGATCACCAGAAAGCTTGGCATGATCGCCATATCAAGAACAAACAGTTTCAACAGGGTGATTTGGTATTGTTGTATGACAACAAGTTTATGAAACATCGAGGAAAATTGCAGATGCATTGGCTTGGTCCGTATCGCATTGGTAGCATTACTTCAGGAGGAGTGGTCCAGTTGCAGCAATTAGATGGGGCGATGCTCCCCAAGTTGATTAATGGTAGCAGGTTGAAGCCCTATTGGTTGGGCTTGGAACAATGCGATGCCTGAGTCGCATCGAGAAAACACACACACACACACACACACACAAGTGTAGATTGCTTGGTGGTGGGATGGTGCATCAATAGGGACGGAATGCGAAAGCAGGGAGGCTTTTGCTGCAAGGTAGGAGTGGTTTGCGACAAATGGCAGCGTTGCGATTGGGTCACATCAGAACTCATTATGCAATTAGCACTTTTTCCTTTTGGGGCAAATATGATCGTTAGTTGAATCAGGTCGTGTCAGAAGAACGCACGTTTGGAATAAGGAATACACCGAGGCAGCATGGCTGACGGGACCTGGAGGGATGGTTTGTAGGGTTGGCACGAGGCATCCACCATAGCAGCATGGTCGAAGGACTGCTTCGCACACTTTTGCACACAGGACGACAGACGGGGGTATGATCGCTCCGCCCACCTTCGACGTCCGAGCAGTGGAATCTTATGATTACCCTGGAGCGTGAGCAGGTGGTGCACAGGATAGTAGGAGCATAGAGGTTGTTTTAGTTAAGAGGGGTTATGTTACAAGACGCTCGGGCATCTAGCTAAGTTAGGAATTCCAAGGAGGTTGTGTAAATGATCCATTTTATTTCCTTTGGGAGCACACGAGATGCGCTGAGGGCATGAACCATGAGTGTACATGAGTGGCTAGAGCAAGCTGCGCCTCAGACACACAGGGGTTACAAGCATGAGGTCTTGTCCGAGATGTCTAGGCAGTCGGTGATGATTTGAAGTCTCGTGGTCCCTGCGACCACACAAAAAGGGGGGGTCGTCGCCCCTGGGTACCTGTAACGTATGCTTACTGGTGCGAAACAGATGTGCCAGAACCACTGGCCTATTTTACAGCCTGGAGTTGCTTGCCTCTCCGTCTACAATCGGTCTCTCGAGACTGGAGGATGAGTTTGCAAGGTCGGAAACAGTAAGCTAGGAAGAGTCCGCGTTTGGGCAAGAAGTACATGACAACGAGCAGATGATCAGTGTAGGAGAAGGAGCAGGACAACACCGCGTGATCTAGATAGCAAGAACAGTTGCAGAACTATAGTTTCGCCCTAGTCGAACGAAGACTACAGAGCTCACCATGTCCAGTTGACGTGGCTCGAGGGCGAGCCACAAGATTGTGTTGGGGGCCTGTTGGCAGGCGGTTTGGTAAGGAAGAATCGCAGCATCGCCGATGCTGCGATACATCAGACGAGGTCACGGAAGGAAGAAGGCTCTATTATTTTATGTATTTTTTGAGTCATTTGTACCGCAATAGGCGGGTTTTTGGGTCATTGGACCATATGAGATGTAATTTCGAGTTAAGTATACTGCAATAGGCGGGTTTTTTTGGGTCCTTTGGACCGTGTCAGTTAGATTTTGGGTCATTTGTCCAGGAGTCAGTTAGGAAGTTGTTAGTAAGTGGACAAACATTGTAAAGGCAAAATCCTATATATAGATAGGATGTTGTAGGTCGTAGAGAGGAGATAGAGAAAAATAAGAGAAAGATCAAGCAAGAGAGCTTTTGGTATGTTTTTGGTGCGAATGTTCTGAGAACAAGATATTTTTCCGAAGTCTGCAATATGCAGAGGCATTGTATTGGGTTTTTGCAGTAATAATGTGATGTGATGAAATTGTTCCTGTGGAATCCTGATGTGTCTTCTGTCTTTTGATGGTAATGCAATGTTTCTTTGATGCAATAGTCACTTTACTGTTATAATCTGCCATAATTATGAATGTTTTCATTAAATGATGTTATGAGTATAATAATGTCGAAGTGAATGCATAGATTTATCGTTGAATGTTGCAATAAGATTAACTAGCTGATGCCGCAATATCCTCCTTCATTCGGTGGAAACATGGTTACGTCCACTCTCCCTTGATCGCCTCGGGTGAGACCTCATCTGCTCTGTAGGTGTTGCTGGGCAGGGTAAAACCTGTCTGGGCCGGTGCTTAGGGAGATCGCGGTGGGTTGGGGTCAACAGTGATGGGAACCCCTGTCGACTGGGTTTGAGTCAACATGAGCCCCCAACTCAACAATTAGAAGCTCCTAATCTTGGCAGTTGTTGTTTGTGTTTGTAACTCTCAATTTGACTTTTGTGTGCAAAGCATTAGACTCTAAAAAGATTCAAACATCACTCACGCCCAATATTTTGCCTCATTCACTTCGAGTGAGCTCTTCCTTCAAGCCTTGGTTGTAGGTGAGTATTTCTTAATAATTTTCTTTTGTTTCTTGCATGTTCAAGTTAGTTCAAGGTAATTTTTACTAGTAAGAACCATTATACATTGCTATGGATTGTTGAAATAACACTTTCACCCTCTAAGCTATGTGTTTCCTCATTAAATTTCATCCTCTAGCATTGGTTGTGTTTCTGTATTTTCTCATAATCGATGTCCATTTGCAGAGTGAATGGATCTCTTGGCGAATCAATCTCATGATTAGAGAAAGGGAACACTGCCTTTGTTTCTTGGGAGAGCCATATGTGCTTGCAAATCAATTTTCTATTATTTTGAACACTGCTAACTTACAAATCATCAGAGAGATCAAGCGGAAAGTGAAACAAGTTCTTATTAATTTATAGTACCAAAGCATAGGCAAGCACTATTTTCTTCACTTCACTCTTCCTTGGTAATGCATTGCATGTTACAAGCAGAAACTTCACTAAAGGAATTTTATTAGCCTTTCAAGGTGTTGAATTTGCATAAGATTCACGTTATCATTTCTCACATTGAGAATGCCAAACTCTCAAATGAGGAACAAGATTCATATGTAAGAGATAGTACATTTCTTCCAACTAAGAAGTTGATGCAAAGACCATGTAACTCTCATTTAAGTGAGATTATAAAAACAAGAGGGTTGAAAAAACACTACCATTATAGTGTGAAGTCTCCAAAATGATGAAGGAAGATGATACAAGTAAACCCTGAACCTAAAAATCGTGAATGGGATGTATAAATCAAACAAGTCAAATTATTTCCAAATAGTCATAGGACTTGTACTTAGCATGTGTTCAAGAAGGGTCAAGATTGTTTTATTAAGAGCATGCTATTCAAGAAGGGTCAAGATTCTTTTATTAAGAGCATGCTATTCAAGGAGGGTCAAGATTGTTTTATTAAGAGCATCATTTTGAGTAGGGAAATTTGGAATATTGAAATATTTAATTAAATTCTATCCTCATAGTTAACATGATAACATTTTTTGTCTAAGGTTGGAAATACAAGGTAGTTAAAGAGTATATGATAGCAAAGAGTTGGATAACCAAAGGCTAAGGGCTATTAATAAATTTATAAATAGAACCACGACATTCAAACAAATGATTCCCTTTTTAACATTGTAAGCTATTCTTGTATGTTAATAAGATATGCTTTTAACTATTGTGTTTATACTCATGCAAAGTTGTGACTAGTTGTAGATTGCTCTCTCATGTCTTGGTTTTATTGATGCTTGTACGCATAGACATTCCAATCTATAGAATATTCTCATGTTGATGTTTAATTTTACTTATCTTTACATTGATAACAAATTGGTATGGATTAGGTTATCTCTTGGTGAATTTTCTCAATGTTGCCTTGGCTTTGCATCGCCTGTATTCAATGGAATGTTCCCTTTGTTGTTTGTGTTTAACCTTGTTCACATCAACCTATTATTTACAACTCCTAAAAATTGTATAAGGTTGGAGATCCCACGTAGTTGAAGAGTCTAGGATAACCAAGGGTTGGATAACTTGAAGGCTCAGGGCCATATACACACCTATAAATGTAACTATCACATTCAAGCAAATGGTTCTCTTTTTGACATTGTAAGCTATTGTTGTATGTTAATAATAGTCATTTTGAGCTATTATGTTTATATTCTTGCAAAACTATGATTGGTTATAGACTATTCTATCCTATATTGGGTTTTTAATGATTGTAGGAACAATCATTCCAATCTTTATACTATTCTTATGCTTGTGCTGTCTATTCTTATTTATATTTTACATTACTAACAAATTGATATGAATTAGATTATCTCTTGGTGACTTGTAGACTATTTTTGGTTTCTCAATGCTACATTGGTTTTGCACATGTTATAGTCCTTGGGTTCCTTTGGTTCTTTTGGTTGGACATTTGCTTTGGAAATAGTAACATTAGGTCCTACATCAACGATCCATTTTCCCCTATTGCTAATCTCTAAAGGTGTCAATTAGAGTCTAAGGCTTTCAACTTGGCTAGCAAAAATTGTCTAGTAGGACATTTGTCATTGTTGTGCCAAGGGATTTTATAGGTGCCATACCATTTTCTTATGTCCTTTTTTGAATTTCATTCTTCTTCTTTTCATGTTTATTTTACTAGTTTTCTTGAGGTTGGTTATTATTACACTAGCCTTTTTTCTATGACTTAGGGCTTCCTTTACCTTTCTTTTGTTGTGGCTAATTTTTGGCCCCCATTTCTTTCTTATCCTTATGTCAAATTGTTTCTACAATCTTGAAAACATAATGGTAAGATTCTCCTAATGAAGAGATATCTAGAAACTAAATTCCTATTTGGATGTATCTATGTGGGTCACTCAGTATTTAATAACCATATTCTGATACCCATGTTTGCATGCAAGGTGTGGAAAGTGTTAGTGTACTTTGACATAGTTTGGTCTTTACCTTGGCACAAGGTTTTCCATATCATACATTGGTCTTCATAGTTTCCAACAGTTAAAAATCCCATTATGTCATTGACATAATCCCCCCAAGTCGGTTCTATCTCATGTGCTCCATAATCATCTCCAAAATGTTGCACATAGTAAGTGTCCTACCAATTTTGACAGGGGGATAGGAATCCAAGACTGTGGGAAAATCATGAACAAAGAAATGACCCCTTAGCTGATATGACCATATTTCCATCCAAAGATTCTATGTCTACCTTTCCTTCAAAGAAAGGTATATCAAAATTAAGTTGTACCTTGAAGGAAGTCATTCCTCTAAAATGATTTTTTTTAAAGTGCTTTTGTTGATGTTTGGAGTTGATGAAGGATCTAGGTGAAATGATCCATCATCTTGTTCCTCTTTTAGTCAAGAGCTTCCTGGAGATGAATCTTGATAGGAGGTATTCCTTTTTCATATTTCCTTTTATCCTTGATGTCATGAGGTTGATTGGGCCAATGATGAATATATTCTCTATGTATAATTAGCTCAAGGCCCGAGTTCTTATACTCTAACCTTGTGGGGGACATGCACAATAAATAATAGAGGGAAGATAGCTTTGATATAATTTATATGAATTATGTTGAGAATGAAATTGAAATATAACATTAATAAAGAAAAAATAGGGAGATACAATAAAACCCATTTCATATTAATGAAACAACGGTGAAACAAATTACACAAGTACAATGAATAGAATGGTGGTAGCTACCTCAAAGAAGAGATGATTCCTCCACACCTATTCACAAAATTCTCATAATAAGAGGCTAAAACTACATTTTATAATAATGCTAAAAGCTTAATAGGAATAAATCTTAAGATGCAAGAACTGCAACCCTAAGATTAAGTTAGCACTAAGTGCAATGTTGCATTGGATGAAATTGAGATGTATGAAAAAAGGGAAGCCTTGTTGTGACCATATTTTTTCACTAGTTCATTCATTTTAGGTAGATTTTATCTATTTGGAAAGAGAATTTGTAGATTGATCGTAATGCTCTTTGTTTAGATGGTAGATTTTTAAAGAGTGCACGAGAAGGATTTGAAAAATATGTTGGAAGTTTAGGACTTGAAAATTATTAAACTATTGGTATCAATGTAATTTTTGAGATTATCTGTGTAGAGTAAGTCATTAATCTATGACCATATCCAGAGTATTAGTGGAAACTAATTGATTTCTCATGATTTTTTAATAGTCCACTTAGCACTCATTGCATCGGGTGATGCTCATAGGGGTGAAAGAAGTGGGAGCGAAACTAGCAAAATTAATAATATAAAATCAATCAACACCTATGAGGCTTGCACCATGTCACAAAGATTTCTCCAAAGGTCACCCATTCTAATACTCCCATGGATTAATCATGCTTAAATGTGGAGTTTGCGAGCACTATAGCCAATTTACAACATTCTAATCATAGTTATTTGACTAAGGAGTTGTGAGTGGAGGATATCTAGTATGCCAAATTTTCCCAAGAATTGCACTTTGTCCCAACTATGATCATAATAACATGCATGCAAAATACATGAGCACAATCTAGACTATCATTGGATTAGCTTGAATCTTGGTGGGGGAAATTAAAACACCCCACTTTAAGTGACTCAATAAGCCACTATTGAATAGGGATTGACACTTTGGTAATAAGACAATTTTTTTCCATTGTTTATTAGAGTTAAAAGGAAATGAAAAGATATACAAACATTTGATCCATATAAGTCAATAGGAGATAACCTCTTATTGGATAATGATAGAAGAATAATCAAGGAAATTCCTATTTTTTAGTTGGTGGGCCTTAAGCTCAAGAAAAGGCTTACCTCCAAAGTTCCCCAAACTTTCTCTTTTATGGAGGAAATTATTGAGATTTTTGACTACCATCACATTTAACAACAATGTCAATGAGAAGCCCTTATAGATATATTTTTATTGTCCAATATATTAGGGTTTCACTCCATTTATAGTAAGGTACACTATAACATTAACAAATAATTTCCTTTTCTTTAATGTGTTTGAGATGAATAATTGCCACTCCACCTAATTATATGTTTATTCAAAATATATCTTCATAACAAACATATTGAAGCCCATGGAGTGAGGTTGCTCCATGATTTCTTAGATCGATACAATGTTATCTAACATATAACATTCTTTAATGAATCCATATGTGTTCAAGTCATATATAATCTATAGAAGATATGTATTTCACTTTAACGCTGAGGCCTCAAACAAAATTTTGCAAAAGACTTTTAGCAAGGTATGCATTTCTAGCTAGTGATCAACTCGAGGTCATCAAAATAGCAATAAATTTCATATTTCCCCTATTGGTAATCTTGTCATATTTCCCCTATTTATGGCCAACAACTGATCACATGCATTGGCTTGGATTTAGAAAACCTATGAAGGGAAACATCAATTAAGTTTTGCAAGCTCACCCTTGCATTTGTTTTCCATTTACTATGATTAGAAATCCATCTTATAATGATTAACGAATTATTTATTAATATTGGCATGTGTATGTAATGCAGTTCTCTTTATCCATATAAGAATGTTATGTAATCCTACTCTCATTATCCTTGGGATCCACAATGCGTTCAAAATCCTTCATAGCAAAAATGTAAAAAGGTTTTATGGG
Source organism: Larix kaempferi (assembly GCA_027924585.1). Taxonomy (NCBI): domain Eukaryota; kingdom Viridiplantae; phylum Streptophyta; class Pinopsida; order Pinales; family Pinaceae; genus Larix; species Larix kaempferi. The sequence goes on along the minus strand of BSBM01000374.1, from coordinate 8,001,792 downwards.
CCTATCCCTTGTGTTGATATAGTGAAATAAGGCTCAAACTTGATCACCTTTTTATTTCCTTGATTCAATGACTTTCAGAGTGTAATGAAACCTAATTTATAGATCTACACCTTCTCATAAAAGGATTGGGTTCAATCCTTTTGCTAATTTCCTCAAATGCTTTCTTATTGCCTTCTATTTGTCTTACATCATATCAAGAAAGAAGAAATGTTTAAAATGAGTTCAATATTCCACCAAAAATATAAATTATCCTTGCTAGGTCAAGAATCTAAACATGATGTTGTATGCTATAGGGACAAATTAGGTTGTCCATATGATAAATGTTCACGAGCTAATGGGATACGGGCATGTGTGACTTATACCTTCCCTCCAAAAATAAGATAAAAGAAAACATGTTTATGTCTAGAGAAAATTGCTTCAATGAGGAATCTGTACTTGTTATAGAGATATGAAGATATTTTCTCATACAACATGGTTAAATCCAAGGCATTTATACTTTTTATAGAGATATAAAGATATTTTCTCATACAACATGACTAAATCCAAGGCATTTCATGACTACATCCTTTTCTCTAGATTTGACCTATGTATGCCATAGATTGGAGGAATTGTTTTTCTTGTAAACATTATGATCATACAAACTTAGAATGGATTATAGACTAAAGTGAGGCTATCTCCTTGGGGATTGAATGACATGGGAGTAAATATTCCTCGTCTTCTTGAGATTCTACCATGTTGAAATTGGCGCAAACTAGACAATTGGTCTTTGGTTTTCCAAGGCATCATTCATGTATAGCTATTAACAACTATGAGAGTATGGTTATCAAGGTGGAGCAACACATAATGCAGTCTCTAAGCTGGGTCAACCCCGCACTGAAACAACACAACTTGCAAGTGAAGATTATAATAGCATTTCTATGCGACCTTTTTGTTCCTCATGGTCCAAGATGTATGCTGACAACCTTAGCCATATAAAGTTAAGCATAGTCCTAAGCATATTATTGCAAATATATAATATCCAAATATTTCAATGTTAAACACAATCATTTGATAGTGCCTTTATGGTAAGGTTATGAAAGAGATATGACAATGGAAGAAAAGGCTTTCATTTATGATAAGAAAATGAAACTCCTACCTCATATTTAGCTCCATATCTAATATCCATACCATCTTTCTAATACAACATCCTAAACACAATAAAAATCAACATTAGAATTGATGTAAAAAAAACTCATATGACACCTTTGGTTTCCTTCAAGACACTTCACCTTCATTGTTTGCACTTGGTCATGCTTGTTCAATAAAGGAAATATATAGTGAGACTATATTTAAACATTATTGTGGGTTTGAGAGTTTTGAAGATAATGTGTTGTGCCTTTGAGTGTAACATGATAGAGTGAAAGAGGTTTAGTGTTCGACAAGGATCCAATTAGTTGAGGGTTGGTTTGGGTCTGAGGTAAGCCAATGTTGGAGCCTTTCCTTGATACAATTGTACAACCAACGTAGCAAGCAATAGAGGTTGTATGGGCCTCGATTTGCTTGATGCACTTGAGTTCATGGTTTACAATCAATGACTTAACCATAAGGCAGTGGTCCTTAACACTACATTGTGGAATTTGTCCGTGAAAGAAGCTATTGGGAAAGTTGATATAACATACATGGTGTTGAGTTTGATCCCTAACCTACATATCAATGGACTTCTTTAGTTCTCCTTGAAAGATGGCTCGCAAGAGATAACTTGCAATCTCCTCAAACTAAACATAAAAAACCCTTGGTTAAATTACTAATTCTTGTAATATACCATGAAAGGGCTCTTTGGATTATTGAGTGCAATCCTGGATTCTTCAGTGCAATCCCATTTCATGTTCTTAGATGGGATGCAAATGAGAATGTATCTAACTAGGGCATCACTATTGCATTCACAAGGAACTTCATGATACTCATCAAATTAAATTTTAATTGAGGCATTGACATGAGGAACAAAAGCATTATATTGTCACTAGAGCCTCGGAACAAACTTGCGAGCCTTGTTGGGTGCCATTCTCCTTCATGTTGTTGCAACACTATGGATAACTACCGAACTATGGGATGTCTCAAGGCACTTGCCTAGTTGGCAAGAAAGGCCAACCCATGAAAACCGAAACTACAGGCTTGCAAGTTTGTTCCCTTGTTTCTTTTCCAAATTCAGTTAGAACAACCATAGTTCTCTTTCTAATCAGAAAGTATTGCCTGCAGATAGTGCATCTAAGCTGAACAAAGAGAGGTCATACATAATAAAGGAGAAAAATAAAGCCAGGAAAAGAGAGAAATAACGGAATGGCCGAGAGTGTCTTGAATATCATGATGCAAAGAGTAAAATTGAGAGCAAAAATTAACCAATACTAATGGCATTTATCATGAACTATCATAGATTTAACTTACGTTGGATTCAGATATATATTGTTTATAAGATAGCTTTAAGAAAGGAGAGAAAATGGTGATAAGGTTCACAGATTCTGTATGAAAACAGAGAGGAAACGTTACAGACACAAACAAGCATGGCATACAACATTTGACACAAACAAGCATGGCAAACAAGAAATATTTGAACATATTTCCATAGATAAAATTAGAACAGGCTAGTGTATGAAAGCCATGCCGATGTGAATGTTAGCCGGTGCTTCAGTTAGTCATAATGTATGTAATTTATTTTAAGGGAAAACGATGCAATGATGGGCAAATGGCTTACTTCTGATGGTGGCACGCCAGGCTTTCTCCCTGCTTCACATGTATGGTGGGCTGCAAAAAAAGTTTGAACACAATTGCACTAGTGTTATGCACCCAAACCAGTATTTTCTATTTTCTGCATGCCTTTTGCCTGTTTAAACATCAATGACTATACACAAAACCAATCAAGCAGAGGACTGAACTTACTACTTCAATATCTGGGATTGCTCAAAATCTGATGATGGGTCCTCAGCAAGACTGTTATATGAAATGCAGCAAAATAGATTTCAGTTCCAGACACAATGCAATGTGCTGAACTGTTGATGAGATAAAAAAAATGTATAAGAAATTTGTATTGCAATTCAGGCCTGCTGTTAAATTTACAAAAGCCGAACAAAGTACATACTGCAGCGGATTCTTAAAGGATTGTTTGGGGTGATTACTGGAAGATGCTGGCCACACATTTTGCGGCGAGCAGATAGAATTTGTGGGTATGGGGATTAGGGTATGTGGATTACCATGGTGAAGTAGAATATCACAGTTCGTAAATCAGAGTCATTATCGAGTATATTTTTGGTTTCACGTACCTGTAATATTCAAGTAACATGCACGTGCTGAAATTTAAAAAATCTGAGCAACGCGCCTAACTACGTTTCATGGCCATATATATAAACCAATTATAAAATATACCTAGAAAGCTATATATATATATAAACCAATATATATATATATATATATATATAAATCAATATATAAACGTATATATATTTTGAAATAATATAAACCAATATAATATATATAGGTTTATTTATATATATATATATATATATAAACCAATTATACAAATAGCTACAAAATAGACCAATTATAAAAATTAGCAACAAAGTTCTTTGATATATATTTATACATAAACCAATTATAAAAATAACTACAAAGTTCTTATTGTTAATATTTAATATTTATATTTATTGGAAATAGGATATCTTACACGTATGCTTAAAAATGCATGGAAATGTTTGAACATTACAAAATTGCATATACCATTTATAAAATATAGCCACAACATTATTATTATTTATATTTCATTGAAATCGGATGTTGTCCATCAGAAAATTACAGAAATCATTTATAAAATATAGCTATACGTTTATTATTAGTATCTAATTGAAAAAGGATATCTTATATCTCCACCTACCAAAACATAAAAATGTTTAATAATTAAAATACTGGTTCCATGAAGCACAAGCACATAAACTTAGTGTACTCATAGAGTATCATGTGAGGCACATGATGCTTATTATTCTGTTGTTTGTTCTCTATTAAAGTGTGTCACAATTTCTTCAAACTTGTCACTATACACTTTGTGTACTAGATTACTTGATGAAGTTTGTAATTTTGTAGGTTTCTTTCTAAATATAAATCTAAGTTCTTTTAGAAAGAGGGGTTAGATAAGCAAATGCAAATTTCATTATAATGTCAGCATAAACAAAAATAAATAAATTATATTGATTTCATTTTAAATTTAGATATATCAAGCATATGATTAAATGTTTTGAATTGTAATTTTTTTTTAATGTGTAAAATATTTAAGATAAAAAAATTATACCTCAAGAAATTGGATCCCTCTTTGTGCTTGGTAGATCCACATTTAAGATCTAGATCTATGCTTGTGAAGAAATGTGCTATGTATGATTGTCTCTATGTTGTATGAATGCAAGGTTCTATGGAGGAGATAAAAAAAGAAATTGGTGATATCACAATGAAGTGTGTGACTATCTTGATAAGGACGATGAGTCAAATGAATTGTGGAGGATGTAGGTCTTGGGATAATGATAATTTGGAGACAATAACTATACATATTAGGTTCTATGTATCGTGAAGGAATCTAGAATTTTCATTAGGTAAATCTAGATTAGCTAGAAGTGTAAGAATAGTCTTTTATTACTTAATATGCCTTGTGAACTTCAACCACTGGGTCTTCTTGCATGATAGAAAGTGGTAAGGATATGCCTAGAAAACCCAGTTAATCCTAAATTGGACAAGGGATTTAGAACTCTCCTTTGAAATGTTGGTTTATTCCTCTACAAGTATTAATACTTGCTTCTATTATGCAAGATTCTTGATGAATGATACTTATATGGGCACATCAACCTTTTGCATGATGATCGATTATATAACCAAAAAAATGATTTTTTTTGTGTATGACTAATCAAGTTATGACATTTCTAAGTTGAAATTAAAGCAATGTAAATTTTATATATTTACATCTATAACGTGAAACAATCTCCCTTTGATGTCAAGGATCACACTCCAAGGTTGCAACTCATATTCCACAGTTCTCTCAGGGGTAGGTTTGTCTGAGCAACACATCATAAATATCTAGGGGAGAGACATCATTAATTAATTACTCCTTCTAGGAATAAATAGTGTACTAAAACATGCGTTGTCTAGTATTACAATTATTTTTACCTGGCTAGCGCTATTCGACGCTATATGGTTGTGTATGAGGATGGATGTATGAGTTGTTAGATAATTGTTGTCAAAATGATTCTTTTGAATTCCATTTTCAATGATGAAGTGGATAGATGTTGTTGTACCACACCTAGGTGGCAAAATCACTCTTTTTCTTCCTCCAATTCAACTATGATATATGTGAGAGTTGAGATTGTGTATACTATGAGGACAAAGATGCTAGAGGATTCAATTAAATGACATTGCTTCTCTCATGGTTGTAATTATCGTGAGTATTGCACCTCTTTATGATAGCTTTTTACTTCTTATATTGGCACTTACTTATCTAGACTCATTTTGTCTGCACATGTGGTTTGACCAATTGTTTAGAGTTGTTTGTATTGTGATGATCCTTCTTCTCCTTGTAATGTTTGTCACCATGGACTATATTGGATCGTTGGTAACAATGACCACTAGAAGGACTGGTGTGTTGTTTGGACTTGTGTTCGATTATAACAGGATATTTCCAAGAGACCAAACACCTTGAGTAGCTGCTCTCACAAAAAGATCAAAGATCAATACATCGGGTTTTTATGTGGTTTGAACCCTTAAAGGGGAAATAGTCCTTGGCCCCAACCAAATAGCTACTTGAGGCAATATTGTTATGCAAAAGAAATAATGTTACAAATGAGCTTCTCATAATCAATCAACTAGAAAATGACCCTCCATGCTCTTTAAATAGAGATCATGAATCAATCGGGTGTTAAGCCATAAATCAATGTCCGTTAAGATCAAGGATAAGATGAACCGTCGAATCACTCTATGTGAAGAACATACAGTGATCATCGAGTTACATAAATACAAATGCATATTAAAGACACACACTTTACCTAAAGATACATTATAACAAGTTGATCTTAACTAAATCCTAAGTGTCTAAATATCCTAACATCCCGTTAAGAACAACTTGGGATAGGATTGAAGGATTTATAGAAGTGATACTTTAGGAGAGGGAAGGAGGCATTAGGATCGACGTTCAGAAAACTTCACTTTTGTAAGAGACTTTGTGAAGATGTTTACAACTTGATCATCTAAAGGAAAAAAGAGCACTTTGAGAACATGATCATGAACAAGATTTCTGATGAAGTGCATATGTAGCTCAATGTGTTTGTTATGTTGATGATGAACTAGAGCTTTGTTAAGCTTGATGGAACTCTAATTTCCACCCCAAAGAGTAGTTAGACGCTGCTCAGCTTGAATCCAAACTTTGGAAGGATCTGCCAAAGCTACAAAGCTTCTTGAATTCCATTAATGGTGGCTCAATACTCTACTTCTATTGAAGAAATAGAAAGAGATTGTTGTTTCTTATAGTCTCAAGTGATAGATCCTGAACCAAGGCTGAAAACATAACCTGCAATAGACTTCCGATCATCAGGGTCAGTGGACCAAATTGAATTATTGAAACAAACCAACAAAGGAGCCCCCCTTGAGCTGTAATGAATCTCAAACTGAACTGTACCCTAAATATATCGAAGTATCCTTTTTGCTGATTTCTAATGGCTTTCATGGGGAATTTTCATATAGCAGGAAACAAGACCAACCACAAAGGAAATATCATGACATGTATGAGTCAAGTACAAGAAACTACCAACAAGCTGATGATATAGGGTGGCATCTACTTCAGTTGAAGTGCAAGTGGTAAAAAGCTTGACTCCAAAATGGAAGGGAGATGGGGTAGGTTTACAATCTTCCATGTGAAAGCGACAGAGAAGGTCACAAGCATACTTAGAATGAGAAATAAAAATTCCTTCTTTGGTTTGCAAGACTTGGAGGCCAAGAAAATAATGCAAATGTCCTAAGTCTATCATTTTGCTTAAGACTGGATTTCACATGAGTTAAAATTTTATGGTCACTACCAATAAGAATACATTCATCAACATAAAGAGCAAGGATGATGAGATGGTTTCCTCCTTTCTTGGTATAGATATTGGGGTCAAAATGGAATTTAGAAAATCCAATGTCAAGGAGAAATCTATCCATTTTGGCATACCAATCCCGAGGAACTTGCTTAAGGCCATATAGGGATTTCTTAAGGTGACAAACAAGGCTAGAGTCATTCCGAACATATCTAGGAAGTTGTTCCATGTAAATTTATTCCTGCAAATACCCATGCAAGTAGGCAGAATAAACATCCATTTGATGGACCTCCCATTTATGTAAGGTGGCAAGGGAAAGAACAAGGAATATGGAGTTTATTTTGGCGACATGAGAAAATGTTTCATTATAGTCAATTATTTCAACTTGGGAAAATCCTTTGGAAAATAACCTTTCCTTTAGTCTTTCAAAACTTCCATCTAATGCATACTTAGTACTATAAACCCATTTACATCTGACAAGTTTCTTCCTTTTGGAAGAGGTACAAGATCCAAAGTATCGTTCGCTATCAAGGACAAAAATTCTTCATCCATAGCTGCATCCCAATGTGGATTGCTTGAAGCTTCTGCAAATTTCTTTGGATCACGATTCTTTGAAACTTGATCCAAAAGATAAGCGGCTCTCTTGAATTGAGAACGTGTTTGATGCTAATCTTTGGGATCACCGTCAAGATAAAGCCGAGGTGGATTTTCATCCTCACCATCATCATCAGAAGCCAGAGTAAAACCGTTATCAGGGAAGTTGGGAGTACAATATGGCACAAGTGCCGAATATGGCTTGCATGCCACAAATGGCACAAACATCGAATTAGGATTGCAAGCGAAGATATTTTTATTAAATTTAACCTCTCTTATAATAATTATATCATGGGAATGAGCTTGAAGAATTCTATAACCTTTGAAATATTTAGAATATCTAACAAATATGCACTTTTTACATTTAGGCTGTAATGCCTTCCATTTTTCATCAAGAATATGATCCCATGCTTCATTACCAAACACACAAAAGTGGCTGACATCTGGTTTAATGTTAATCCAGGATTCTTCCGGTGTGATACATTTTGAACCTTTAGTGGGGGTGCGATTAACTATGTAATTTGCACAATTTATGGTTTCAACCCAGAATTGAAGACTTAGTCCCTTAGCTTGGAGCATACAATTATCCATTTCTTTGAAAGTTTGATTCTTTCGCTCAACTACACCATTTTTTGTGGTGTATATGGAACAATATGTTGTCGTTGGATTCCCTGTGCAATGCATAAAGTAGTGAACTTTTTGCTGACATATTCTCCCCCATTATCAGATCTTAAATTAAGAATTTGATGGCCAGATTGTTTCTCAACAAGGGACTTGTAGGCCAAGAACATGTCAAATATCTTGCTCTTAAGTTTTATGAAATAAAACCAAGTGCGTTTGAGTAATCATCAATGAAAGTTAAGAAATATTTGAAACCAGAAAAGGGAGTATATGGAAGAAGACACACACATCACTAGGAACAAGCTACAAGGTGGCCAAGGCATGCTAAGAGGCATGTTTGTCAAAACCGTCCCGATGATGTTTCTCGAGTACACAACTAGAACAAACACCATCCCTGGAAGATACCATTAGAATCCCTATCACCATGTTTTATTTACATACTTGTTGCAATGAGCAATAGTTTAAGTGATCAAATCACTCATGCCAAAGTTTTCTCAAGTCATCACTATGAGCAACAAAAAGTAAGGGGAAAGGTGATGACCCAAAGTTTTTGAACTTATAAAACTTGGTAACATCATCAACAATTCTAGTAGCTAGGACGTGCTTAGGATATTTGAAATCCTTGATTACAACTTGGTGAGGTGTAAACATTACAATCTTACCTTCACCAGAATGAGTGATTTGATAGAATGACAACAAATTGTGGAAAATTATTGGAACAAATTGTACATCCTTGAACTGACCATCATCTACCTAAACTATTCTAGATCCTACAACATTAAGAGACATTTAATCACCAACAAATATTTGCTTGGTGTTACATTCATTAATAGTAAGAAATATGGATTTATCCTTATTTGTATGATAAGATGCTCCATAATCAATGAGCCACTTGTTCGAAGAAGAGGAAGAAGATGCATTCAAGGAAAAACTACAAGCACAAAGTGCATGTCCATGAGTTGTAGATTCAAAAGACGAATCAAGTTTGATGTTGTGCTTCTTCATTGTTGCTTCCAAGGCTTCCATCTTCTTGAAATACTTGGATTCCACATGACCATCTTTCCCACAAAAATGAAATGGTGCTTAGTCTTCTTATCTTTCAATTTGGTTCACTTGTCACCATTGGAAGGATGAGATGGACGAGTGGGTTTGGTAAACTTGTTTTTCTTATTATTGCGAGGATGTTTCTCCTTGGGATTCTTGGTTTTGTTCTTCTGTTGCATCACTAAGGCTTTACTAGATGTATTGGCTTTGCTAATTACTCCAAGATGTATAAGCTTAGCCTTTCTCTCTAATCAAGGTATCACAAAAAGATTCAAGAGTGAGTTCTATATAGTGAACCCCCACATATTATTTCATGGAGTAAAAGGTAGATACAAAAATAGAATAGGCAGGACCACTCTTGGAAAGAATATGAAAAATACATTGCCTGTATTTCCTTTTTATGGTGCATTCTTCAACTAGGAGTCTTAGGGTTTTGTACACATAGTCTTGAATGCAAGAGAAATAACTTGCATTTAAGGTAACCAATTCATTTTAAAGCTGGTGACCTTGAATCTCATTGTGTTTACCAAACACAATTTCCAATTTATTCCAAGCCATATCTAGTTTATCAATACCTTGAAGGTGGAATCATAAATCAATATAAATTCACATCTCGATTAATCCATGTGTTTCTTCACATTTATTGGCCCATTTCATTTTATTATCATCATCAGTGGGTTCAGTTTCTTTTCCCCTAGTAGTCCGATAAAGTCCCCTACTTTTTAGGACATCCTCCATACAATATTTCCATGAGAAGTAGTTGGAATTTCTAAGGGAAATTACCCTAGTTATCTTTAGCTTGTATTTATGGCCTTATCCATTTAACCCATGTAATTAAACCTTGATTAAGAGCAATGCTTTGATTAAGCATTATTTAATTAGTTTAAGAAGGGTATTAAGAGGGGAAAAGTGGTCACATGTGGAAAATCCACATGGCAATCAAAACTATTCTTATAAAAGAGAGAATGTAAGCTTGAGAGGGGTTCGTCCCATCATCCAACTTCCACCATTTGAATTTCCTTCCTCTCCCTTACGTTCACCATCGAATGCCATAGTATGGTACTATGACAGAAAACCAAGAAACCATTGCTAGACTGAAATGTGGATGCCAATAGCTCGAGGAGATTGGTGAGTGAGTGGAGACTGGCCTGCATTCTGTGCCCTGGAGTTCCAATTCAGAGACTTCTTGTCTAGCTCGTGTTGGAGCATTAGAAGGGAACTGGAGGCCACTCGAAGGATTTTTCACTCAGAGAAGGGGCCTTGTTCTTGGCATTGTGCAGGCTGATGGGGAAGGAGAATTGAACATTTGGACAACTGTGGAGGGGGTTTCTATACCAGTGGGTTGCATGAGATATTGACCTAAGTAAAAGCTGTAGGAAAATGATTAGACCTTGTGGATTGATAGCCACAACTTGAGGGTGTACTGTCAAAGTAAGTTTTGGCTTGACAACGCCTAAGGATGGGAGGAACATCCTTCACCTGCAATTAGTTGGAGAACAATTTATTTAAAGATAAGTCTTTAGCTGTTATGATTCCTTAGTTAATTCCATGTTTGCATAATTATTCTTTATTATTCTATGGATGTTTAAATGTATGCAAATGCATGGCATGGATTGTATGTTCATTCTTGAATTTCCTGTAAAATTATAATGAATTCATAGGATTATTTGGGCCATCATATTCATTTATTTCCTGTTGTTAAATTACAGAAAAACAAAATGGGATATCAGTGAATAATTTGAAATTGAATCTAAGTGCCCTGTGCTCTCCATGGGTGAAAAGAGGATGCTGGGTATGTTATAGAGTGGTTTCGGAGACAAAGTTTTCAACATTGGGACTGAATGGGATGGAATTTGATTCTACATGATTTTTTAGAGGTTGCACATTTGAAGAACTGATTGTGTGGAAAATTTCTGAGAAAAAAAATAGTATGGAGTCATACCAATGGATTAATTCATATCCATATTCAATATATATATATATATATATATATATATGATTTAATTTTGGATTGGGTTGAATGTGGAGAGAAGCCACAATAAAATTTTAAGGTTTGAGTCGGTTCTGTGTAAATTGGGAAAAATTTAAAGTTTGCAGGATAACTGTTTGACGGAATGTCATTATGAAATTTGAGTGAAAATTCGAACCTGTGCCAAAGATTACAATCTCTGTTAATTGACATGAAAATTTCCATCAACGAGAAAGAGGCTGTTGAAATTCTATATTGGCCAAGTGTAAATTTTATGTTTCCAAGTGTGAGTTACAGGTTGACATATGTTGACGGAATAATGCCAGTTGGAACCCACTTAAGCCATATGTAAATATGAAGAAATTTCAAATTTTAGGTGTTTATATAAATATTGGAAATTTTTTATGCGGGACCATATTGGCCACGTAGACAGGATGACGTGGACCAACCACGTGTATACTGTATACAAGTGGCAGTATTGGAAGCGACATATGCAGGATAACATTCACGTAGGATAGGCATAAGTTTGTACATGCCGTCAATGGCCCAGATGGAGCGAGCAAATTCTGTTGAGTAGATCTGAACCATTCATGCAAAAACAATGTGCACAAGATTTAATCTAATTTTCATGCCTTCAATGGTCCATATTGATCGAGAAAATTGGATTAGGCAAGATCTTACCATTCATGCAAGACAAGATGCACAAGAATTAATAAAGGCCACACCATGGACAGTGGAGATTTGATCACACAAATCCCATCACGCAATCTTGATCATTAGCGGAAAAGGAAGGTGCACGGGGAGATATTATAGGTACTCCACCACCAATGACTAAGATTAAATCAAGAATGATTGAACTTTCAATCCTTGCCATCCATGGAAAAGGGAGCTTGATTGTGGTGTATCCTATAGAATGGTGCGCCAATGGATGAGATTTAATCTGGGTCATAGTGATATGAGATCATGGAGGTTCACAAGGGAAGGTTAACGGGAACGAAAAAGGCCAGAAAAGGGAAAACCATTAACTGGAAACGGTTGATCGATGATGGAAAAACTACTTATCAATTACATAAAAAAATCATTTCAACATTGTGATTACATAGGAATTAATGGAAAATGGCAGCGAATTTGGCATTTGTTTTTAGGTGTCGGAAATAAAAAATTACAGTTGAAATCATGCGCCAGTTTGTGCAAAATCATAAGATTCATAAAAAAAATGAGGACGTTTTCCTAGGCCCGCACTGCAGCAGTGTAGGGAGGTTGCAAGGGGGCAAGCCCCTTTGACCCCCATTTTTTTAAAAAATCAACCAACTTAATTTCTGAGTTTAAGGGCGGCTGCAGGAACATTATAAATTTTAGTAGAATTATGGATTATAAACAACTGTAATTTTTAGTTCTAGTATTAGAACAAAACATGGCTACAGTCATTGAAATCTTATCAAAAGGGAATAATAATAAACATGCTTTCATAATAAAGCAATACACATCTTTTCAGGAAATAAGCAGAAAGGGACCTGTAGGTCCTATTTGACAAAAATGACAAATTATGTTTTTTCAGAATTTAAATATATGAATGCATGTGTGTGTGTGTGTGTGTGTGTATGGATTTTTTACTGAATTTTAGGACTACATTTTTCCTAACAAATGTAAGATCATGAACACATTGCATATACAGTTTGAATTAAACAGTCACGGGACAAATTTTCAAAAAAATACAATAAAATAAAATGGAAGAAGCAAAACTTCCATATAGCCATGAAGATGATGTCAGAGGTCAAGATATAAGTGTGGGAAATGCAAAAACATAAACAAATGGGCATAGAGAATATATAAATCTACAGGAATTTTTAGAAACCATGAGAAGTCTAAGGTTGGAGGTACAAAGTTATAGGGCAGACAATGAAAGGATGTTGAGATCCCATGAACAACAAAATGAATTGAATACTCAGTTGGTGCAGAGTCTAAATATGCTATAGAGGCAAATAAAAATGGGCTCAACCTCAATTGAGGAGAAAGAAGGATGAGAAGGCTCAAGGAAGAAGTCATACGAAAAATATGAGCACTCTTAAGGTGCTTCTAGGAGTCATAAGAAGTGCTACTCACCTCATTATGCAGTCAGGAAGCCATATATATCTGAGAGTTCTAGCAGCAACCCATAAATGTCTCTAGTTAGACATCATAAAAGAAGACACGTAAAAGATGACCTGCAAGGGGAACTTACAAAAATCAAACCTCCCACATTTGATGGTGAGAAAAAGGAGGGAGAAGATGTTGAAGCTTGGTTTCTAGGGATGAGGAAATAGCTTCAGTTGCATAATTATTTCTCTAACATGGAAGCTAGGATTTTTACTATGAGCACTTTAAGAGTTCTCATATGAAAAATATGAGCACTCTTAAAGTGCTTCCATGAGTCATAAGAAGTGCTACTCACCTCACTATGCAGTTAGGAAGCCATATATATCTGAGATTTATAGCAGTAGCCCAGAAATGTCTCTAGTTAGACATCATAAAAGAAGACATGTAAAAGATGACCTGCAAGGGGAACTTAAAAAAATCAAACCTTCCACATTTGATGGTGAGAACAAGAAGGGAGAAGATGCTGAAGCTTGGTTTCTAGGGATGAGGAAATAGCTTTAGTATCATAGTTATTCCTCTAACATGGAAGCTAGGATTTCCATTTACAATTTACAGGGAAATGCTTCCATTTGGTGGGACCAATTGGTTCAAGTAAAACATATCAGTGAAAAGAGGATTTCATGGAGGCAATTCAAGAGGTACTTCCAAAAAAAGTACTTATCAGAGCATTATTATGATAAGAAGATGGAAGAGTTCTTTGAACTCAAATTGGGAAGCATGAGCATGGATGAATATGAAAATAAGTTTTTAAAGATATTACTATATGTTGTGTTTATCAAGGAGGAGAAGGTAAAGATACGAAGGTTTTTAAGTGGGTTTCCTTCATTCTACAGGGATAAAATTCAAATTTGATGAACCCAAGAATATTGAAGAAACAATTTGAAAGGACAAGCACATGTATGATTAGAACAAAGGGAAAATATTCAGAAGTCTTGGAGAGATAAGAGGAAAGATAAGCAAGATGAACGAAAGAAAGGATTCAAACCATCTTTCTTCAAGAGCCAACATAATTCATATCAACAAAGTAATCCAACTCAAAATGGGACTAGAATGACAGAATATGTTGGAAAAGGAACCAGGCAACAAGTAAAATGTTGTAGATATAAAGGAAACCATCATAGATACATCTTAAACCCGGATCTATTAAGCACCAAGAGGGATCTAATTTCTTAAGGTGTAAATTTTTTCTTGATGTGTAAAAAATTTAAGATAAAAAAATATTACACCTTAAGAAATTGGATCCCTCTGTATGCTTAATAGATATGGGTTTATGATGGATCTATGTTGATTCTATTTTTTATTTTATTTTATGAGCTGACATGCATTTTTTTAATTACTTTTGATTTTTGATCATTTATGAGATGACATGGGAACTTTATGTTACGTAACGTGACAAACGTGACAACATATCCCCAATATTGGATTGTAAGAACCTTGCTACTCTCGGTGCAATCATATGTATAAATATTGTCCACAAAGGGGTGATAGAATGAGAAATGCACATAATATACATGAAGAATGCACTGTGGAGGATGTAGGCATGAACATTCCCAGGCTATATGCAGCATTGGACAACAGACAGGTAGATCATCAATCCAACATGATTGGGGTTGAAGGTAAAATTTTCAACCAACCTATTGCTATTCTCATTGATTATGGAGTAAGTCATAGTTATATTACTCCTAATTTAGTTGAAATATTTCAACTAAATAAAAGTAAGCATGATAGATCATGGATGGTTCTATTGGCTACTGGAACAAAAAGGAAGATTAATGAATTAGTAAAATGTTGTCCATTGGATATGAATGGACTGAACACTTGAACAGATTTGAATATAATACCACTTGGTTCATATGATGTACTTATTGGGATGGATTGGTTAGATGCACACCACGTGATATTGGATTGTCATAACAAGTCATTTACTTGTATCGATGAATAAGGGAAGCAAAAGATAGCAAAAAGAATTCCAAGGCCTATTTCCATAAGAGAAATTTCATCTATGTAATTAAATAGGTGCTTCAGAAAAGGATGTCATTTGTATGTAGCTCGTGTGGAAGAACCATAAAAGTGTAAAAGCCTAAGCTTAGAATACTTTCCAATATTGCAATATTTTGCAGATGTGTTTGAAGAAATACCAGGATTTCCACTGAAAAGAGATATCGATTTCTCTATTGATATGATTCCTGGAGCTACCCTAGTCTCCAAAGTTCCATACATAATGAGTACACCTAAGTTAAAAGAGTTATAGATGCATCTAGAAGAATTGTTGAGGAAAGGGTATATATGACCAAGTGTGTCTCCTTGGGGAGCACCAGTACTATTTGTAAAGAAAAAGGATGGACTCTGAGGTTGTGTATTGACTTCAGACAGTTGAACAAGGTCACTGTGAGGAATACATATCCACTTCCTAGAATTGATGACTTGTTTGATCAACTTAGAGGAGCAAATATTTTCTCAATGATAGATTTGAGATCTGCTTACCATCAAGTAAGGATAAAATATGAATACATTAGTAAGATATCATTCAGGACTAGATATGGTAATTTTGAGTTTGTGGTGGTGCCATTTGGGTTAAAAAATGCACCAGCTACATTTATGTGCTTGGTGAATGGAATATTCATGAAGTATTTGGATGACTTTGTCATTGTATTTTTGGATGACATTCTTATTTATTCAAAGTCAGAAGAAGAGCATGAAGAACACTTGAGATTGATACTACAAGTGTTAAGAGAACATTAGCTCTATGCCAACTTGAGTAAATGCTCTTTCTATCAGAGGAAAATTCATTACTTGGGACATATAATATCCGAATAAGGAATAGCAATGGATCTAGAGAAGATAAAGGCTATTATGGGATGTCGTACACCCAATAATGTATCAGAAGTAAGTTTATTCATGGGATTAGATGGATACTATAGGATATTTATAGAAGGATTCTCCAAAGTGGCATATCTAATTACATCATTGCAGAAGAAGTGATTTAAGTTTCAGTGGAAACCACAGTGTGAAGAAAGTTTCCAGCAGTTAAAAGTATTGCTCACTAGTACACCAATTCTCAAGATTGCTGATCCAAATGAAGATTTTGTAGTATGTATAGATGCTTTCCAAAAAGGAATTGGTGGATTCCTTATGCAAAATGGACATGTGATTTGTTATGAATAAAAAAATCTTAAAGAGCATGAGTAAAAGTATGTTACACATGACTTGGAGCTTACTACTACTATGCATGCATTAAAAATGTGGAGGCATTATCTCATGGGCATAAAATTTGTGTTTAAAACAGATCATAGTGGGATGAAATATTTATTTGAGAAGAAAACTATGAATGCAAGATAAACCAGATGGATGGAATTTTTGTGTGAGTTTGATTTCGATATCAAACATATTAAATGCAAGGAGAACAAGGTTGTTGATGCACTCAGTAGAAGAGTTTATGATATACATGTTTCAACCATTAGTATATGCAAATCAGATTTAAAAACTAGAATTCTTGAGGTTGTCATATTAGATGAACATTATCTTCAGGTAAAAGAAGAATTGCAACAGAAAAATGTACAACAAAAATATGAAGGTTACAAGTTGGAAGAAGATGAAGTTATTACGTAAAAAGATAGAGTTTATGTTCCTAATTAAGGGGAAATAAGGAAATTAGTAATAAATGAGATGCATAATGTACCATATGCAGGGAATCCAAGATACCAAAAAATAATTGCAACAGTAAGGAGTCAATACTTTGGGCCAAGAATGAAGAAAGATATTGTTGATCATATAGCAAGGTGCATTGAATACCAGAAAATAAATTTTGAGCATAGACATCTAGCAGGATTGCTTCAACCGTTTCCAATACCATAATGGAAATGGGATGTGCCAACCGTTGACTTCATCACTAAATTTCTCACGACAAGAAAGAAACATGATTCCATCATGGTGGTGGTGGATAAGTTAACCAAAGCTGCTCATTTTACACCAGTCAAGTCAACTCATAAGGCAACCAATATAGAAGAAATTGATATGAAAGATATTTCTAGGTTACATGGGATACCCAAGGCAAGAGTTTCAGACATAGATCCAAAGTTTAATTCAAAATTTTGGAAGGGCTTATTCAAAGGATTTGGAACAAATATGAGTTTAATCACAACGTATCATCCACAGACATATGGGAATACTGAGAGAGTCAATCAAGTTATTGAGGATATGTTAAGAATGTATGTGATGGATCAACCATCAAAATGGGAAGACTACTTGTACTTAGTAGAGTTTTCATATAATAATGGATATCATGCTTTACTAAAGATGAGTCCATTCGAAGCCTTATATGAAAGAAAGCGCAATACTCCAATCAATTGGGACAATCCAGTTGACAGAGTGATAATTAGGCCATAATTACTTAGAGAAATGGAAGAGCAGATGGTGAAAATCAGGTAGAGTTTAAAAGTGGCACATGAAAGACAAAAGAGTTATGCAGATAAATGAAGAGAAGTAAAATAATTTAAATATGGGGATCATGCGTATTTGAAATTCAGGCCATAGAAGAGTTCCCTAAAATTGGGAATTTGTCCCAAGTTTGTAGCCCGATTTTGTGGGCCCTTTGAAATTCTAGATAGAATGTGACCTGTAGCTTATGCATTAGCATTATATTCTTATCTACATGTGCATAATGTATTTCATGTATCTTTATTAAAGAAATATGTGCTTGATCCTGACTGCATAATTGATTGGGTTGTGATCCAAGTGGAATCGAAAGGCAATATTCCGGTACAGCTAGTGCGTATCCTCGATCGGAAAGTCACGTTGTCGAGTAATCGGGCCATCAGACAGGTAAAGGTCCAATGGACCCACTATAGTCCCGAAGAAGAAACATGGGAGCTCGAGGATATGATGCGGGAAGCATACCTGCAACTATTTTGAAATTTTGATTAAAATTTTGTAAATGTACTTAGTGTTGATGATGCACTGAGGGCAGTGCATAAATTAAGGGGGGGGGATGTAACACCCTACTTTTGACCCCAAAATGTAAATTTGTAAATATTGTTGTAAAAGTCTAGAATCCATAAACAAATGGTCAGAATGACCAAGGCTATGTAAATATGTATATTTTTATATTAATATAAAACTCTAATGGCTACAGAGGGAGAAGGACGAAGAAGAGATGGGGGGCTATGAATCCACATGTGAGGAAGTGACATTGGGATAAGGGAAATTACCCTAGTTATCTTTAGATTTTGTTTCTAGCCTTATCGATTTAACCCATGCACTTAAACCTTGATTAATAACCATGATTTGATTAAGCATTATTTAATTAGTTTAAGAATGGGATTAAGAGGGGAAAAGTGGTCACATGTGGAAAATCCACATGGAAATCAAAACCATTCTTATAAAAGAGAGAATGCAAGCTTGAGAGGGGTTCATTCCATCATCTAACTTCCACCATTTGAATTTCCTTCCTCTCCCTTACCTTCATCATTGAATGCCATAGCTTGGTACTATGACAGAAAAAACAAGAAATCATTGCTGGAATGAATTGGGTGTGCCAATAGCCCGAGGAGACTGGTGAGTGAGAGGATCCTGAACTACAGTCTGTGTCGTGGAGTCCCAATTTGGAGACTTCCTGTCCATCCTATGCTGGAGCGCTAAAAGGAAATTGGAGGCTTCCCAAGGGATTGTTCACTCAGAGAAGGGAGCTTGTTCCTGGCATTGTGCAGGTTTATGGGGAAGGAGAATTGAGGATTGGGACGACTGTGGAGGGAGTTTCTATACCATTGGGTTGCATGAGATATTGAGCTGAGTAGAAGCTGTGGAAAAATGCTTAGACCTTATGGATTGATAGCCCCATCTCAGGGGTGTCCTGTCAAGGTAAGTTTTGGCTTGACAATGCCTAAGACTGGGAGTAACATCCTTCACCTGCAACCAATTGGAGAACAATTGATTTAAAGATAAATCTTTAATTGTTATGATTCCATCGTTATTTCCGTGTTTGCATAATTATTCTATGAATGTTTAAATGTATGCAAATCCATGTCATGGATTTTATGTTCATTCTTGAATTTCCTATAAAATTATAATGAATGCATATGATTATTCGACCCATCATATTCACTTATTTTCCACTGTTAAATTAAAGAAAAACGAAATGAGATATTGGTGAATAATTCGAAATTGAATTTGAGTGCCCCATGGTCTGCATGGGTGATAGAGGTTGTCGGGTATGTTACAACATGGAGCCACCATACTGTAATATGTAGGATTCAAAAATATAAAATTGATGGTATGGATGCAATGATCTCAAAAACATATTTTGGATGCCAAACATATGCCGTTTTAAAGAAAGGCATAAAAGGGTGTTCGACTAACACATGATATTTCCAAGGGACTAAACACCTTGAGAAGCTGCTCACACAAATAGATCAAATATCAAGACACTGGGTTTTTACATGGTTTAAACCCTCGAAGAGGGAAACACTCCTTGGCCCCAACCAAATAGTTACTCAAAGAAATATTATTATGCAAAAGAAAGAATGTTACAAATGAGATTCTCATTATCGATCAACTAGAAAATGAACCTCCATGCTCTTTAAATATGAGATCATGGACCAGTCGGGTGTTAAGACACATATCAATGGCCATTAAGATCAAAGAGAAGATAAATAGTTAGATCACTCCATGTGAATAAAATATTGTGATCGTCAGATTACATATATACAAATGCATACTAATGCATACTAAAGAAGCACGCTTTACCTAAGGTACATTTAATAAGTTTGATCGTAACTAACTCGTAAGTGTCTAAATATCCTAACATCCACCCTTAAGAACAACTTGGGATAGGATTGAAGGATTTACAAAAGTGACACTTATAGGATAAGGAAGTAGGCATTAGAGCCTATCCTCCCTTAATGAAAAATTCCTGAACTCCTAACATAGATTGAAGTTTAGAAAACTTTGCTTCTATAAGATACTTTATGAAGATGTCTACAACTTGATCATTTGTAGTACAAAAGAGCACTTCCAGAACACAATCATGAACTAGCTTTATGATGAAGTGAAAATGTAGCTCAATGTGTTTGTTGTGTTGATGTTGAACTGGATATTTGGAGAGATTGACGACACTCTGATTATCACACCATAGGGCACTCAGATGTTGTTGCTCGAATCCAAACCCTGAAAGGATTTGATGAAGCGAAAAAGCTTCCTAACTTGCATTAAGTGCATCTCGATACTCTACTTCTATTGAAGAAAGAGCAAGAGATCGTTGTTTCTTACAAGCGTAAGTGACATGTCCAAAATAAAGACTAAAAACATAACATGCAGTGGACCATCCAACAAAGGAGTCTCCTTTGAACTGTAATGAATCCCAAACTGAAATGTAACCCAAATATATCAAAGTATCCTTTTTGTTGGTTTCCAATGGATTTCATGGGGTGTTTTCATATAACAGGAAACACAACCAATGACAAAGGAAAGATCAAGATGGGTATGAATCAAGTATAAGAGACTACCAACAAGCCGACGATATAGGGTGGCATCTACTTTGGGTGAAGTTCAAGTGGTAGAAAGTTTAACTCCAGACTGGAAGGGAGATGGGGCTTGTTTACAATCTTCAATGTAAAAGTGACAAAGAAGGTCACATGCATACTTAGACTGAGAAAGAAAGAGGGTGAATCCATGAAGATGGGTAAAAATTTTTGGCCAAAAGTCACAATGAAAATTCAATTTTTGACTCATTTGTTAAAACGAAGCTCTCAAAAGTCATACATGCCTTGTGAATTCCGACATGCAACAAAAATACAATTGTAGGGAATTATGTTGTCTTTTCACTTATGTTTAAAAAAAATAATTTAATATGTCAAAATTACATTTAATGATAGGTTTGTTCTTCTAAATTTTAGGAAAATTCAACGAGTGACTTGTGTGCACGTAAAATAATTTAGTGATAACTACATAATTTTTGAAAAAAAATATATGAACATAATCTACACAGAATGTACAGGGGCACATATATATATTTTTAAATTTATTTTAGAAATATTAATTTTTGAAACTCACCATTGAAAATTTTAATCACATTTCGTAGAAATGTGTGTGCATGTAAGCTTTTTTATTATTGGTTACAAAAATAAGAAAAAAAAAATACCCTTTTGAAGAGGACGCATTGATGTGGGGCGTATATATTTTTTGAAATTTTTCGGTTGTGTACTTTTTATGTTATTGATTTTTCTTTGCATTGATTCGATGTTGTGGACATGGTTTTGTAAGTGTAAATTTTAAAATAAAATTAACAAAAATATCAAATGAACTCACAAACTCGTAAATTATATGCCGATGAATAGACAATTCATTGACAAATCCAACGGTAAGAAGTATGCCACCTAAGATGCATCCTAGGGAAGGGTTTAGGCATGACAAAGAGAACAATAAAATTAAATTTGTGTAAAAAGGGGCTAAAAGCCTATTTTAAAGCTCTCGATAGAGCTTAATAGCTCAATCAAGGTCTTTTAAACCCTTGATTGAGGTTTTATGTGCATTTTTTAAATACCTCAATCGAGGGTTTAAGTGCAGTTAAAACAAAATCTTGATTGAGTTATTTAAATAGCTCGATAGAGCTATTTAAATTAATATATATTTTATTTTTTAAGTATAAAGTTTAAACTTTGTCCATATATTATGATTGTTTTTATTAATTTAGTTTAAACATTATATAATAATTCATAATATTTATAAACATAGATTTCAAATGTTTTTTAACATAATGTGATTTATGACCCATGGTTTTGCTAACCCATGGTATCAGAACACATCAAATACCATGCACAAATTTACCATGGGTTACCAAAACCCAAAGAGTAATTAGTTTAACACGGTACCTTGTTAAACTAATTACTCTTTGGGTTTTGGTAACCCATGGTAAATTTGTGCATGGTATTTGATGTGTTGTGATACCATGGGTTAGCAAAACCATGGGCCATAAATAACGTTACATTAAACAAATTTAAAAAAATAGACGAATTCAAAAAGATTTGAAATAGTTACGTTAATATTAATTCAAATACCTCGATTGAGTTAATACCTCGATCGAGGGTTTAGCTAACCTTCCATTGAGCTCCAAAGCTCAATTGAAGGTTATTTAAACTCTTGATCAAGCTATTGAAAAAACCTTGACTGTGGGCTTGTTTAAGTCCTCAATCGAGCTATTGAAAGATCGATCGAGGGCTTAAATAACTCTCGATCGAGCTCATGTTTTACGAAATCCGCACCCATGTCTTTCTAAAAAGTGTTACCCATCTTCATGGGAACACCCAAGATTCCTTCTTTGGTTTGCAATACTTGGAGGCAAAGAAAATAATGTGAATGTCCTAAGTCTTTCATTTCGAATTTCTTCTTAAGACATATTTTCACATGGGTTAAAAGTTTATGGTCACTACTAGTAAGAATAAGGCCATCAACATAAAGAACAAGGATGATGGGATGGTTTCCTACTTTTTGGTATAGACATTGGGGTCAAAATGGCATCTAGAAAAATATGTTGCAAGGAGAAATCTATCTATTTTGGCATACCAGGCTCAAGGAGCTTGCTTAAGGCCATAGAAGGATTTCTTAAGGTGCTGGATAATGCTAGAGTCATTCTGAACATAGATAGGAGGTTGTTCCAAGTGAATTTATTCCTGCAAATCCCCATGCAAGAAGAAGAACTTGACATCCATTTGATGGAACTCCCATTTATTTAAGGATGGAAGGGAAATAAAAAGGCAGGTGGAGTTCATTTTGGTGAGAGGGGAAAAGATTTCATTATAGTCAATTCCTTCAACTTGAGAAAATCCTTTGGAAACTAACCTTTCCTTAAGACTTTCAACACTTCCATCGAATGCATACTTAGTTTGGTATACCCATTTACATTTGACAAGTTTTCTTCCTTTTGGAAGAGGTACTAGATCCCAAGTATTGTTCACCATTAAAAAAATATATTCTTCATCCATTGTTGCATCCCAATATGGATTTCTTGAAGCTTCTACAAATGTCTCTATATCATGATTCTATGAAACTTGAGCCAAGAGAATTGGCTTGCTAGAACTAAGAATGAACTTGGCTTGACACTAATCTTTTGGATCATCGACAAGTCTATCACCAACCACTTCACAAGTTGAAAGGACCCATAGAGGAAGCAGTTGTGATGGTGCAACTGGAGGAAAATAAGCAAGTGGAGGTGGGTTTTCATCCTTACTGTCTTCATTAGAAGTTGAAGTAGGAACATTGTTAAGGGAGTTGGGAGTATAAGATGGCACACACATTGAAGATGGATCGCATGCCATAGATGGAAAATACACTAAATTAGGAACGTAGGCCAAGATATTTTCATCAAATTTAACATCTCTTATAATAATTATATCTTGGGAATGTGGTTGGAGAAGTCTATTACCTTTTACATCTTCAGAATAACCAACAAACATGCACTTTTCACTTTTAGGCTTCAATGCTTCCCTTTTTCATCAGGAATATGAGCCGATGCTTCACTACCAAACACTCGGAAGTGATTGACATATGGTTTAATTTTACTCCATGCATCTTTGTGTGTGATATTTTTTAAAGCTTTATGAGGGTGCGATTAACTATGTGATTTGCAAAATTTATGGCCTCAACCCAAAATTGAAGACTTATTCCCTTAGCTCGGTGCATACAATTAACCATTTATTTTAAAGTGGGGTTCTTCCTCTCAGCTACACCATTCTGTTGTGATGTATATGGAACAATGTGTTGTTTTTGGATGCTCTATGCGGTGCATAAGGTAGTGAATATGTTGTTAACATATTCTCCCCCATTATCAAATCTTAAATTAAGAATTTTATGACCAGATTGTTTTTCAACCAGGTCCTTGTAGGCCAAGAACATGTCAAATACTTCACTCTTAAGTTTTAGAAAATAAACCCAAGTGTGTCTGGAGTAGTCATCAATGAAAGTTAATAAATATTTGAAACCATAAAAGGAAGTAGATGGGAGAGGACCACAAAATTCACTATGCACAAGCTGCAAGGGGGCCTAGGTGTGCCAAGAGGCATGTTTCTCAAAATTGTCTCGATGATGTTTTTGAGAACACAATCGGAACAAACACCATCTCTATAAGATACTGTCGAACGACCTTTCACAATATTTTCTTTACATAGTTTTTGTAATGAGATATAGTTTAAGTGACCAAGCCGCTTATCCCAAAGTTTGCTCAAGTCATCACTATGAGGAACAAAAACTGAGGGAAAATATGATGACCCAAAGTTATTAAATTTGTACAACTTGTTAATATCATCAATAATTCTAGTGGCTAGGACATGCTTAGGATATTTGAAATCATTGATTACAACTTGGTGAGGTGTAAAAGTTATAGTCTTACCTTCACCAGAATGAGTGATTTGCTAGACTGATAACAAATTGCAGGAAATTCTTGGAACACACAATACATCATTGAAATGACCATCATTTACCTGAACTGTTCCATATCCTACAACATTAAGAGACCTATCATCACCAACAAATATTTGTTTGGTGTCACATTCATTCATAGTAGAAAATATGGCTTTCTCCTTAGCCATATGATAAGATGCTCCAGAATCAATGAGTCACTCATTTGAAGAAGAAGAAGAATATGCATTGAAGGAAAAACCAGAAGCACAAATTACATGTCCATGAGTTGTAGAGTCAGAATATGAATCGAGGATGATGTTTTGTTTCTTCATTGCTGCTTCCAAGGCTGTTATCTTCTTAAAACATTTAGATTCCATATGACCATCTTTCCTGCAAAAGTTGCAATGACGCTCACATATTTTACGTTTTGATTTGGTTTCTTTGTCATCTTTGGAAGGATGAGCTGACTGAGTGGGTTTGGGACCCTTGTTTTCCTTATTATTGCGATGGTTTTGCTTCTTGGTAGTATTGTTTTTTTTTGGTGCCACTAAGAATTTGCTAGATGTATTTGCATTGCTAATTATTCCAAGATGTATTAGCTTATCTTTCTCTCTAATCAAGGAATCACAAAAGGATACAAGAGTGGATTTTGTATAGTGAACCACCAAATATTTTTTCATGGATTAAGAGGTAGATACAAAAATAGAATAAGAAGGTCCAAGCTTGGAAAGAATATGAAAAATGCATTGCTTGTCTTCCCTTTTTTTGTTGCATTATTCAACTAAGAGTCCAAGGGTTTTTTACTTAGAAATATAGTCTTATATGCAAGAGAAATCACCTGTATTTAAGGTAATCAACTCATTTTTAAGCCAGTGACCTAGAATCTCATTATGCTTACCAAACACAGTTTCCATTTTTTTCCATGCAACATCTGGTTCATCAATTCCTGGTTGGTGGAATCGTAAATCAATAGAAATTGACATTCTGATTAATCCACGACCCTCATCACACTTATTTCCCCATTTTATTTTATTATCATCATCAGTGGGCTCAATTTCTTTCCCAAAGGTAATTTGGTAAAGTACCCTACTTCATAGGACATCCTCCATATGAGCTTTCCATGATAAGTACTTGGAATCGGTAAGTAGAATGTTGTTGTTGTTGGGAGAGTGTGCCTACCCAAAAAATTGTGCTTTTTGTCCCGCAAGACACTTTAAACAACGACCCATAAACAAAGAAACTAAAATGTCTTAGATTTGGGGTTAGTTCTTGGTTATCCTTCCCAAAAATGCAAGTTTTCTCAATGCTTTTGGTTTACTGATTTTGCAAAAAGTGCACGACAAAGAGATTACGTAGTAAAGAAAACCCTTTCCACTCTATTTATGATTTTCCGAGTTCGCACGGAGCACACAGAAAAGAGCATACCCAGATTGAAAAGGTAGCAGACCAGAAATAAAACAAAAACCATGCATAAATATTAAAGAATATGAGAACAAAAATTAAAAATGCGTAACTATAAACAATATACCTCTGAATTTGGTAAAATGGCTATATATTGGGTAAACAGAAACCTTTTTTAGTGAAAAAAAAGTGTTTCCAACTAGAAACAATGCATTAGATGCAATTGAATATCTCTCATATCCCATAAATGGATAGAAATATTAGAACCATAAGTCCTTTGACGGCCTCGATAACACTGGTTCAATATCTAGATCACCAATGGAAGCAAAACTTCATAAGAAATATGATACTATGTTAGACGAACACAAGATATTTCCAAGGGACCAAACACCTAGAGTAGTCGCTCACACAAACATATCAAATATCAAGACACCAGTTTTTTATGTGGTTTACACCCTTGAAGAGGGAAAGACTCTGCAATTCCATCAAAATAACTACTTGAGGCAATATTATTATGCAAAAGAAAGAATGTTACAAATGATCTTCTCATAAATGATCAACGAGAAAATGACCTTCCATGCTCTATAAATAGAGATCATGGATCAAACAGGTGTTAAGCCACATATCAATGGTCGTTAAGATAGACGAGAAGATGAACCGTTAGCTCACTCTATGTGAAGAACATACTATGACTGTCAGATTAAATATATACAAATGCATACTAATTCATACTAAAGAAACACACTTTGCCTAAATATACATTATAACAAGATGATCTTAACTAAATCCTAAGTGTCTAGATATCCTAACATCCCCCCTTAAAACCAACTTGGGATAGGATTGAAGGATTTACAAAAGTGACACTATAGGAGAAGGAAGGAGGCATTCGAACCTACCCCCCCTTAATGACAAATTCCTAAATTCCTAAGATAGATCAAAGTTTTAAAAACTTTGCTTTTTTAAGAGACTCTGTGAAGATGTTTGCAACTTGATCATCTATAGGAAAAAATAGCACTTCGAGAATGCCATCATGAACAATCTTTCTGATGAAGTGCACTGCATGTATCTTAATGTGTTTTTTGTGTTGATTTTGAACTAGATCTTCGACGATCTTGATGGCACTATTTGATAATTTTTGAGCATTAATTCAACATACTCTAGGATCTTTCCTGAGAGAATAACATGTACATCATATCAAGCATAACAATGCATATCAATCACACCAAGCAATCACATGAGACAATAGACACACCGAGTTTCACTGGGGAAAACCATAAAGGTGAAAAACCCCACAACTTCCTCAGAGATAGAAAGAGCAATGATACAACCCAAGTACAAGAGATAGTTCTCCTAGCAGCTCCTCCTCCTTCCTCACTTGTGCGCCACTTTCTGGTGAGTGTAGAAGTGAATAATGAAGTGATCAAATAGAGTGCCTCCTGCACTCTATTTATACATGACCTGACTTGCCTAATAAACTAGCAGGGCCGAATTGTCTAACTCAGTCTAATAACCCATGGTAATAATAATCAGGGTCGACCCCACAATTGGTGGTCTAATAACCCATCACTTGCAAGTTGCGACACTTGCGACACTTGTCAATTCAAATGACGACACTTCCGTATAGAGGAATAATAACATCTTTATAGGAGTACAATATACATAGGTGAAATACATTCCGAAGTTACATATACATCAACACTATTATTTTCACGCGAAAGAGTAGTTGGATGCTTTGCTTGAATTCAAACTATGAAAGGATCCTTCGAAGGCACAAAGCTTCCTGACTTGCATTAAGTGTGGCTTGATACTTTGCTTCTATTGAAGAAAGAACAAGATCTTGTTGTTTCTTACAAGCCCAAGTGACAAGTTCGGAACCAAGACTGTAAACATAAACTATAGCATACTTTCAATCATCAGGGTCACCAACCCAATATGAATCAGTGAAACCAACCTAACAAAGGATTCCCCCTAAACTGTAATGAATCCCAAATTGAACTGCACCCCAAATATATCGAAGTATCATTTTTGCTTCTTTCCAATGGATTTCATGGGGCATTTGCATATAGTGGGAAAAAAAATGACAAAAAAGGAAATATTAGGATGGGTATGAGTCAAGTACAAGAGACTACCAACAAGATGATGATACAAGGTAGCATCTTCTTTGGGTGAAGTGCAAGTGGCAAAATGTTTGACTCCAAACTAGAAGGGAGATGGGGTTGGTTTACAATATTCCATGTGAAAGTGACAAAGAAGGTCACAAGCATAATTAGATTGAGAAAGAAAAATTCCTTCTTTGCTTTGCAAGACTTGGAGGCCAAGAAAATAATGCAAATTTCCTATGTCTGCCATTTCAAATTTTTGTTTGAGACTAGATTTCACATGAGTTAAAATTTTATGGTCACTACCAGTAAGAAATTGGGAATCAACATAAAGAATAAGGATGATGAGATGGTTTCCTATTTTCCTGGTACAAACATTTGGGTCATAATGACATCTAAAAAAACTAGTGTCAAGGAGAAAGCCATCAATTTTGGTATACCAAGTTTGAGGAGCTTGCTTAAGGCCATATATGGATTTCTTAAGGCAACAAACAAAGCTAGAGTCATTATGAACTCGCTAGGATGTTTTTCCATGTAAATTTCTTACTACAAATCCCCGTGTAAGAAGGCGCACTTGACATCCATTTTATGGACCTCCCATTTATGTAAGGCGAGAAGGGAAAGAACAAGATGGATGGAATTAATTTTGGTGAAAAGTGAAAAGGATTCTTGGCAACCAATTCCTTCAACCTGGGAAAATCCTTTAGAAACTAGCCTTGCCTTCAGTCTTTCAACGCTTCCATCTAATACATACTTAGTTCTATAGACCCATTTATATCTGACAAGTTTTCTTCCTTTCGAAAAAGGTACAAGATCCCAAGTATCGATCACCATTAAGGAACAATATTCTTCATCCATAGCTTCATCCCAATTTGGATACCCTGAAGCTTCTGCAAATATCTTTGGATCATGATTCTTTGAAACTTGAGCAAAAAGATAAGTGGATCATTGGAAATGGGAACGTGTTCAATGTTGATCTCTGGGATCACTAGCAAGATCTCTAGCCACTTTGCATGTTGAACGAGCCCATCAAGGAAACGATTATGCTAGTGCAACTAGAGTAAAATGAGTAGGCAGAGGTCGATTTTCATCCTTGTTTTCATCATCAGAAGCCATATTAGGAATGATGTCAAGGAAGTTGGAAGTAGAAGATTGCACAAGTGCTGAAGAAGGCTCATAGGCCATAGATGGAACATACATCGAATTAGGCTCTAAGGCCAATATGTTTTCATCAAATTTAACATCTCTTCTAATAATTATATCTTGGAAATGAGGTTGAAGAAGTCTATAACCTTTGACATCTTCAAAATATCCAACAAATATGCACTTTTCACTTTTTCGACTATCACAAGATATTTCCATAAGACCGAACAGGTTGAGAATCTACTCACACAAACATATCACAGATCAATACACCGATGTTTTTACATGGTTTAAACCTTTGAAGAGGGAAACACTCCACGAACCCAACCAAATACATACTTGAGGCAATATTATTATGCAAAAGAAAAGAATGTTACAATGATATTCTCATAATAGATCAACTAGAAAATGATCCTCCATGATCTTTAAATAAAGATCATGGACCAATAGGTTGTTAAGCCATAGATCGATGGATGTTAAGATCGATGTGAGAATGAACCATCAAACCACTCTATGTCAAGAAATCCTTTATGATCATACCAATGTCAATGCACCAGATGTCATCATACCTTTGCAGTTAAGCGCGCTTCGGATAGAGTAGTATTGGGATGGGTGACCTCCCGGGAAGTCCTAGTGTTTCACCCTCCTATTGTTGTACCACGTTTTGGTGGTTAACACCTCCCTCAAGACTCATGACATGGTTTAATAGCCTCCCGTGGATCCATTAACGTTGGCAGTCAACAATCTTCCCCTCGTCATCAACTGAGGTACTCATTACAAATCGAGTGGATTTGAACCCATGAATGTTTGGCTCTGATACCATGGTTGACTATCAAAGGATATTTCCAAAAGGCCGAACACCTTGAGTAACCGCTCACACAAAAAGATCGCACATTAACACACCGATGATTTTACGTGGTTTAAATTATCGAAGAGGGAAACACCCCATGTCCCCAACCAAATAAATACTTGAGGCAATATTATTATGCAAAAGAAAAGAATGTTACATTGAGCTTCTCTTAATCGGTCAACTAGCAAATGAACCTCGATGCTCTTTAAATAGAGATCATGGATCAATCAGGTGTAAATCCACAAATCAATGGCCGTTAAGATCAAGGTGAGAATGAATTTTCCAACCACTCTATGTCAAGAACATATCATGACCATCTAATTACATATATACAAATTCATACTAAAGAAACACACTTTACCTAAAGATACATTATAACAAGTTGATCTTCACTACTAAGTGTCTAAATATGCTAACATCCCCCCTTAAGAATAACTTGGGATATGATTGAAGGATTTACAAAAGTGACACTATAGGAGAAGGAAGGAGGCATTAGAGCCTATCCCCCGTTGATGACAAATCACTGAACTCCTAACATAGGTCAAAGTATAGAAAACTTCGCTTATGTAAGAGACTTTGTGAATATATTTGCAACTTGATCATTTGTAGAGAAATTCGAGAATGCATTCATGAACAATCTTTCTGGTGAAGTGCATATGTATCTCAATGTGTTTGTTGCATTGATTTTGATCTGGAGATTTAGTGAGATTGATGGCACTTTGATTTTCATACCAAAGAATAGTCAAATGTTATTGCTCGAATCCAAACTTTGAAAGGATATTTCGAAGGCACAAAGCTTCCTAACTTGCATCAACTGCAGCTCAATAATTTTCTTCCGTTGAATAAATAACAAGAGATTGTTGTTTCTTACAAGCCCAAGTGACAAGTCCGAAACCAAGAATGTAAACACAACCTGCAATAGAATTCTGATCATAAGGGTCTCCAACCCAATCTGAATCAGTGAAGAAAACCAAAAAAGGAGTCCCCCCTAAACTGTAATGAATACCAAATTAAACTGTACCCCGAATATATCGAGGTATCCTTTTTGTTTATTTTCAATGGATTTCATGGGGCATTTGCATACAATGGGAAGCAATACCAACAAAAAAGGAAATATCAGGATGGGTATGAGTCAAGTACAAGATACTACCAACAAGTTGACGATACAGGGTGGCATCTACTTTGGTTGAAGCACAAGTGGTAGAATGTTTGACTCCAAAATAGAAGGGAGAGGGGTTGGTTTACAATCTTCTATGTGAAATTGATGAAGAAGGTCACACACATACGTAGGCCGAGAAATAAAAATTCCTTCTTTGGTTTTCAAGACTTGGAGGCCAATAAAATAATGCAAATGTCATAATTTTGTCATTTCAATTTTTTTTTAAGAATGGATTTCACATGAGTTAAAAGTTTATGGTCACTACCAGTAAGAATAAGTTCATCAACATAAAGAACAAGGATGATGAGATGGTTTCCTACTTTCTTGGTATATACATTGGGGTCATAGTGGCATCTAGAAAAAACAGTTTGAAGGAGAAAGCTATTGATTTTGATATACCATGCTCAAGGGATTTCTCAAGGAAACAAACAAGGCCAGAGTAATTTTGAACATATCCAGGAGGTTTTCCATGTAAATATTCCTGCAAATCCCCATGCAAGAAGGCCAACTTAACATCCATTTGATGGACCTCCCATTTATGGAAGGTGACACGGGAAATAAAAAGTAGGATGGATTTAATTTTGGCGACGGGGGAAAAGGTTTCATTGTAGTCAATTCCTTCAACTTATGAAACTAACCTTTGCTTCAGCCTTTCAACACTTCCATCTAATGCATACTTAATTATGTAGACCCATTTATATCTGATAATTTTTCTTCCTTTGAAAGAGTTACAAGATCTCAAGTATCGGTTACCATTAAGGAATGATATTCTTCATCCATAGTTGCGTCCCAATTTGGATTCCCTAAAGCTTTTGTAAATGCATATGGATCATGATCCTCTAAAACTTGAGAAAAAATAGAAGTGGCTCGCCGGAACTAAGAACATGTTCAACATTAATCTCTGGGATCACTAGCAAGATCACCAACTACTTCCTATGTTGAATGAGCCCATCATGGAAGTGGTTGTGCTGGTGAAACTAGAGGAAAAGGAGGAGGCAGAGGTGGATTGTCATCCTCACTATCATCATTAGAAGCCAATGTAGGAATGATGTCAAGGAAGCTGGGATTAGAAGATGGCACAAGTGCTGAATATGGCTTGCATGACACATATGTCACAAGTGTTGAAGATGGCTTGCAGGTCACAAATGGAACAAACATTGAATTAGGATTGCATGCCAAGGTATTTTCATCAAATTTAACTTCTCTTGTAATAATTATATCATGGGAATGAATTCGAATACATCTATAACCTTTGACGTCTTCAAAATATCCAAAAAAATGCACTTTTCACTTTTTCGACTATCACAATATTAAGACTGAACACCTTGAGCATCCACTCACACAAACAAATCACAGATCAACACATCGACATTTTTACATGGTTTAAACACTCGATTAGGGAAACACTCCATGACCCAATCCTAATAGCTACTTGAGGCAATATTATTATGCAGAAGAAAAGAATGTTATAATGAGCTTCTCATAATCAATCAACTAGAAAATGGCCTTCCATGCTCTTTAAATAGATATCATGGAGTAATTGGTTGCTAAGCCACAAATCAATGGCTATTAAGATTGATGTAAGAATGAACCATAATATTAGTCTATGTAAATAACTCTATCATCATCATACCAATGTTAATCCATCGAATCCCATCATAACTTTGCAGTTAAGCGTGATTGGGATAGATTAGTATTGGGATGGGTGATGTCATGAATTACCGGTGGGGAGAATGCCTGAGTCAAGTCCAACATGAATAGCTGGGGGAATTCGTCTACTTGATACTTCCCACGGAGAAACATCAATACTCCCTCTTAATGAGAGTATTCATTCCATACTGCACCAAGCTTTTCCCGAAAGTACTCAAACGTTACCTTAGACAAAGGCATAGTAAGTATATCATAAATATACTCATCTATGGATATGTACTGGAGTTGTACTACTCCTTTCTACACTATGTCTCGGATATAACATATTAGGAACCTTTTGAAGCCTTACTACATTTTATATTGTGATATTGGTTGCAATATGTTCTGCCTCTACTGTACTGAGTGCTCTTGACAACTTCTTTCGTGGTAAAATAGGATATCATATATGATCTCATACTACATAAACATCCCTGATGTGCTATTTCTCATCCACTGCACTATTTAGAGTCCATATATCCTTGTAGCTCCATTTATTTGTCCAAGACATATCTGAGTCCATATCCAGTTGTACCATGTATGTACCTCAACACATGCTTTGCTGTACATGTCTAAACTCTACCATGCACTAACTAGAAAGCATATATCTGGTCTGCTGCTAACTAGGTACATCTAGGATCCACTCAACTGTCTGTGATATCCTTCAAATTTGACTAAGAATCAACTTCAGATTCATCATCATATGTGTGGCCATGGACTTAAATTCCATCATCCCAAATATCTTTTAGGATCTCTACTGTGTATTTTCCTTGACTGAGGAAAATATC
Organism: Larix kaempferi; assembly: GCA_027924585.1. NCBI lineage: Eukaryota > Viridiplantae > Streptophyta > Pinopsida > Pinales > Pinaceae > Larix > Larix kaempferi. The sequence goes on along the minus strand of BSBM01000374.1, from coordinate 7,967,841 downwards.
ATCTGATATCTTCCACACTTCTAATCCTATGAATCATGCCAAGATTCTTGAATTCTGTGGTATGCTTCCTCTTGTGTTGCAGTCACTCCCTCTGAAATGAATCTTTCTCCTCCCTCTAAATCTGTACATCTCTCATTCTCTTCCTCTGAATGTCATGTAATAGAGTGACTTGCAGCCTTCTCTATTATTGATCTTCTATGTATCCATTTGTGTCATCTCCCATCAAATGGGTCTACTTATATGATCCTCTTGCTCTCAAGATCACTAGATACCACTCCAATATCCCTCTGGAACTTCTGCTGCAAGACTCCTCATGAACATCGGAAAGATGAACATCGGTAGTAGAAAGACTAATCATTCGTTGGAGCCTCCTGTTCTCAACCACCAATATACATATGATATTCTTTGGACCTATGGGTCATAGGTCCACATATGAATGTTGTCACTACTGAACAATCATCACATCCACTATAGCTTATCCCTCTTTACGGAAGCAATCGTACTATATGATCTGGAACTTGAGCTGAGAGTCATGCTCTTAGAAGCCTCCCACTTCTTAGCATACTATCTCTTCTCGAATAGTGAATATTAATGGGATTTGTAGCCTGTCTGAATTCACATCCATCGCTTGTTCTTCAGAACAAGTCTCGTCATCCTTCTCTTGTAGGTCATAGCATATGATCTTTCCTACAAGTCAAATTTAATTAGATAGTCAACAACATTGCATACTAATTAATCAATTCAATGCAATGACAATTTCTTATGCATAATGCACAAAATCATGTAATAAATTCATCTTAGCCAATGATTCAACACAACACCCATCTATTTCCCAAACACACATGGTAACTATCTAGGTACCTTCCATATTCACCAAAACAAACTATCCAGAGCATGCATTGCTCTCAGTATGTTAGCAAAGAGGTTTCATCCTCGACTAGCTCCATCAAGAACTCATGAGATGTTGTGCAACACTATAGGCTACTTACTCAATATATATACATAACATGCACTACAATATCCTAATGTTCATCAACCTAAGTCATATATAAATGCATAAAAGAAAACTGTATCACAGATCTACATATGACTATTATGAACAATATCCTTCAAAATACTTAGTAATTTAAGGAATAACTCAAATGATAGTAAATACTTATCTTTAATGTGTCTTGTAGGTTCCCTTTTGATTTATTCCTCCTTGCAGAAGTCACTAGAGTTTATGGAAGCATACTCTGCTCCATCGTCTGATTCTGAAGACCTTGATCTTCATCTTCGTTAAGTTCTGAACTACTGGAACTTGTTGAAGCCTTCATTATTGGTCTTCATGTCTTCTCGATGCACTGGATACAAGATATTCTTGTATCTACCTTCATAGTTTGGAAAGATCCCTTGGAATTATTTCCAAGAGTATGCTATCGACTTCACCTAATTATAACTAGTAGGAGGATTCTCTTACTCTTTAACTTTATGCTTGGAATTGTTTCCAATTCCTTTTGAAGAATTTCTATAGCAAGTCGAGTGCTTGGAAACACCACTATCTACTAATCAAACTACACTCCCTTGAGTGATAGTACTTAAAGGACAAATTCTTCATCTGATGCTTCTCTTGACTTCTTATGTGAAGTAGGTTCATCATCATCGACCATATGAGCACGATGTTTCCTTTTTCCCTTTTTGATATTTTGAGTGCAATTTCTTGCATAGTATCCTAACTCGTTATAGTTGTAGCACTTGATTTTGGACATATCCTTCTTTTTATCTGATACTGGGCTTCTATCAATATTCTTGGTAAATTTTCTTCCTTTCCCTCTTCTTGCATGAGTTGCAAGTGCTTGATTTTCTTCATCATTCGTCTTCTACATTTTGGAGATCAACCTTGCTTCTTCTTGAGTACAATCTGTCCATAGTTTAACAAACTTGGGTAGCTTCTTCCTTGCTTAGAGACCTTGAACAAACACATCCGATTTATAGGGAAAACCATTCAATGTTGTCAACACAAGTTCTTGTTCTTTTAGAGGATATCCAATATATGCTAGTTGATCCTTGATCTGACAAACTCTTGTAAAGTAGGGGGATATTGTCTCTGACTCGTTCATCGTCACATTTCATAACTAATGTCTTAACAATAACTTTCTATTGGTATTCTTTCTTTCATACAGTCTTGTCAAGGTCTTAAACACTTTATTAGGAGTCTTCAATTCTAACACATGAGGGATCAAGTGGTCCTTGACTGAATCATATAGAATTATTTTTTCTTTGACCATATTCTTCTTGTACTTTGCTTTGGCCTCCTCTTCATCTGTCTCCAGGATAAATTCTCCGACATAATTTAAGATATCATTTTCTTCTAGGATGAGAAGTATCGTTTGCTTCTAGGATATGAAGTTATAAGCTCCATCCAATATATCCTCAAGCCTTAGATTGGTTGTCATCTTGTTAAAGTTGAGTTTGAACTAGAAACCCTAGCAGAGGGTAGGTCAAAAATGAGGTTTATCAAATGAAAATTTTGAATCCACATATAGATGCGCCCTCCTAGGGATATTTGTAAAGCACTCCTTTTCTGTCAGTTCTGTGGATAGAACAACTCAAAATGGAAGCCCTAGATCTTGACCTACAACATAAATTAGGTCAAAATTAAAATTTCTCTGATTTGAGATATAGTTCCAGAGATAGATGCTCCCTCCTAGGGTGAGTTGGAGGATGCTAAGATACAACTTGATCTGTGGATGGAAAGGCGTAAAACTAGAAACCCTAGTTCTTGACCACCAGGAGAAATTAGGTAAAAAACTGAAAATTCATCAAACTGAAAAATTGCTTCCATAGAAAGACGCGCTTCACTAGGGTGATTTCCAAGATACTATTTTGAATTCCAACCTATGGATAAATATGCCAAACTTCCAAGCCCTATTTTTCAGTTGTATTGGTAATGACTTCTATTCAATCCTACTATGATACCATGTTCACTTTTCTTAGTAGTTATATGTTCTTAAATTAATATTACTTATCATTCACATAAACATAAACTACATGCATAAAAGAATCACTAAAAGAAACACATTCATAGTAGACACAATTTTACCCTAGGAAAAACCTCTCACAGGAAAAACCAAGCAAACTTCTCTAGATAAGATTCTTCAACAAGATACAATGCCAATTCTAGTTCCCAACACTAGTTACAGAATAATGATACAAGAAATATACAAAATAACCTCTGAGTCCAAAGAAGAGAGAGAGAAAGATTAAACCCCAAAATATTGTCTTCTTTATGCCTCTTGAACCCTTGACTTGTCTTCCTTGGATATGCGCACTTTTCCTCTTGCTCGAGTGAATTGGTGTGTTGCAAATGAGCCAACTTCTTTTATATTTATACTAGCAAAGGTCACTTTTCTTACTGGGACGACTTGTCTTCTTGACTAGGTCATTTTCCCTGTTAATTGGGTTGGCTTGACCATTTTACTGGGTCAATTTAACTGGGCCGACTTGTTCTACGCTAGTTTCTATTCTTTCTTGTATAATATATTCCGATGCTACTCAAAACATCAACATGGAGAATATATGTATTTAGGGGAGCTTGACCTAAAATGTATAGTATATGCATGTGATTAATAATATACCCAATCTATCCCATAAAGGAAGATATTACTCCTTAATGATGCAATCATCCAAAGCAAAACCAATCAACTCAAGCAATTCTCCAAGAAAGGATAGGTCACTTCCTCTCTGGGGTTCAAAATAGCTAATTTCAAGGAACATACAAAGACTATAAAATATGAGAAAAGAGGTCTAAGGACCAACAAGAAAGTATTAAAATAATTGGGTGAAAGTCTGGTGGACTCTGGGAATTATGCCCCCATGATAGATAAGTTTTTCCTCACCCCCCTCTAGTTAATCATGAAGGTTATAACTTGGAATATAGATTCCTTAATGTACGAGTAAGAAAAGGATACTAAGGAATAGTATTCACTTAGAATAACCTACAATATTAATTATTCAAGAAGCAAAATGTTCAAGTGATTTGTTAAATAGTAAATAATTGTTTGCGAGGCTATCAAGCTATGGTGATGGATGTAAGAGGAGTGGCAGGTGGTATCACCATCTTATGGAATTCAAAATAACTAGTCCTATAACATTTCTTCTCCACTTCAAGAACACTCTTCACAAGATCAACTACCATAGGTTTTCTCACAAACGTGTATGGTCCCATATTACTAGGAGACAAGGTTCAGTTCCTTAGTATCATTCAGGGACTAATGACAATTGCAGGAGATCGACACTAGATCATAGGTGGTGAATTCAACATCATTACATCCTTAAAGGAGAAAAAATGAGGCATTCAAAGACTTGAAGTAAACAATGAATCTTTCAAAGAAACCATCAAAACCCTAAACATGGTGGATATAGAGACAATAAATGGCACCTACACCTGGAACAATAGAAAGGGAGGTGTTCATCAAGTTTCTTCTATACTAAACGATATTTAATTTCTAAGATTTATTGACTCGAGGATTGATTATAGAGGCATCAATCCTTCTTTCTCTATATCAAATCACTACAGTTCGTTTTCTTATCTGTAGATTTTGTTGAATATCCAAAAAATCAACCATTCATATTTGAAAAGTTATGGTTGGAGCACCTATATTTCCAAAAAAACATATCCATAGACGTTGTTGTAAATAAAGGGACCCCTATGTATATATTCCAATAACACTTGAAAAATATAAAATTCCAAAATAAAGTATTGGAACAAAGGATTTTTCAGGAACATCTTCAAAGCCAAAAGTGAGATAGGATCCAGTATGAAGCATATCTAGAAGAGAATGATAACAAAGAGAAGAATATAATTACTTACCAAGAAAGAATCCACTTTACAATCCCAACCGAATGAAAGAAGCATACAAGGGGAAATCCTATGGAGCAGAAATCGAGGTCGGTTTGTTAAAGGAAGGGGAGGGAAACTCCAAATTTTTCATAAGTCAATGGTCCAATATTGTCTCCATAATCAAATCATCTCCATTTAGGGAAATCAAGGTAATAAATTCATAAAGTACAAGGATATTGAAACTGAGCTTGTTTCAATCTATCAATCTTTGCTCATCGAAACATAGGGGGATCGTCTAGAAGTTATCCATTGAATTACTCAACACATACCAAATCTAGTATCTAATGAGAAAAATGATAGCCTCCTAAGAGGAATCACCATGGAATAAGTGGAATGAGTAGCTATGGAAATGCTAGCTAGAAACTCCCCTAGACCTGAAGGGTTTAGAATAGACTTATTTCATTCTTGTTGGTCTATCATTAAATGCATTGTTAAGGAATCAAGGCATGTTTCAAGGGTCATTTTGGCACTTAATTCTAGTTTTCTTACTATGATCCCTAAAGAGGAAATATCCAATGTCTTAAGCAAAATTTGGCCAATTTATCTTTGCAATGTCAGTCACAAACAAAGGTTATACTAAAACCTCATATTCCAACTCTAAATATCTCTAGAGAAGACAAGGTTTTTAAAGGAGAGGAAAATTCTGGATGAAATCTTTCTTTCCCATGAAAATATACACTCTTTAAAAGTATCCAAGTTTCCAGGTATGTTGTTGAAATTATATATTTCCAAATTTGATAAGATAACTAGGAAGTACATAAGAGAAATACTTACTGCTTTTGGATTCTCTAGTTCTTGGACAACTTGGATCCTCTCTCTTATATTGAAAACTTTTTTCTCAATTATGGTTAATATGTCCCCTTCGTACACCTTATCCCCTATGAGAGGTATTCTTGAAGGGGATCCTCTCTCCCCTTTACTCATTATTCTTATGGCCAAAGGATTGGGTAGAAGAATCAATGTTGCAGAACAAGAAAACAAGCTCAAAGAAAATCAACTACATGAAAATATTATTGTCCCTTCTCACCTTCAATTTGTGGATGATACTATGATAATGGGAATCCCCTTAGTCATATAAGCTATAACCACCAAGAAGATTCTCAATCTTCTCATGGAGGCCTCGGGAAATTCAATTAACCTTATTGTTTACCACAATATTTCCTGAATCCTTGCATTTCAGAGAAACTCCCTTCCATCCAAATACTTTGGGGCCCCCTTATTGGAAAATTCTCTCCGCAATGTCTCATGAGAAGAACTCGTCTCAAATATAGAGTAAAATAAATTTCCAAACATACCTTCTGATCTCTCAATTTGGTAGTTCGACTAACACTCATCAAATTAGTTCTTCAATCTATGCCCCTTTGTCTTTTCTCTCTATTAGCATATCCCAAGCATGTCCTTAAGTCCATCATGAACCTCTATCAAACCTTCTTTTTGGGAGGTTCCAAATATGTAAGGAAATGGGCCGTGGTGGAATGTGATAAATTCTACCTTCCTAGATCTACATGGGATTAGGCCTTAGAAATCTAGAAAAAGAAACCTTTTCTCTAGGAACAAAGACTTGGTGGAGATGGTAAAACAATGAGCATGCCTTATGGGGTAAAATCTAGAAGAGAAAGTATGCAACAAGCATACATGACCAAGCATTAATCGGGATGGATGGAAACACAAATGGTACTCTAACATAGAACATTACCTAACATAATAGGTCTATAATCCTAAGTCATTATTGTTGGTAAATTAGAGATGGTGATTCTACCCTCTTTTGGGATGATGCATGGAAACAACTTCAGAAACTATGAGATTGACCAAAAAATCAAGATATCATAACCCATCTACGAGAGAGATAAAAATAAATTGAACCAATACTTGGACTCGATAAATATTAGAACAAAATAGAGAACTTGGTTACGCAAAGAATAATGGCCATACATTCCGAAAAACATTCATGAACTAGGATGAATTTTGGACAGAACCATAGAAGAGATGAATAAAATTCAAAATCTAGGCCTATTAGGATGAGAAGGGGACACACATTAGAAGATCATTTCTCTCTAAAATAATCCTACTCAATTGTTGAGCAACCCCAAGAGGTTATCGAAGCAATATGAAAGCAAATCTAGAAGCATAATTTATGCCCAAAAGTATCCATATTCATCTGGTTAGTTGCTAGGAATAAATTATAATGTGATACCAACTCATTTGAAGGGGATTTGAAGGTCCTTCTTTGTATCACCTTGTTGTAGGTACAAGAAATCCCATGTTTTGATGAAAACATGGGAACCCCAATTTTTCATTTACTAAGGTAATGTTTAAATTCCTTGTTCATTTTGGGGTTTTTCATCATGCTTTTGAGTCTTTGACATGACTTGATTCAGTCATTACTTTTCCCTTTGAAAATTCCTTTGATTTTTGTGTGTTTTTGTGAGTTGCGGAAAGTAGTGATTTTCCCAAAAGTTACCTTGGTTTGTTGGATTTGAAACTTTTTCTTTCCGAAACCCGCAATCTGCAATGCGGATTGCGGATGCAAAAATATTTTTCAATAAATCTGGTTTTTCTCTTCCGCAACCCGCAACCTGCAATTGCAGATTGCGGGAAGAGTCTCAAAAATAAATTTGTACCTCGCGTTTCTGCAACCCGCAAACACGGATTGTAGATTGCGAAAAGTGTTTGAAGGATAAGTTAGCATTTTGTTTTTCCGCAACTGGCAACCCGCAAACGCGGATTGCGGATTGCAGAAAGATTGTTATTTTCATTTTTGTTGTTTGCATTTCCACAACCCACATTGCGGATTGCACAAATTTTGGGTTTGTTTATTTTTAGAGTTACGCTTCCGCAACCTGCAACCCGCATTGCGGATTGCACAAATTTTGGGTTTGTTTATTTTTAGAGTTACGCTTCCGCAACCCGCAACCCGCAATTGCGGATTGCGGAAAGAATGTACATATTTGCAATAATAAACTTCCGCAACTCTCTTCCCACATCCTGCATGTTATATATTAGCCGTTGATTTTTGGTCATCCTATGGTCCAGATTTCATCCTACGAAATTGTTAAATATGTCGAATTTTCTATTTTCGTTCACCATTTTTCAATTTCGAGAATTTACTTGCTGTAAGTATTTTTACCATGAGCTTTTACCAGGGGTTGTTTTCTGCCATTTTCAGTCAGCACAGGTTGGTTTCACGTCATTTTCCTATTCATTGTTTACAGTTTTTTTTCCATTTTGGAATTATTTTTTATTTGTTTTAATTAATTTATCAGAATTACCAGTTTTTCAATATGTCGAGGAATACCCACTCCAAAACAGCTTAGAAAGACCTGTTGAACAAAGACCCCAACTTCGGCATCCTTGCTAATACCAGTGACAGAGTCTCAGAAACCTACCAAATAGATTGCTCTAAAATTTATGCCATTTTTGATAATGATGACCTGTCAGACATCCAAGATAACCAGCTTGTCTATGAGAGAATTAGGGATTCACATGCCATAGCATATAGACCTGTAATTCTCCCCTACACAGACGCAGTTAAGTGGATAATTGACCACACCAACCCTAAAGACCGTTCCTTTAACAACAGTGCAGGGTATCTTCTGGTTTCTTTTTGCCCTGAATTTTTTATTAGAGCTTATGCCCTTAAACCAGCTACCCAACTTCTTAATGCCACTTTCCTGGATTATTCCAACACCAGGTTTAACTTTGACGAAATGATAAATTCATGGATGAATAACCCGACCAATTTCATACCTAGAGCCGATAACCTATACCCGGTTGCATGGTTCAAGGAACCCTATTCCCTTTTAGTAGCTATGCTTTGTAGGCTGTATGGTCTACCCAATTGCTCTATGTTCAAAGCCGAATGGGAACCTATGGCCCATCATGTCCTCACAATTGGGGAGTCATTCAATTGGGATTCAATCCTGTCAGTAGAATTAAAGTCAACCATTGAGCGGTATCAGAAAACACCAGCTACAAGGAAGCCTTCTTTCTTTTATTCTTCCTATGTCATTTACGTATTCTACTCAGGGTTCCAGTACCCTTTCATGGGATGGAATTGGACACTTTCGACTCCCCCAATTCACATTTACTATTCAGGATTATGGGCGAACAACTATGTTCCTTTACTGTATGATATATGTGATCACTTCTTTGGTACAATTTACCATTAGATATTCAGAGAAGATGCACCTACCTTCTCTCCTAATGCCAAAAATCTAATCCCAACCATTGGTGACTGGTATGTGGGAGAATATTTCACATATGTCAGATTTTGGGGAAGTAGCACAGTGCATTTGTTACCAAGGATAGTCCCAGACAAACTTCTAATTGAATAAATATCTTTCCAAACTGTCATAGATGGAGTTTTCCTCAAGCTCATAGGACTTAAAAGAAGGGGATGGCCTAAATTCCCTTTGAATCTGGGGCCTTTGGTCATTCCAACCTCAACATGGGCTGCAGTATTGGGAAAGAGGATTGTTACATTAAAGTTGGGACAATCCCCCAAGAGGATGCACGATCCTAAATAATTTCTGGCTTCCCACTTTGCACAGGAACACATGAAGACCAACTATGCTCATGAAAATTCCCTTGATGGCTCCATTTACCAGGGATTAAATATGTTTTCCGGAGTTTTGGCTAGGTCTAAAACCAAAGAAGAACAGAGCTTCATTCTTCAGTACCAACAGGACCTTAAGACTAAGGTCTTGAGTTATAGGAAGATGGAGTTATAGCTTGAAGAGCAGGCTAGAAAGGACAGAGAAGAGAAGGAAGCACAACAAACAAGTGCTCCATTGATGTTGACTTATCCAGATCAAGGCAAGGGTAAGGGTTTTATGGAGGATGCTCCAAGTTTGAAACCAACTGCAGAATTCAAGAGATTGATTCAAACATCTGAAGAGCTTAAAAAGAAATTGGCACAAATGACTTCGGTGCTTAATACTCAAGTGGTTACTGCAGCTAACCCAGCCAATGATATTCAAGTGGTTGCTGCGAGTAACCCAGCTAAAAGACAGAAAATTCAGACCCCTGCCTCTCAAATTCCTACATTGAATATTGAAGACAGTGATGTTGAGGATGAAAGACTTCCTCCTGTGCCTATGGTACAAGAAATAACTGAAGGTTCTCAGGAAGTTACAAATTTGTTGGATAGTATAGTGATGGATGATCCCATCCCAGATGATCACTTTCCTGAAGTCGCCACTACTGTTGATACAACAATTTCTGCACTCCCAGTTCCTTCTGTTGACCTTCCTTCCACTTCATCTTTTGAGGCTACACTACCACCATCCACCATATCTCAATTATTTGATGCACTAACCTACATCCTTGCTTCACTTCCAACCTTGTCAGTCCCACTCACCACTTCACCACCAATAGTTACAGATATCCAGTTTCCAACTGTCTCTTTGCAACCATCACCAACCATCCCTCCTACTACTTTTGAGGTTCTCACTTCAACCATTTCTCCAACTTTTGTACCATCAGTTTCTGTAACCATTCCTTCTTCACCATCTATCTCCCAGATCACCATGTCTATACCTAATTCCGTAGTTACCCAAACAACTCCATTGGTTGCAACAGGTAACATTGTCATATCTGTAGTTGAATTGACAATTGATCCTAAAGATGATGTTGTGGTTCCCCTTGGGGAATAATTTTACAACAGGTCATCAAAAGCAGTGTTTAGAAGAGGTAATAAGAGAAGCAAGGGATCAACTGAGCTTCAATCACCTGCCCCCAATCAAATAATTTAGGCCAAATAGTCTAATGATATCCAACAGGAAGCATTAGACACTACAACAACTATGGGGCATTTGCTGGAGCCAATTTCAATTCAGTGACTTCACTGAATAAAGAGATTGATATCAAGAAAGAGGAGTTGAAGAAGCTTCCAGAGCAGATGGTTAGAATCAACGAAGAACATGAATCTCATATTCATGAATTAAGAAGTCAACATGAAAATCAGCTCAAAGAGTTGCAGGAACGGAACACTTCTCTCCAAGATGAACTACAAGATGCACAAATCCTAAACACTTCAAATATGGAGAAGATAGAACTATTGGAACAACTGCTAAAGGATGCAACTGCAAGTGCAACCATTTCTCCTTTCTCTAGGTTTTCTCAGAAGAGTTTAGGGATGCAATTGAAGAGTGAATGAAGAGCATCATAAACTCTTAGCTGAGTTATTTAGTTCCATGAATGAAATTCAGGAAAATCATAATTCTTTTGAGCGAATGTCTACTATTCTTGAACAACATATTGACAAGAAGCAACAGGCTTCCAAGGCTTATGATGACATTATTGATTGGAAAAGATATATCAAAGATAAACCAGAAGACATCCCAGTTCTGGATAGTTTCAAATTGAGAAGAATCAGAACATCTTTGAATGCCTGGCGCAACATTTCAGAGATGGTTGATGACACAATCAAGATAGCACAAGCCATATGTGGAAGGAGATGGTATTTTGCAGACAACATCATGGTTAAACTGTAGTTTCCTACCATGGATCTCATTGAGAAGGCTTGTCCACCGAAGTTAATGATTGAACAGGTTGAGAGCAGATGCGAGTAGGTCAAAGAGAAGATTCAACAGATCGAGCACACAGGGATTTCAGAGGTTGACAAGTTCATCAAGCAACCTTCCTGCCTGGAAGGCAAGATCCATATTTTCCTGCGCACTTGGCATAAGTTAGCAAAGAATGAGATGGAGTCCTTTACGTTTGATGCCCAGTTTGGATTCAAGTCATCCAATTATCCAGATATTGATGAGTTGTTAGAAGTGTGGACCAAGTGGCAAGTTGCCCTTGGTTATTCTTAGATTAGTTTGATTTTGTAATCCCTGTTTTATGGGATGTTTATCCTTTGTATCTATTTTGTAATTATTATTTAAAGGATAGAGATCTCATATGGGAATGGGGGGAGAAAATTTGCAAAAGAAGACTGGAGATACTCTGATTAATGAAGAGATTGTAATTTTTTGCAACTTTGAGCTCATACATTTAGTTTTTCTCTTGATTCCTCTTTTGTTAATTTATCAATTTTTTTTTTATGAATGTTGGTTTTCACTTTAGCCCGTGAAAGTATACTGTTTTGATTTTGCAATTATTAATACATTGATCTACAGTCCATATTTCTCTTAATTTATGATCTGTGTGTCCTTTATGTTTTAAGTGAATTTATTTATTTAAAACATTTATCTATTTTTGCAAATGTTTAATAGACATCAATAAATTAATGCTCATTTTTCAATTAGCATATCATACACAGGATAATCTTGCATGTGCTTAAACCCTTAAGTTACTATCTTTTGATTTTCATTTTCTGGTTGTATCTTAAGTTGATAAGTAATCATCCACTTTACATTTCTGTCAAAATGGGGAAAATACTTATTAGAATTCAGATCAAGTTATCCTGCACATTAAATCACATCTCTTTAAATTGGATCCAACTTAGTTTAGGTTTCCTTTAAAAGCAAACTTACTCTTAGATATAGAACACTTTGATCTTCCCTCACAGGAAGTTAGATCCTTTTAAGATCAATCCACATAAGTGCCAGCGAAGGCCTAATATCGGTGGGAGCTAACTACACCAAACAGTTTGGGGATAGAACTGCTCTTGCGTAGAGCTTTTTGAATCATTCCAGATTGGGTTTTCACCCTCTGTTGCTAGCCTTGGACAACATTCCAGCAACCTACATACCTAGGGCTTTCATCAAACTGTGCAAAGAGTTCAAAGATGTGTTCGCCTGGACATACGATGAGCTAAAAACCTTTGACACCAATGTCATGCACCATAACATACCTATGAAACCTGAAGTTAAAACCTATCAGCAAAAGTTGAGGAAAATGCATCCCAGCCTTGAACCTTCTGTCTAAAAGGATCTTGAGAAACTGCTAGCAGCAAGAATTCTTTTTCCTATCAGACATACACAGTGGATTGCAAACTTGGTACCTGTTCGGAAGAAGAATGGGGAAATTAGACTGTGTGTTGATTTGAGGAACTTAAACAAAGCTTCTAAAAAGGACAATTACCCTGTTCCCCCCATGGAGCATATTTTACAAAAGGTAGCAGGAGCTAAGATGTTTTCTTTCCTTGATGGCTTCTCAGGATATAACGAAGTCCTAGTTGTCCCTACTGATCAATTGAAAACAAGTTTTAGAATCCCTTGGGGAACCTTTTCCTACAGGCGGATTCCTTTTGGGATGATAAATGCAAGTGCCATGTTCCAGAGGGCTATGGACATAGCTTTAAGAGCATTGTTGTTGTTTATTTAGATGATATCACTGTTTATTCTAAAAAACTACATGAACATTTGTCTGCTCTTAAACAGGTGTTCGAGCGCTGCAAGAGATATGGAATATCATTGAACCCCAAGTAATCAATATTTGCAGTTACTGAAGGTAAGCTGTTAGGTTTTATTTTTTTGAAGTACGTCATGATCATTGACCCAGAATGCACAAAATCTATTGCAAAGATTGACCTACCCAGTTCACGTAAAGCCATGCAATTGTTTTTAGGTAAGATAAATTTTGTTAGAAGATTTGTTCCAAATTTTGCTCAAATTGTCAAACCGTTACAACAATTGATTAAAAAGGATGCCCAATATAACTGTTCTGATGAACAAAGGAATGCCTTTGCTGAAATATGGAGGGCCATTGCGGAAGCCCCCGCTCTGATGTCTCCTAAATTCAATAAAGATTTTATTTTATACACTTTTGCTACTGATTTCTCCTATGCAACTGTTCTTACACAGAAACATCCAGGCGATGTTGAGATTCCAATTTCATTCATGAGCTCCACGTTCAAAGGGGCCGCACTAAACTACTCCCAGATTGACAAACAATCTTATGCAGTCTACAAATCGGTAAAACATTTTAGACCATATTCATTGAAATCTCAAACTAAAGTCATTGTTCCCTAAGCAACTATTAGGAATGTTCTAATCCAGAAGGATATGGGTGAAACTAGATGAAAGCTCTGCAAGAGTATGACCTAGAAACCAGACCAGCGAAGATTGTGAAAGGCCAAGGCTTGTGCTTGCTCACTGCTCAATCTAACGATCCCGTGCAACAACAAATTGAGTGGGAGCAAGAGGAAAGCACATCGACAGGTTCTGTAAATGTCATTCAACTCAAACATCCGAATGGTATGATGACATCAAGTTTTTCTTGACCCATGGGTTTGCCCCATAAACTCTTTATTTTAAGAAATGTAGAGCTTTGAGGTTAAAAGCTGCACCATATCAATTTATTGATGGTGTGTTGTTTAGAAAAAACTATGATGGTATTTTTCTGAAATGTTTGGAAAGAGATGAAACTGATAACATTCTTTTGGAATTTAATGCAGGACCTGCGAGAGGAAACTTCTTAGGAGAAACTACTGCACATAAGATCCTGAGAGCAGGCTACTACTGGCCAAATTTATTTAAGGATGCTTATGCTTATGTCAGAAGATGTGGAGCATGCCAGAAATGTTATGGGAAAGTGAAAAAACCTACATTTCCCCTGTAGTCAGTTACAGTTCAGTTTCCATTCCAACAATGGGGCCTAGATTTTTTTGGACCCATTAACCCTTCTTCCTCCCTACAACACAAGTACATCTTGACAGCCATGGAATACTTTACCAGTTGGGTAGAGGCAGTCCCTCTCAGACAAGCCAACACAAACCAAGTGATATCCTTCCTAGAAAGTCAAATAGTCACTAGGTTTGGTGCACCCGAGTTCTTAGTGTTTGACAATGCCTCTTACTTCTCCTCAATTGATCTTACACAGTATGCCCTTGAAAAAGGGATAAAACTGAAATATTATGCCAATTACTATCCACAAGGGAATGGATTAGCAGAGTATTCTAACAAAAACCTGATCAACATCTTAAACAAGACAGTAGCCACCCACCATAAAGATTGGCATACCCAACTGTACAATGCTCTTTGGGTAGACCATTTCACCCCAAACGCAGCCATAGGAAACTCTCCTTATTGTTTGGTTTATGTTAAGGAGGCCATCTTACCATCCAACCTCATGATTCCTTCATTACAGCTAGCGCATTTAATATAAGAGGATGATTCTTCCCCACTCCAGCAAAGGATTGATACATTACTCAAGCTGGAAGAAGATAGGGAACGATCCAAGAACACGCCGTATCAACACCAACAACTAGTGAAGAGATGGTTTGATGATAAGTCCTCATCTGATAGGGAGTTTACTGTGGGGGACTTGGTGTTAAAGTGGGATAAGCAACACAAAGACAAGAATGATTACACCAAGTTCCAATGCTTATGGCTAGGACCATTCATTATTACATAAAAGCTTGGTCCTAGTACTGTCCGGTTGCAGACACCGGAAGGTATTTCAGAAACCTATCCAGTAAATGTCCAACTAATCAAAAAGTACTTTGTTTAGAGGAGCATTTTGGCTTGCTTGTACATAAGTGTGGTTTGCTTTCTTTTCTTTCTTTATTTTGTTGATTTTCCTTTTACATTTTTGTTTTCTTTTGAATAATGTCCACACATTTGGCAGAGGCTGTTGATCAGTGGTTCTCATATCAATATAGTCTGAAGTTTTGAGTTAACAATGTCAGTTTTATTGTATTCAGCCTATATTTGAAAATGCTTTTTTTTCATGAAATCAAAGAGTCAATATTTGCAGAGCTTTGATTGATACCTTTCCACCTTAACCACTATCTTTATAGATGTTTCATCTGGTTAATTGAAGTTGTATAAGTGATTAGTTTTTCCTACCTCATGTTTCATTAGTGAATGGAAGCATATCTTCATAACTTGGTCAACCTTTATCTACTTTGGATCCCATTATGATCACCTTAAGAGTAATTCATTTTAATAATTGTAGAGTACAAGATGGGGGGTATTATTACAAGCCAACCCATTATGTTCATAGATGTTTAATGGAATGACATCTCTACATCTGGTCACCAATCTATGGAGATGAATTTCAGTTACTACTGGAAGGTGGAAGATCCTATCACACGTCGGTCCATTCATGATCTACAAAACATCAGTGAGTAACACTGCTAGCATATGGTCACCAAGCCATGGTAGTGTCTTGTGATTTACACACCAATAAATTTTTGTTTTCTTTTTATAAGACAATTGTTGTATATGAGGATAGGGGGGTCTTATTACAAGCCATCCCTACCATGATCATGAAGTTTATTTTGGACTGGAATTATCACTTTATGGTTACCAAGCCATGGTAATTGCTTTCAGTGTCAAAAGCTGAAAGACAAGGAGTCTCCTTACCGAGCTTGCTTGTTCAGTTTCCAGATCAGGTTTGTGAATGGCATTGTCAACATCTGATCACCAAGTCAGGGCAATGGCCTTGTGTCAACAAAGTCTTATGTGTATATTTTTCATTATGTTTTCAAAAGAAAGAGAAAAGTAAAAAAAAAAAGAGGAAAAGAAAAAGAAATGTATATATTTTTAAGTAATGCATCTGTACATAAATAAATTATTAATAAAGTCAAAGTGATTCATAATTTGGTTATCTAGAATGGTTCTAATTTTGTTCTAAGGTTCAACACAAACTGACCTCCTATGACTGCATAATGGTAAAGGATTCTTGTTTACTTTTAAACTGCCTTATCAGACAAACATCATCATTAATTGGTTTTTGATGGGGATATATCAATCATATGATTAACTTTGTTGTTTGGTTGTGTTTTTGTGTGAACATTTTGTAAATTGCAGGTTGAAATATCAGTTTGTTGACATATTTTCCTTTTAACTAAATATTTCATTCGCAGAGATAACTGGTTCTTCCTAGCCAGTCGCCATTTGTTGTAGGTAGAACAGATCCCATGTTTTGATGAAAACATGGGAACCCCAATTTTTCATTTACTAAGGTAATGTTTAAATTCCTTGTTCATTTTGGGGCTTTTCATCATGCTTTTGAGTCTTTGACATGACTTGATTCAGTCAGTAATTTTCCCTTTGAAAATTCCTTTGATTTTTGTGTGTTTTTGTGAGTTGCGGAAAGTAGTGATTTTCCCAAAAGTTAGCTCTTTCTGCAATCCGCAATGCGGGTTGCAGAACCTTGGTTTGTTGGATTTGAAACTTTTTCTTTCCACAGCCCGCAATCCACAATGCGGATTGCGGATGCGGAAATATTTTTCAATAAATCTGTTTTTTCTCTTCCGCAACCCATAACCCACAATTGCAGATTGCGGGAAGAGTCTCAAAAATAAATTTGCACTTTGCGTTTCCGCAACCTGCAACCCGCAAACATGGATTGCGGATTGCGGAAAGTGTTTGAAGGATAAGTCAGCGTTTTGTTTTTCTGCAACCCGTAAACGCGGATTGCGGATTGCAGAAAGATCGTTATTTTAATATTTGTTGTTTGCATTTTCGCAACTTGCAACCCGCATTGCGGATTGCCGATTGTAGAAATTTTGGGTTTGTTTATTCTTAGAGTTGCACTTCCGCAACCCGCAACCTGCAATTACGGATTGTGTATTACAGAAAGAATGTACATATTTGCAATAATAAACTTCCGCAACTCTCCTCCCGCATCCCGCATGTTATATCTTAGCCGTTAATTTTTGGTCATCCTACGGGCCAGATTTCATCCGACGAAATTGTTAAATATGTCAAATTTTCTATTTTCGTTCACCATTTTTCAATTTTGAGAATTTAACTGCTGTAAGGATTTTTACCACGAGCTTTTACCAGGGTTTGTTTCTTCCATTTTTAGTCAGAACAGGTTGGTTTCACATCATTTTCCTATTCATTGTTTACAGTTTTTTTTTTCCATTTTGGAATTATTTTTTATTTGTTTTAATTTATTTATCAGAATTACCAGTTTTTCAATATGTCAAGGAATACCTGCTCCAAAACAGATCAGAAAGACCTATTGAACAAAGACCCCAACTTCGACATCCTTGCTGATACTAGTGACAGAGTCTTAGAAACCTACCATATAGATTGGTCTAAAATTTACGCCATTTTTTATAATGATGACCTGTCAGACATCCAAGATAACCGGCCTGTCTATGAGAGAATTAGGGATTCACAGTTACATGACATAGTAGCTAGACCTGCCATTCTTCCCTACACAGACGCAGTTAAGTGGATAATTGACCACACAAAACCTAAATATTGTTCCTTTAACAACAGTGCAGGGTCTCTTCTGGTTTCTTTTCGCCTTGAAGTTTTTATTAGAGCTTATTCCCTTAAACCAGCTACCCAACGTCTTAATGTCACTTTCCTGGATTCTTCCAACACCAGGTTTAACTTCGACGAAATGATAAAAACATGGATGAATAACCCAACCAATTTCACACCTAGAGCCGATAACCTACACCCCGTTGCATGGTTCAAGGAACCCTATTCCATTTAAGCAGCTATGATTTGGAGGTTGTATGGTCTACCCAATTGTTCTATGTTCAAATATGAATGGGCACCTGTGGCCCATCATGTCCTCACAACTAGGGAGTCATTCAATTGGGCTTCAATCCTGTCAGCGGAATTAAAGTCAGCCATTGAGCAGTATCTGAAAACACCAGCTACAAGGAAGCCTTCTTTCTTTTATTCTACCTATGTCATTGATGTTTTCTGCTCAGAGTTCAAGTACCCTTTCATGGGATGGAATTGGACACTTTCGGCTCCCCCAGTTCACATTTATTGTTTGGCATTGTGGAAGAACAACTATGTTCCTTTACTGTATGATATATGTGATCACTTCTTTGGTACAATTTACCATCAAATATTCAGAGAAGATGCACCTGCCTTCCCTCGTAATGCCAAAACTCTCATCCCAGCCATTAGTGACTGGTATGTGGGAGAATCTTTCTCATATGTCAGAGTTTGGGGAAGTAGCACAGTGCATTTTTTACCAAGGATAGTCCTGGACAAACTTCTACTTGAAGAAATATCTTTCCAAACTGTCACAGATGGATTTTTCCTCAAGCTCACAGGACCTAAAAGAAGGGTATGGCCTAAATTCCCTTTGAATATGGGGCCTTTGGTCATTCCAACCTCAACATGGGTTGCAATATTGGGAAAGAAGATTGTTGCATTAAAGCTGGGACAAGCCCCCAAGAGGATGCATGATCCTAAAGCATTCCTGGCTGCCCACTTTGCACAGGAACACATGAAGACCAACTATGCTCATGAAAATTCCCCTGATGACTCCATTTACCAGGGAGTAAATCTGTTTTCTGAATTTTTGGCTAGGTCTAAAACCAAAAAAGAACAGAGCTTCATTCTTTAGTACCAACAGGACCTCAAGACTAAGGTCTTGAGTTATAGGAATATGGAGTTACATATTGAAGAGCAGACTAGAAAGGAAATAGAAGAGAAGGAAGCACAACATACAAGTGCTCCATTGATGTTGACTTATCCATACAAGGCAAGGGTAAGGGCCTTACGGAGGATGCTCCAAGTTTGAAACCAGCTGCAAAATTCAAGAGATTGATTCAAACATCCGAATAGATTAAAAAGAAATTGGCACAAATGAATTCGGTGCTTGATACTCAAGTGGTTTCTGCAGCTAACCCAACCAATGATACTCAAGTGGTTGCAGTGAGTAACCCAGCCAAAAGACAGAAAATTCAGACCCCTGCCTCTCAAATTCCTACATTGAATATTGAAGACAGTGATGTTGAGGATGAAAGACTTCCTCCTGTGCTTGTGGTACAAGAAATAACTGAAGGTTCTCAGGAAGTTACATATTTTTTGGATAGTATAGTGACGGATGATCCCATCCCAGATGATCACTTTCCTGAAGTCACCACTGTTGTTGATACAACAATTTCTACACTCCTAGTTCCTTCTGTTGAACTTCCTTCCACCTCATATTTTGAGGCTACACTACCACCATCCACCATATCTCAATTATTTGATGCACTAACCTCCATCCCTACTTCACTTCCAACCTTGTCAGTCCCACTCACCACTTCACCACCAATAGTTACAGAGATCCAGTTTCCAACTATCTCTCTGCAACCATCACCAACCATCCCTCCTACTTCTACTTTTGAGGTTCTCACTTCAACCATTTCTCCAAATTCTGTACCATCAATTTCTGTAACCATTCCTTCTTCACCATCTACCTCCCAGATCACCATGTATATACCTAATTCCACTGTTACCCAAATAGATCCATTGGTTGCAATAGGTAACATTGTCACATCTGTAGCTGAATTGACAGTTGATCCTGAAGATGATGTCGTGGTTCCCCTTGGGGAATACTTTTATAGCAGGTCGGAAAAAGAAGTGGTTAGAAGAGGTAACAAGAGAAGTAGGGGATTAAACATGCTTCAAGCACCTGTCCCCAATCAAATAATCTGGGCCAAACAGTCTAATGATATCCAACATGAAGCATTAGACACTGCAGCAACTATGGGGGCATTTGCTGGTGCCAATTTCGATTCAGTGACTTCCCTGAATAAATAAATTGATATCAAGAAAGAGGAGTTGAAGAAGCTTCAGGAGAAGATGGTCAAAATCAACGAAGAACATGAATCTCAGATTCATGAATTAAGAAGTCAGCATGAAAATCAGCTCAAAGAGTTGCAGGAACATAACACTTCTCTCCAAGATGAACTACAAGATGCACAAATCCTAAACACTACAAATATGGATAAGATATAACTATTGGAACAACATCTGAAGGATGCAAATGCAAGTGCAGCCATTTCTCCTTTCTCTAGGTTTTCTTAGGAAGAGTTCAAGGATTTGGCTAATCAAGTGAATGAAGAGCATCATAAACTCTTAGCTGAATTATTTAGTTCCCTGAATGAAATTCAGGAAAATCATAATGGTTTTGAGCGAATGTATACTATTCTTGAACACCATATTAACAAGAAGCAACAGGATTCCAAGGCTTATGATGACATTATTGATTGGCAAAGATATATCAAAGATAAACCAGAAGACATCCCAGTTCTGGATAGTTTCAAATTGAGAAGAATCAAAACATCTTTGAATGCTTGGCACAACATTTCAGACATGGTCGATGACACAGTCAAGAAAGCACAAGCCATCTGTGGAAGGAGATGGTATGCTGCAGACAACATCATGGTTAACTTGCAGTTTCCTACCAAGGATCTCATTGAGAAGGCTTGTCTATTGAAGTCAATGATTGAACAGGTTGAGAGCATATGGGAGTAGGTTAAAGAGCAAATTCAACAACCGAGCACATAGGGATTTCAGAGGTTGACAAGTTCATCAAGCAACCTTCCAGCCTGGAAGGCAAGATCCATATTTTCCTGCGGACTTGGCATAAGTTAGCAAAGAATGAGATGGATTCCTTTACGTGTGATGCCCAGTTGGGACTGGAGTTATCCAATTATCCAGATATTGATGAGTTGTTAGAAGTGTGGACCAAGAGGCAAGGTACCCTTGGTTATTCTTAGATTAGTTTGATTTTGTAATCCCTGTTTTATGGGAATTTTATCCTTTGTATCTATTTTGTAATTATTATTTAAAGGATAGAGATCTCATAGGGGAAGGGGGGGAGAAAATCTGCAAAAGAAGACTGGAGATACTCTGATTAATGAAGAGATTGTAATTTTTTGCAACTTTGAGCTAATATAGTTAGTTTTTCTCTTGATTTCCCTTTTGTTAATTTATCAAATTTGTTTGATGAATGTTAGTTTTCACTTCAGCCTGTGAAAGTATACTGTTTTTATTTTGCAATTATTAATACATTGATCTGCAGTCCAGATTTCTCTTAACTTATGATCTATGTGTCCTTTATGTTTTAAGTGAATTTATTTATTTAAAACATTTATCTATTTATGCAAATGATTAACTGACAGTAATAAATTAATGCTCATTTTTCAATTAGCATTTCATACATAGGATAATCTTGCATGTGCTTAAACCCTTAAGTTACTATCATTTGATTTTCATTTTCTGGTTGTATCTTAAGTTGATAAGTAATCATCCACTTTACATTTCTATCAAACTGGGGAAAATACTTATTAAAATTCAGATCAAGTTATCCTGCACATTAAATCACATCTCTTTAAATTAGATCCAACTTATTTTAGGTTTCCTTTAAAAGCAAACTTACTCTCACAGATAGAACACTTTGATCTCCCCCTGCAGGAAGCTAGATCCTTTTAGGATCAATCCACATAAGTGCCAGCGGAGACCTAATATCCATGGGAGTTAACTACACCAAACAGTCCGAGGATAGGACTACTCTTGCGGAGAGCTTTTTGAAGCCTTTTAAATTGGGTTTTCACCCTCTGTTGCTAGCCTTGGACAACATTCCAGCAACCTACATACCCGGGGATTCAACACACCTCTACTAAGATAAGGAGGAAACCATGGAAAATCTATTGAACCAATGTTCTTTTGTCTCATCCCCATGGTATCAAGGGAAAAATTTCTTTCGACAATTGGATAAAGACAAGGAAATCATAAAATAAACCATCATCAAAGGATTTTTGAGGTAAAAAAGAGGCCTAAAAACAAACAAATATACTATCAAAATCAATTTTATAAAAACCAATGGGAGTCAAGAAGTTGATGTCAACCATAAGGGTAAATAGTTTTGGAGTGAAAGGAAAAAACTATATTTTTTTTCTCTCGACATACTTTTGAGAGACCCCCGTATAGAAAAAAACTCAAAATACATAAAAAAAAAACATATTTTCTTCAAAGAAATGCATTTGTTTAATGTATTTCAAGTTTTTTTCCAATCAGAGGTGTCTCATAAGTTTGCTTCCACATCCAATGAGTTCTCACACTTGAAACTTAAGCAACCCTACGAAGAGATATAAGTTAAAAATATGAGAGAAAAAAAAGTAGTTAAATTCATAAGTCTTATTTTAATATTTTAACTATTATTTAATTATTTTCCTTAGGAGGCCTATTTTAGACCTCAAAATTCTTCTAATGAAAATGAGAGAGAAATGGAACTTTTCTCAACCTCATTATGAATTGTTCTTGGAAACTTGTAATGTACCATATCTGATCAATGGCACATTAGCTCAAAATATTTGCGAATGAAACACATAGTAGATTACTAGGAATCAAAACTAGCTAATTTGACAAGTATTCAAGAAGAATTTTTTAAACAAACTTCAAGATATTCCTAAATTATCCTAAAATAAAGGTTAGGACCTGATAAGGATGTGGATCATATGGAAAAAAGGCTAATACCTTTATAGTGGAACTTTTATGGGTACTTCACATCCGTGTAGACCCCTTGAGCTAAACAAAAGGGTACAAGGCAATTGTCCACAGGATTTGTTGTTGGTACAACAACCCCCCCCCTTTTTTTGATTTTTTCTAAAAAATATCGGGGCCCCTCCTCTATTTTTGAAAAAGAGTCTGCCTAAGTTTTTTCGGACATCATAGTCTCTCCTTACTTAGTTTTTTTCTCTAAATGAGGTCTTTTCCCTCCTTACTTTTTGAGTTATGTCTTTTTCGCCTAAGTAAAACTCAAGATTTTGGGCCGCAACGGTGGAAGCTCTGAGCTAACCTTGCCTCAATGGTGGAAGAGTTGGTCCAAACCTTTCGAAACCATGGAATAAAGAAAAAGGGGCTAAGTCAAACCGTGGCGGAAAATTTATCTTAAAGCCTCCGAAAGGGCGAAACTTTTGACCAAGTAGGTCCGTGGTGGAACAGATTCATCAAGTTTCTCCGCAACGGTGGAAGCTTTCAGCTAACTCTTTCGAAACATCGAAAGCATTTCAATAAGTCATTTTGGCGGAAGGACTCATCTATCTCTTCCGCATCAGCGGGTAGAGTGACACATTTTCGGAATAACTCGGCTAATTTTCCTGTAAAAGCGAACAGGCTCACTTAAGTCTACCGATGCATCGCGTCACACTTCTGATTTGCGGAAACTTTCAGGAAATTCTCCCACAACGGCAGGCAAAACTTGACTTTTCTTTCCGCAGAAGGCGGGAACCTTAACCTAACCTTTCTGATTCTTGGTGGTCATATTTATTGAAAAAAGGGTTGATTTGACCCATCCGTACACTGCCTTAAACCCCGTTTTAATGACTTGCAACCATCGTAATAATGGTTCGCACGTATCATCTTTATATATAGGGTGGGAACCTCATTAGCGTTCCATTATCTCTCGTCGCTCGGATCTCTCTTATCATTTCCATTTGAAGTCACGAAGCACGTCCAGACTCGCAGGCTATGCAACAAACGCCGACATCCTTCATCCCTTCCAGGTTAGTACCTTCATTGACCCTGTTATAATGTAGGCTTCCCATTTAAAGGGACGTGATCCGTCACTCTTTTTTCATTCTATCCTAGCTATGGCGCAACTCTCAGAGTAATTACGCCCATCGTCGACCCATGTGCACCCGATTCAGACATTTTTGAAGCCCTAAGCATGGACGTAAACAACCCTAGAACCTCAAGGCTCCCACCACTTAAGTATTGGAAGAGCCGACAGCATACATCTGCTCGTCGTAAAAAAAAGCCACCTGTTTAGACCAACCCTGCCCGTCATCGCACCAAGTTATAAGCATTTTCACGACTGTAGAATTTACATCTTTCTGTGCTTTCAGTTCGGTTTGTGTCTTGTCTTTTATTATAAGAACGTAGAATGCCCAGGCCCACTGCATGTTCATTGCTTTCATAATTCATAGTTGCAATATCAACGACAGAGGTAACTGAATTAAAGTTTTTCACAAGATTATAAAATGGCATGTGAAAGAAATATTTTTTTGTTGTTTTTTAAAAGAAAGCAGTGATCAAACAGAAATTAGGAGTTCTGGTTGGTAGTTGGATATTATTGTTATAAAAAGGATACTAGTTTGGATTGTTGACATCGTGTCATACATTCTTATTCATGTTTAGTTGTTGAGCAGGATTTTCAAAATGGCTAAAGGTGGCAAGAGAAAATCGAAGTCAGTCAACGAAAGCATAAGAGTAGAAACAATGTTCCAGGATACCAAGTGCACCACAGGCGTACCTCCAGAAGTAAACTGGGGAGATGTCTACTGCATGATAAGAGATCAGGACTTCCCTGAAGCTCTTCTTGAGGAGGAATGTTTATATCAGAACATCCAAAATTCCTGTATATCCAAGGCAGCCACACGTCCAGAACTCTTCCTGTGCTCAGAAGTAATCGGATGGGTGTTGCAGCATGCTAACACCGAGACAAGAATTATAGCAGACAACACAGGAAAGGATTTCACTTCATTTCACCCATCTTATATCTCAATGGCCTACAAGTTACCCAAAGCACAGCAACGGCTTGATGATGCATGGTTGGAAGGGATCCAGATGGATAATCTAGAGATGGCAAGGAAGTTGTTAATTTCAGGCAAGCAAATCAGAAGAAAAGACAGTGAGGAGTACAAGGTTCAGAATCTGAGGGCCCCTTTCAGACTGATCGCTCTCATGTTAAGCAGAATCTTCGGGAGACCCAATGGGACGATGTTTATGCTACAATGGGTTCCTATCATCCACTATATAGCCTTCAAAGGGACAATCTTCAATTGGGCTGATATTCTCTCAGATAGTCTTTCATTAGCTATAATGACTGCACAAGAAGGGTTAGTGGAGAGGAAGGCAGAATATTATATGGCTTCTTACTTGATAGATTGTATCATGGCAAAATGTCCCTTTCCCAAGTTGGGATGCATATGGAACTCGGCGGATGGCTCAGTGTTCATTGCCTACAAAATCTTCTAGGCTCAAAATTACAAAAGGGATTACAAACTCATTTGTGAGGAGTTCATCATGCCCCTATATGAATTAATATTTAATGAAGAACCCATCTGCCTATCTGAGAACGCCATGGGAGCTTTGGAGAAATACGGTGATTTCTATTTTTCACCAGAAGGCACGTACATAAGAATGTACGGAGGTTCCAAAGCCCCGTAGATTCTACCTAGGTACGCTACGGATTATATAGTCCACAAGGAGATGGTAAGACAGGTATTCATTGATGGAATTGGTAATACCCTGTATAAGGCCAAGAAAGCTACTTTTCCACCCTTACCCTTCTATGTCGGGTCCTACAAGTTCTCAGGAATTGCAACTATGAAATATTTTTTTGCAGAGTTGAGGAGCTTTCATTTTGGAGAAAATATTTTTCACAGGAATGATCGACAGGGAAAAATTGCACAGCATTGCAAAGAACTCTCCACTCCCTGTGAGTATGCCAACTATTATGATCAAGAGGAGAAGCATATAGGGGGGTCAGCAATATGACTGAGCTACATATTTGTCAAATGGGAAAAGGAAGGGCCAGCTCAAGCTCTAATGTTGTGGAGAAAATAGGTCAGCAGTGAGAAAAGGGTACCGGAGAGACTGCTGAGTCTCTCTCAAGAGAATAACAAAGGCTCTTGGAACAAGCCAAGAAAATCCAAGAGGATAAACAGAAAGAAGAGAGTTTGAGAGTTCAGGCAGCCGAAGCCGAGGAAAAGAGGAAAGAAGAAGAAGAGAGAATCAGATTGGAAAGAAATGCAAAACAGGAAGAAGAAGATACATTAAGAAAGGAGCAGGAGGAAGAGGCACGAAGGAAGGAAGAAGAAGAAAAGAAATCCCAAGAGGATTTTGATCCCAAAATCCCAGACCTGTAAAACTTAGATATAGGTTCCCCCATAAGAGATCTTCCCATTGTCCCTTTTACACCCTACAAAGGCAGTACAATCTCTAAATGGGAAAAGTTCGCTTACAACAAGAAAAGAAAAACCATTGTCAAAGAGACATGTTCCAAATTGAAAAGACCTTTTCGGCCAGACATCATCACTACACATGAGACCACGGTCATGCGGAACACAGAAGAGGCTGCTAAACTCCTAGAATCCATCTCCGTAGCCACGGTTACAGCAACTGCAGACAATGTCAACCTACTAGGAGATAAATTAGGTGAAGAAAGGAGAAGGCAAGTCAGTTGCAGGAAGCTTTAGTCAAAGAGAAGAACTATACAAATTTGATGATCGAGAGGAATGATGCTCTTTCATCTCAAAAGGAAGAGTTAAATGAAATTCTCCAACAACTGGAAGCTGGCAGGAGGGCTTTGGAAATACAAGTAAGGGTGTTAAAAGAAGAAAAGGGAGAACTTGAAGAAAAAAATTTGAGGCTTGAATCAGAGAAGGTTGACAACATTTAAGAGATCGTCGACCTGAAAGAACACATTGAAAAGTTGCAAGGAGGCAACGAATTGTTAGAGCAACAATTAAAGCTGGCAAACAGCAAAATGAGAGACATTAGCCCCTTCCACGAGCAAGCCTGTGAAATACTGAGAGAGATCTATGGCATCCAAGAACTCCTATCAGAGGAAATATACAAGCTAAAAGCAATAATGGCCCAGGTTAGGGAAATCAATGTCAAAGCCACCCGGGTCAGGAAGAAGCACGCATGCATCAGTGGAGAGATTAAAAAACACATTGAATGGAGGGAAGGGAAGTCATAGTTCCCGGCAGCTCTTCCCCTTAAGTCTGTTGTTGAATACAGGGCAGATGTATGCACCCTAGAATATTCTAAAGATTGTGGAGTAAAGTTGGCCACCGTAACCTTAGCTACTTATGAGCGGTGCAAGAATTTGTATTCCCAAATACGAGCCACACAGGAAAGTTGTCAGATAGCCATGCCCTAAAATTTAGAAGAATTCCTAGAAAAGGCACAACGTTTATCTAAGATAAGTGAGGAGCTCAAGGCAGAAAGTGAATATATGCAGAAGCTGGATGTCTTGACTTTAGAAGACCTGCACCAATTTATTAGCGAAGCAGCTATTCATAAACACCGCATATAAGAAAGTCTCAGGGCCACAACGGCAGAAATAACCGTCTTAGCAGAAGAGCTCGCCAAGCAAAGAGTGTCTCTCAGATTTATGATTCCCTGGTTGGAATAAATATAGTAAAAGAAACAAATCGGTGGGGAAATTATATAACAGAGGTAGATAGGGCACTGGCAGCCAATCAAGTTTCCACATTAGAAAGTGGCCCATTTGTTGCAATAGTGGTAGAAGAAACCCCGACAGTCTCAGAAGCGCCTAAGTTGCCCAAGGAGCCAGCTCAGGGATAGCTCACATCCGCCAGCATGCCTCATGGGTGGTTATTTTATGCATGTGCCTTTGAAATATTAAAATGACTTGTAATATTTAATTTCCGATTTCTGTAAAGTTATTGGAGATACTTCTCTTTTTGTAATATCAACACTACAAGACAAATTAGAGGAATATAAACGGTTAGGGTATAGGTGGCAACTCCTGGCACATCTTGTAAAGCTATATATAGCTAATTAGAAGGAGTGAGAAGGGACTTTTGGCAGGTGAAAGGTTTTCTGTCTTGTAAATGAACTAATTCTTCTACACGAATAAGAAAAATCATTTTGACCTGTGGAAGCCGGCATAGCAACTTGGAGTCTTGTTGGATAATTGCTGAACTATTTCTGCATTTTCATACATTTCCTGTGAGATCTTTGTTGGCTCTTGTGAATTAATTCCCTACTATGAATGGTTTCATTTCCTTTGCAAAATCTCTGTGTTAAATGGGTGATTGAATGTTTATCTTTATCTAGGCTATCTTAGATAATCTTTATTTCTGTTGTAAATGCTCCTTCCAATTTAACAGCCATCTGTGGAGTTCTTGGGTGTATTTTTAGATTATTACCCATTCTTTAAATTTCCTCCTTATAAGGATAGGATAATTTAGACTTAAACTAGATTAGCATAGATTTGTTTATCACATGCATTCAATTTAGGGCACATGCATATCATAATAAATACAAAAAATACATAACTGGTGGATCAGGCCACAACCAGTAAAATAAACAAATCTTTAAAACTTACACGGTAGCCGGAACCGTTAATCGGACAGATTCCCCATACCAAATGGTGGGTGATCTAGTTGGGATCGCTTATTGGGGAGAATCCCTTGCTGATTGATGCAGCGATATCTGAGGCATCAACAGGACTTCTGTGGAAACCCAAGGATTTTGGTGCTCACTGAATATAATCAGAATTGGGGTGGAATAATTGGATTACCCCCCAACCTGATACAACAATATCATAGAGGTTTATAATCGATTTGATAGGTTTTAAATCTAGCAAGTGCACTACTTTGGACTCTGACTAGTTTATGTCCAGAAGATTCCAAAAAACTCCAGAAGGTCATGAAATTCAAACTTAGGACCATGGATGTGTTTATCAGGGTCTGATGGAATTTTATATTCTTACAGAAAGACCAAAGAGCTCACATAATTCATTTTATGACAACTACATAAAAACTAGTCAATTTTCAAAGCACATAGAAAAAGCCTCAAAAAATGAAGATACAAACAACTTCAGTAGTTATCGGATATGTTCTCAGGATTGATACATGAAATCAAATACATATTATTGAATAGAATTAAGCTCTATTATATTGATATAGAAGCAATTTAAATTTTCTATGATCCAAAATTACAGGCAATACTCAATCTTCAATGATTTTTTCAAATAAGAGTAGGAATCTTCAATGGAAGTAAGAAACAAAGAGATAGAGCTATTGGATCAGAGGAATATATAGAAGAATAACATATTGGATGCTTGTGGATGGATCAATAACATATGATACAACTCACAGGGGCTCTTACATAGCTCGAAAATCCATAAATACAAAGATATAGTTGCACAGGTGCGCTTCTCAACACTGAAACCTTGGATCTGGTAAAAATGGTTGTTTGTTGGTCATATGAACAGCTTTTTCAACAAGATAAAAAGCGTTTATTACTGTAAAAAACCCTTCGGATGCAATGGATTAGGTATCACAACCCATAAATTCTCATAAATATCTAAATCATAACCTCCATTTCGGACCTTCAATGCGGTTTCCATTTAATGAAGGGGTTGAACCGCACAACAAGAACACCAACCACTGGATCAGATAAGCTAATTCAGAATATAATGGATGTAATGACACTATGTGTTTGACTGGAACAAGTTTTCAATGGGGCACATCAACCAAATATGGCTAGGGGCACATCTCCCAAACCTCTGAGAGAAATATCCCAAAACAAATATCAAAATTACCAAAATATCTACACTGGGGCATACCATATTACTTTATAGAATGAATGAGACTTCAATATACACTGAATATATTCATACAAATCACTAATTCACCCTCCTTCATTTCTTTTGGAATATTCATCTTTTTCCTTTCTGTCTTTCCTGCTTTGTTTCCTTTCCGCTTTAGATTGGTTTTCTGCTTTTGGCATCATCTTGATTTCTTGGTTTTTCTCTGCATTCCTGCTTTTTCTGTGCTTTTTCCTGCTTTTCTACCTCTTTATTATTTTATGCACTTTCCTTCCTTTCTGCATGCTTTCTTCTTTTCAGAGTTTCCTGCTTTTGAGTTGCCTTCCATTTTTTTAGTGACTTTGTGGATTTTTCTATTTTTTTTTTCTAATTTCCATTGTAGATGACAACTCATAGGGTCCACAAGACCACTTGTTCTCCCTCCTTGGCCACCTATCACATCCACTAATTACACAAATTAAATATTATCAAAATTATTTACAATTTTAACATAGTACATTATTCCCGAGTCTAAAAATTAATTAACTTGACAATCAATGCCTCAAAACTTAACCCCCTTCTTATTAAATTTTTATGCCAGAATCTATAGGGGTTGATGATGTAACAAAATGACCATGGGGCCCTCATGGAGGGGAAATTACAGTCCTCCCCACCCAAAATTTATTTTCCTCAAGCAATTGCAAACATGAGTGATGAGAACATGTGAACTACCTCCAAAATGATGCTGCAACATTTTATCAGGGTTCAGATGAATCTCTCCTCCATAATATATGATCCCTTTGTTAAGCATGTATTGGTCACCCATTTCCATCAATTATAACATCTTTTTATAAGTTCTCATCCCAGTAGGAGATTCCTTTTCCAAATTGGGAATCCATATTTGTCTTCAAATGTAAGGGTCCTCTGTTGGGTGTATCACCCCAATGGATTTATTTAGTTTGGTCATATATTTGGGAAAATACCAAACAAGGGTAGGCTGAAACTTCTTCATGTAGGCATAAAATTTCCTTGCTCAAACCTGATATCAAGACACACAATCCTAATCCATCCAACTTCACATTCAACCATATTAGCATACAATGGTTTCTCTATCCAAGTATACAATACAATTTCCAAATTGAGAAGATGCATCTCCAACATCCTACAATGAATCATAATGCTATAAGAGGAAGCAAACTAAAACTCACCAAGCCGCTTGTTGTATATTCTCATCATGTAAGGATGTGAAGCAATGGGTGCATGGATTAAGTCAATGGACATGAATAGAAATCCATAATTGCCACATTGACAAACACGAGTTGTTTCCTGCACAACTTCTTCTCCCATCCAAATTTGATGATGGCCAAAGTGGAGATGATCAAACTTGGGTAAAATCTTGTTCCCAAGCAATTCAGTTCCTTTCTAGATCATAGTGACTTTGGATGCAATTGGTTCCAAAGGAGGTCTTGTGATACCTGGTGTAGAAGATGCCTCAGTATGCATTTCACTTTCACCATTGGGCCTCTTGTCATGCTTGTAGGATAGAGTGAACCTTTGTTGAGCCATTACCCCTTTTTTAAGAGAGTGCCTGGTAAGGATCAAATATTGGGCATCCCACATAACCTTATTCCTTGGGGATGATCTTGGAGTTGAATGGATAACTTCATCCATGTTCTCATGCTGCTCATCTTGGATCCAGTCATTCAATGGTTCACACGCAAATCAAATTTTAGAAGACTCCACCACTACTTGAACCTTCCAAGCAAATGGATCTTCTATTAAAGGAATAAATGGAAATTCCACTACTTCATTTTCCTCTTCATTGTATGCATCAACAAAATTATGGGCTTGTACCTCACTTACCCATTCAAGTAGATGCTCATCTTCTTTGTCTAGTGGTCTACTAGGCAAAAGATTTTCGAGGACCTTCTGATGCCATCCTACTCTGTAGTACATAGTGTCAACACATAGAGTCTTGTGAAGATTCTCACACTAATACATTAGGACCAAATTCTGACTATAGGGTTCCGATGGATGTCGGAAAATTCAAGAGAAAACGTAAAAAAAAAAAAATTGACCTCCTTGATATCATCGGTATTGCGATGGATTATCCATTGCCGTCGGTCTTGCAACTATGAATATCATATTGTCGCAATATCAACGACATAACCATAGATATAAAGTAATGAAGGTACCAAATATTTTAAGGTACAACAACTAGACAACTAATGTAATAAAAGTATAAGGTGTTCTCCTACTACTACGGAAAAATAAAGTTATTTTCTACAATCTACAGCCTTAGCATGGGGATATGGAATTCCATAAATAGTTGAATCCAGTTCACACTTTATAATGAGCTTTATTTCTGCTTGTTATGTTAAATTTCCAAGCCATAATTTATTACACTTCAGATGTAGCATAGTAGGCAACAAGTTCATAAATTAAGCAGTTGGTGAACTCTTGTAGCACTACAACATGAAGCAATTTAGTAAGAATGTGTTACTAGTAAAGTATATATGAATAGGAATATTTTTATACATATGATAGTGCTCTAAACATATATCGCAAGGATATAATAATGATATGAGTCTTCCACCAATAAAAAACTCAAAATATTACTTCCTAGAACATTTTTTAATAAACTTAGTATTATTCCCACCACATCGTGCCACTATGAACACACATGGGGAGTGTCTTCCATGAATAACTCTTAATGGATCTAATTACCCACCGCAGTAACATGATGAAACTATGGATATTTTCTATCACCCTCTCCACTCCTTGCATAAACTCAACATTATAGGGTGCTCAACTATTGCTACTTCAATACAAACCATCCAAGTGTACTCTTCATTTCAAAATAAGGAATAGCCTTTTTCCTTCTTATCCCATGGATTCCAAAAACTACACACGAAACGTAACTTAGGAAATTAAATGGCATTCTGAATATTGTATGGATGCATAGTTACAATTTAAGTAGCATAGCCATTATCCTTGGACAAATATTAATAGTACGTAAAACAAATTTGAATCACAAAGTTAATTAATTTAAAAAAAATTAGGTTTGGCACAAAACACTAGAACATTCTATATCTAGACCAATGTATTCCATAACATTAAGAATGCATTTCTCCTCTCTCCAAAATAGCTCATTATTCAGTCCAAAACTAATTGGGTTATATTTTGGATGTTCTTTTGACCAACATGTATCACTTTGAAACATAGAAAAATAGATGTGGAATGCAATTTTGACCAACATGTATCACTTTGAAACGTAGAACAATGGATATGGAATGTAATATCTATTCATTAGTTATTTTAGTAACATTGTAACACTCTTAATTTTTCTTAGTATTGGTCTTAGTTGTCTTATGCTAGTTGACTTTATTTTCATGGTAAATGAAAGTGTTTGTTTTTAACCACATGGAATTAAAACTATAGCTTGAGATTGGGTTGAAATAAATTATTGACTTCACCTTTCTGGACTCTTTCCTTCCTCTACGGTAGACAAAAAGGGTCTCATTGCAAAACGTGATTAGTTTTGAGTCTTGACTACTAGACTTTGGACCACTCTTAGTTTGAAGGGCCATTGCTGAGGAGTCTAGTGATGCTACATATTTTCACCATTATTTATATAAATGCTACATATTTTGACTATAGTGTAACAAATAATTAATAATACATTAATATTAATAATAAGTAGGAGTAATAGTTAAATGAGAGGATGCATCTCCTCAAATAGGAAATGCCCAAGCTACTATAAAAGCGGGCCAACAATTGTATATTTATCATCTTATCTCATCAATCTATAAATTTATATATCATTTTTATATCTACGGATATGTGGGTTATAAAAAGTAAAATAAGAAAAAAGAAACGAGAATATAGAAATAAAGAAAAAAGAAGTGAGAAGAAGTAAAAAGGTAAAAAAAAGAAGAAGTAAAGTTTTGTTAAAAAATAGGACCTTGTCCTAAGAAAAAGAAAAGAAAAAAGTAAAGTAAAAAAAAGAAGTGAAACCGCACGTGGTTTCTTCATAAGTGGTTTTGGTTTTAGTCTCCAACAACAAAAAGTGAGATTTGAACCTAGGCGGGGAAGGTAACAATCATTCCTCCCAACTACTCAATCCACACCATTTTTATTATCTTTCAACTCCAAAAATAATTATTATAATAATTAATAATTATTATTATCATTAATAATAATTATTGTCATAATAATTATATTATTATATTTATTAATAATATTATAATTATTAACTTTTAATAATAATTATTATTATTTGGAAAAAAATGGAGTCTTATAGTGAAAATCAAGAAAGATTCCCTAAGACCTACTCAAAAGTAGCCAATAACATACTAAAACTTGAGGTAACTATTCAAGGAAAAGATATTAGTATTTCTATTTGTCCTACATATAGGAAAATCGCATTAGCAACAGTTTGGCAAATCAATTATTAATCCCAGAATCAAGTATAATCTAAAAGAGAGATAACTACGATGAGAAGCAATATGAAATTACGAACTTACAACTAAAAATTAATGAGTACACGTTCACATCCCAATTCAATGTTTCGACTATATATTTAAACGAAGCCGACATCATTCTAGGTTGACCCTGGATGGAAACATTGGGATCATTTATTTTAAATATGAAGAAAAAGTTTTTAACGTTTTCATACAAGAAAGAGCAAATCACACTGCAGGATGTTTCAATGAAATCAGATTCAAAGGATGTGTCATCTGAAGATTTCAATGACATTTCGAAGATGATTTCACAAGAAGATAAAAAATCAAGACAAAAGATGTAGAAAGAATTAGACAAAGTCATTAGGGACAAAGAAGAAGAGATATCGCGTTTAAGAGATCATAATCAGAAGTTTCTCTTTCAAGTCAAGAAGGCAAAAGATAGGGCACAGGACCATCAAAATATAGAGGAGGAAAATCGAGATCTCCAGAAGAAACTATTAGAGCTTAATGACGATGCAAAATCTCAAGAAGAGGACATCAAAAACTTTGGGCTCAAAAAAACAAGTTGAGGAAAAAGAAGCAAATACAAATCTAGTCATCAATACAGATAAAAAAGAAGTCAATCCAGCAGAAGAACAAACAACAAAAACTCCTTATCGACACCCCAATTATAAAGGTCATTTTGACCAACGAAATGATCAAAATGAACACACATGGAGGAGAGATGATGTCAGATGAGCAAGAACGTCAAATCAAAATACAAAACAACAAACAAGAAAACCCATCCCACAAAGCAATCAAATAGCTTCGATAAAATTAGATTTGGGATGGAACACATCAGAGACGATGCGACAATTCTTCTGGGGAATTCATAACTTGTATCGCCTCGTTTCATCAAATGTCTCAAAGACTAAACACAAAAGATCAAGAGATGACAATTAAAAAAAAAAACCAAACATAAACCTTGTCTTCAATAAAGCTTTGAGGACAAAGCTTCCCTTAAGGGGAAGGCAATGTAACAAATAATTAATAATACATTAATATTAATAATAAGTAGGAGTAATAATTAAATGAGAGGATGCTTCCCCTCAAATAGGCAATGCCCAAGCTACTATAAAAGCGGGCCAACAATTGTATATTTATCATCTTATCTCATCAATCTATAAATTTATATATCATTTTTATATCTACGGTATGTGGGTTATTTCAAAAATTATGAATTCATTCCGAGTTTATTGAGAATATCCAACTATGGATATTACATATAGTAGATTTTCATCACTTTATTGATGCTTCTAAGTGAAATTGGTAGGTCATGTACACACTTGAAGGCTCACAAAGGCTTGTTAGACATATATACAATAGTATTGTGTTCAAATCGAGATGGAAATTATCTACATGTTATTTGGACTTTGTCTCAGTTATCTTGATCAACTTATCTGAGAAATAACTTAGATAAAATAAAGTGCTTTCTACAGTGGAGTAACTTGTCATCCCACCTGCTGCCTTAATAAGTTCCATCTTATATAATATTCCTTTCATAAATTAGGATAAAATCATTGATTCATAACTTGTTGGAACTCTTTCTAACTTGCGACATAAAGTTATCCTTTTTGCCTTTGGATTTCCTTCATCTATCAAAAGACATTAAATTTTTTTAGTGATGATTTAAACAATAAGAGGGATAATTAGCCCTGAGACACACATTTCATATGTACATATAAGTTCTAATAGTCATGGAATTTGTTGACTGAAAACTACATCAGCTTTTTAAATGTTGTGAACTTGAAGCAATTTCGGGCTTGTATATGAAGAGGACATCAACTTTTCTAATACAAGTACGAGTTAACATGTTAAATCTTCAAAAGGTAGTATTTTGTTTTTAATATGACATCTTTATGTTTTAGTTACATTTACTATTAAATATCTACACCATCAGGTTGCTGTTTTTTTTTTAAATTTTCAGGTTCAATTTTATACATGTATTTTCCAGTATTTTCCCTAATATTTCCGATAAGTTTCTTTCCAGACCCTTGGAGATAATTTCCCTTGAACAAAATTTGCAACATTGATTTGTTTTGCATATAGTTTTTTAATATTTAGTTTCATATATTTTGAATTCAGAGGGCATGATATAAAAAACTAATTTTAAAATGTTGTATCTATATCCATATTTGTATCCCAGTATGTCAAGATCAATCATTCAAAAAGAAAGAATCCCAACAAAATTTCAAGTGAATAGGGAAATCCATTACAACGTCAAATAAGAGCATTCGTAAACTAGCCTTGTGCATTGCTAAATTGCTAATTATTAAATGATAGCTCAAATGCACAAAAAGGACAATAAATTCAAAAAGAAAACTAGGATGAATTAAATGCAAGACTGTTATGTAGGTCCAGTGGTCCACCAATGTCCACATGAAGCTCAGCATAGGCCTTAGTATAGGGTTTTTCTAGGATAAGCATGGACAATTGACTAGTTTCTATAAAAGTGAAATGGCATTCAATTATTACCATTATCACACAAGTGTCCATTAACTTTTTAAACCTAAAACTAAAATTAATATCACCTTTATGTAAAATACATCATTAATATATAAAAATTATAATATAAAAAATGAAAAGCTAATGTGGATTAAATTAAATTTATAAAAAAAAAATTATATATATATTTTTAAAAATTTCACAGCATCGCAATTGCGACAAAGAAAACCGTCGTAGGTATAGCAATACTGTCAGAATTGTTGCTTAATGTTGTCACAATTGCGACGCCCAAACTTCGCAATGGATACTTTCTATCCGTAGCTACTGTGACTTTGGCCTGTCGCAACCGCGACTTAATTATGTCTGTCGCAAATGCAGCTTCCTATCGTTGCAACGGTGGCTTCCTACGCGTCATAACTACGAATTCCTTCTGTTGTAACTTCGACTTCCATCCTGTCACAACAATGAATTCCTTTCGTTGCAACTGAGGCGATAACAAGTGTATTTTTGGTTGAAAACAATGTTTAGTTTTAGTCACAATTGTGACGTGACAAAACGTCAGAAGTGAGAAAACGTTGGACAATATTGGACGTCGAACTTGCGACGATGCCTGAAACGTCAAAATTGTGACAACATGTGAAATGACGTTTGGGCCAACCATGGTTTGTCGACATACCAATAGTTTGAGTTCGAAAGTGAGACGAAACGACCGTCGAAATTTGGTCCAAATGTACTAGTGTCAAAGCGGGAACATAGTGTGTCCATTCATCATAAGTTTTCCAATGTAGGAAACTCATCCATTGCTCCATATGAATAGATTTTTGGAAATGAAATCTGGCTCGCCCTCCAGGATCCCATTGATCATGTTGCATTCCTCCCAAAATATTGGTCACTTGGAGCAACTTGTCACTCCAAAGGATACCATTATCCCATAGACATAATGGAATTCCATCACTTCCAAAGCATATAAAGGTATTTTTCATTCGATCCAACAATGTTTGGATCTCTTCTTGTACAAGTTGAGTGCTTACATAGTTTGTTGTCTCAAACATGCTCTGTATGGAAGATGATTTTCTTTGGCATGGTAGTTCCAATTCCTTCATGTACTTGCACACCCAATGCATGGATGTATGTGTACTGAAAGTATCCAAGGGATGCCATACATACCCTTGCCGATGCTCACATGGTAAGGCAATGCCAGTAAAATAAAAATAAAAATTATCACATAAGTAAAAATAATACCTCCATGAATCTCTATCTTCAATATGGATCCATCCACCCAATACATGGATGAATAAACATTTTTGTTGGCCAGTCCATATGGAATGAATTCAGCTACATCCTCCGTAGATGAGCTTTACTCTAATAGAGAAAGCTCATGGAATTCCTCATACACAACAAGTACTTGGAAAACCTCCTTCATGTCACTTCTTCTTTCAAGAACTTGTAATTATACATACTCCTCCTCTTACCTTTCACATGGGGTTCCTCCCAAACATCATGTGTGCAATCAGCCACACATATATGATTACTACAGGTTCTAGGAAAGGAATGTGAACTCCCAAAATTCACATGAAATCGCTCTCCTTCTGATGTTGCTTTGTCTTCCGCAAATTTGAGAGCCATATCTCTATCCATGAACAACTGCAATTAGCTATCCTTCATTTCTTCCATATCCCTTTTGATGATACAAAGTTTAGAGATAGAGACTATGTTAACAATCCCACCTTTTTTCTCCTCCAGCTGAATTATCCCAATTAGATCTTCCAAATATCTATGTGCACCATCAGTTCTAGACAAAACTTGTAGTATCCTTTCTTCTGTGACTAGGAGTAGGCTCTTGTTGGGCCTGTCCCAAGTGGGGCATTTTGAGCAAGAAGGATTTTTGGAACTGTGGAGCTGAGCGCAGTTCAGTTGAAGTAGTTTTTGTATAAGTTTTGGGATGCTGCGAGGTTGCGCACAACGCAACGTCGAAAGAGTTGAGAAGCTCAGTGCTGCAAGGAGAAAGCACTGCGATGTGTCCAGTCTACATGGATCCAGCAAAGCAGAGTGTTGGACGAAAGACGACACAGATTCTAGTTAGACCAGTGGTGGTCTATTTTTGGTAAAGATGGTCTAGGAGTACCAAGTGGTGGGTGGGAGCAAAGAGGAAAGAAAGCGACTGGTCGCACAAGATCGTTAGAGGAAGAACGACTCGGTGAAAGCGACCTGTTGGCATGTGTGCGATAGGAAGGCCGATAGAGACCGGAGGCATGCGCTGAAGGCAGTCGTGATGGAATATTTGCTACCAGAAGCCAGCAAGTCTGGTTAAGGGAAAACAATGACAGTTTTGTAAACCTAAGGGTTTTGGCCTTCGAATTGTAAGGACATGATCTACGGGCATGATCTATAAGTAAGGCATTTTTGTATGGGAAAGGGTTACTCTTCATTTTGTGTTGTTCTCATATTGAGTTGATAAATATCTGTTAAGGAACATTTTGTAAAGGCTCTGCAAGCTGTGTGCATAGAGGCCCATTGAGAGAGAAGAGAGTTTGCAAGTTGAGTGCGCAGACAAAGAACTGTTGTACCCTTCCCAAAAGACTAATATAACACCAGTTCTTGTGGATGTAGCCTCCATCCTGGTGGTGAACCATGTTAAATACTGTGTAGTGTGATTATTTGTGTGTTTTGCATTTTCTTATTTGCTTACATTGGATGCTTGGATTCTCATTTACCAGTTGGTGTGTTAATGCTTTTATATGTATTCGTCATAGAAGAGAGATGGGAATAATATGTCAAGTATTGTGGGAATGAATGAATGTTGAATGCTCAGTAGTCCAAGTCTGTGAAAGTATCATTTCATTGAATAATCACACGTGTATGTACGTTCAGATTGTATAACTCTTTGACGCACAACACTAGGGGTGCGCAGCATTGTATGTTCGTCTGCTTGTACTTGTTATAAAGAGAAATAATCTAAGGCAGTAGATGACTGATTAAGTGTTTAAGTAGAATATCCGTAAGGGTTAAGTTTGGAAGAGGAAGCGTATAAGTCAGTTGCGATGTCCTGTCATTTATATCTCGTCTGAACCACGCAACCCTTGGGTACACTGGTTGCGCAAGCAGTTAGTTTGTAGAAGTGCAAACCGTGATGCAGTCTATCCTCGCGCAGTCCTTTGCTTGCAGTGCAAATATGATAGTGCGCTATGCAGTAGTCCTGTCCGAACAACTCATCACTTCAGTGTGGAAATCTGATTCCGCACTGCCCCCATAGCTACACCTCGGATGAGACCTCAACCTGTTTGCAGGTTGTTGCCGAAAGGGCCGGTGAGAAGGGGTTTTGTTGGTTTCTTGAAACCGCGAAGAACCTAGGTCTACATTGGAAACCTATAGAACAATACTTAAGCCAACAAATTGTCAAGGCTCGTACAACACATAAATTGTATCCCGCTAAGCGTACCGACCGAGTGGACACCAGAGCTTATTGAGAGGCTCAAAGCACTAGATAGTCCATTCGTACGAGAAGTCGACTTCTGGGTCGATAGTACATTGCAAAGTTTTGTGATGGAGTTCGCTGTGGACATGCTAAATTCCTACAGCGCAACCGAAAGAGAATTTTTCAAGGGATTCAAAGGTAAGTATCTGAACAACCTCAGTCTATACATTAAAATGCTTTTAGCTGAGAAAGGTGTGTTTAGAATGCAGTAAAATTTTTGCATCTGTCATGGTCAATAACATTTATAGTGAGTCTGACAAAGAGACACATAATCTAAGAAGTGGGAAAAGGTATAAATATACACCTAAGAAGACTGCTAGTGGACCTGGACTCCGCGTAGACATTGAATCAGAAGACGAAGCTGATAAGCAAGCCCAAACTCTATCTTCCACCTATCAGCCTATTACTCCGCAGAATCCACCGGGAGGGAACACCGCGCCTTCCATTGCACAAACTCAGCCAGTACAGAACCCCCCTATTGCGAATATCCCTAGCACTCAGACCATTCCGTTTATCTTTTCTACTCAGCAACCTGCGCAAAATCCTCCACCACCTAGAAGAAGCATGACCGAGGATATTAAGCTGCCGATATTCAAAGGCACGGGTCTAGAAGACCCTGATCAACACTGGTTTCTATGTGAAGCTATTTGGAGTGTTAAACAAGTACAGGACGATGTTGTTAAGCAATCACAGCTCGTCGCCACCTTTAGAGATAGATCCTTGCATTGGTTCATGAAGTACTCGCAGGGACAGCCGAGAAATCAAGGCTGCACTCTTAGCAGAATTTAAGAAGCCGAAGGCAGAGTCACAGTGTATAAGAGAGTTGAAAGAGATCAAACAGAAACCTAATGAAATGGTCTGGGAATTTGACCAGAAGTTTAAGACACTGTTGGACCAAGTTAGCTTCGTCATAGAATTGCAGCAGCACAAGGAATGGTTTATAGCCACATTGTTGCCCCATATCAGACAGCCCTTAATGCAACAGAAAGTGGCTTCGCAGGCAGAAACCTTGGAGATCGTAATGAAGCCGGAAGCTTCACCTATGGGAGAAACTAGCATTGGGATGTCACAGATTCAGAACTAGTTAGCTACCCTGACACTACAACTACAAGATATCAAGTAGGGAAAGCAGGAAAGATGGGAAGTCTGGTGTACAGGATGTAAGGGAGAAGGACACACTGAGGATAATTAATCTTTTTTCCAAGAATTCCTTGGAATGGGTGGACCAAACCCATTAAATCCACACCCAGGGCCATGGTGTGAAATTTGCAGAACTAGAGGACACCAGCCAGAAGACTGCCACCTGATATAGAAATATGTAAGAACACCTAAGAACCTATATTGTAATTTTTGTAAGTCAGTTGGGCATGATGAGTCCAATTTTCGCGCATATGATCTCATGCTAGAAAGAAAGAAAGATATTGAACATATGTATGGAGGTATGTACAGAGTCCAAGGAAAGACTCCGCAGAAACAAGAAAATGCACCGCAAGATCAGGGAGCATACAGAGGACACGGAGGATACAGCGGGAGAGGAAGGAATAATGGCCCGGCGCAGGGACTAGGCTGAGGTCAAGTAATCTGTTATAACTGTAGCCAAGCAGGCCATGTATCTAGGGACTATACCAACCCATGCACTACATGCAGTTATTGTCAATCATTTGATCATGTTATTGAAGACTTCCTAGTGTTGGAGGTAGAAATGCAGAAAAGGAAGCGGCCAGAGACGTCGAACCCAAATATTCAGTTGATCGCAGCAGAAAGGAGACCTACAGATCCAAGTATCAACGCAGTGACGCGAAGTGGGTCTATGACAGGGAGAGATAAAGGAGAGGAAGCTTCGACTTTTGGGGATTTTAACACTAAGCAGACTCCTCTTGAAACGATATGGATAAGGAAAGATGCTAGGAAAGCACCTGCTTTCGACTTGAAGAAAAACAGATAAGTCTTTGAAGAAGTGTGAGATATCTTCAAAGAATCAGCACCTAGATCTCCGATAATTCCGTTGCACAGTGAAATACCGCATATGGAAGATATGTCGGCTGCTTATGACAGAACGAGCACTTCAGCAGAGACATGCACCTCTATTGCGTAGTTCCTCAGGAGCTGCATGAAGTTGCTGAAGAGTCCAAATGCTATAGCAGAGTTGCAGAAGTTGATAGACTAGTATGAACCGCGCATCAAAAATGAAACTACTGATAGTGCATTTCATCACATTGGGAAACATAAGAGAATGGGCAGAGAAATGAGACTCAGTGCACAGATAGGAGATTATGAAATGGATGAGATCATTCTTGATCTGGGATCAGAAGTAAATGTCTTAACCAAACAGACATGGCAGCAGATGGGGAGACCAAAGCTATTATGGTCACCTATCCAGTTGAGAATGGACAATCAGGAGAAAGTAATGCCCTTTGGACGGTTAGCCAATGTGGTTGTTAACATTGATGGAGTACAGAGCCATGCAGATTTCGAGGTCATCGAGATT
The DNA here is from genome assembly GCA_027924585.1 of Larix kaempferi. Taxonomy (NCBI): domain Eukaryota; kingdom Viridiplantae; phylum Streptophyta; class Pinopsida; order Pinales; family Pinaceae; genus Larix; species Larix kaempferi. The sequence goes on along the minus strand of BSBM01000374.1, from coordinate 7,925,101 downwards.
GTTGATGATAGTAAGCCTTTTCCTATGCTGTTGGGAATTGACTGGGCTATCAATAACCTCGCCATCATAAACTGGAAGACAAGGAAGATGATCTTTGAAGAAAAAATCTCAGGGTCATCGCACCACTGGATCCTGCGGATGGAGACAGATACAACGAGTCGATTCAGGAGGAAGCCAGAGCTCAATATTTGGACTGACTGTATAAGGTGAATGCCAACCAGGACGACTATATTAATCCAATTGTGGATGGAACACTCAGCTGGAGATGCGACAGTTCTTGCATCTCAGACTCTGATGCAGTATTGGAGAATTGGGAAAGCCGCATGCATGAAGTATCTGCGAGGAGATGCACGTAGGTTACAAAGTCACTGCGCTGGATTGGAAAGGAGGTAATCCCAATACCAACTTATGATGGTTTAGCTAATGTTTACTCCTTTATCAAAGATTATACTGCAGCAATTGTAGATGAACATCGCTTACCAGCATTAGATATGGCACTGCACGAGACACCTTCCATATGGTGGGATGCACATAAGCATACATTGACTACATGGGATCAATGTAGAATCAAGATGCAGATCAAGTTTGCTGATAAGGTTACCCTACCCTTTGAGAAATACAATGGACAGACAGATCCAAGACATCATATTGAGGCCTATTCACAAGCATGGGAGGAAAGACCAAAGACAGAATGGGTGCATTTGTTTGTGCACACACTGGACGCAAAAATTCCAAAGAAGTGGTACTTAGATATGGAGTTGCGCAGGGAAACTACGAATTGGCCTATTATTACTGCGAACTTCCAGAAGAGTTTCGGTTTTGAGGATGAGAGTCCTACCATAAATGATGTGCTGCAGATTATTAAGGAAAGAATATTCAGACAAGAATGTCCACATAAGTACATGACATTACAGGAATTCTTTGGAATTGATAGCATACCTGAATGCCTACAGACAAAATGGAAGGAACAGGTAGAACCTAACGTGGAATGTTATAACTTAGCTGAAGAGGCTGAAGAAAAAGAAGACAGTGATGAGAAGGACCCACGCAACATTAAGATACCTGAGTCAGAAGGTGCGCGCGAGGTAGAGGGACCTCTGCTGGAAATCCCAGATATGAGTGGACCTGTGAAAACGAGAAAAGTTAACATTGGCACCAGTGAAGAGCCAAAGGTCGCGGCTATTGGAGACTACAGGGATGATCAAACTGTGGGGAAGATTGCAGACCTGTTACATGAGTATCAGGAGTTGTTCCCAACAAAGTTTACAGAGACGAAGGGCATTTTGGGAGACTTAGGAGTTATGAAGATACCTCTTAAGCCAGGTGAAAAACCTGTTAAGCAGAGACCCTATAGGATGAACCCACGATACAAAGAACGAGTCAGAGCAGAACTTGATAAAATGCTTGACGTAGGGATCATCGAGCTAGTCAAAGAGTCTGAGTGGATAATCCCTATGGTTGTCCAGGATAAGAAGACAAAAGGCGATATCAGGATTTGTGTGGATCTCAGAAAGTTGAACGATGCTTTAATGCATGACCCATTTCCTACTCCTTTCACTTATGAGGTGCTTGACAATGTTGGAGGAAATGAGGCCTATTCCTTTACTGATGGTTTTTCGGGATATCATCAGATAAGAATTGATCCCGCGGATAGACACAAGACCACTTTTTCCACTGAATGGGGGTCGTTCCAATAAATGGTGATGTCGTTCGGTTTGAAGAATGCGCCCGCCATCTTTTCCAGAGTTGTGGTCGCAGCATTCAAAGACTTCATGCATAAGTTTTTAGAATATTATTTCGATGATTGGACAGTATTCGGATTGCTGAAGGACCATTGTGAAAATCTGAGACTGATGCTAGAAAAGTGCAGACAACATCAGATGTCGCTCAACCTGAAGAAGTGTATTTTTGTGTACCCTATGGAATTCTGTTGGGACATATTGTGTGCAAACAGGGCTTGATGGTTGATCCTGCGAAGATCACAGTCATCGTAAAATTTCCCACACCAAATTCAGTCAAGTAGTTGCGTACTACGTTGGGACATACCAGTTATTACAAAAAATTTATAAAGGGGTATGCACAGATAACCGCAGCAATGGAGAAGCTGCTGAAGAAATATGCGCCGTTCATTTGGAATGCAGAGTGTGAAAAAGGTTTTGACACCTTGAAAGAGAAGATGGTCACTGTGCCGATCTTAGTTTTTCCAGACTGGGAGAAGCCATTCCATGTTCATGTTGATGCGTCATGTATAAAATTGGGAGTTGTCTTAGCAAAACCAGGAGAGGGAGGTATTGACCACCCCATCGCATTTTCGAGCAGGAAGCTCTCATCTGGAGAGAAGAATTATACCACCACTGAGAGAGAAGGCCTTGCTATGGTCTACGCATTGTAGAAGTTCAGACACTATTTGCTTGGTGCGCACTTTCTTATGTTCACTGACCATTCTACTTTGAAATACCTGGTCAACAAGCCAATGTTAGGGGGGCAAATCTGTAGATGGTTATTACTCTTTCAGGAGTATGACTTTGAGATCGTGGTTAAGCCAAGCAGATTGAACTTGGGACCTGATCATCTGTCAAGGATTGAGTTAGGAGAAGAGCCTACAAACCTTGAGGACAATCTTCCTAACGCACAGTTGTTTTCCATCCAGATAGATGATGATTATTACAAAGACATCATATACTTTTTGACTACTAGATTAGCACCCATAGAGTTCACTACACACCAAAAGAAGCAACTGGTAGTACAAGCAGCCGACTTCACCATTATCGCAGGTCAGTTATAAAAATTGGGATCGGATGAAGTACTGCGCAGGTGTGTGTTAGAGCACGAGAAACCATTTATATTAGAAGATGCACACTCAGGAGAAACAGGAGGTCACTACACAGGAAGAGCCACCGCACAGAAGATATTGTGGGTAGGGCTATGGTGGCCTATGATTCACAAAGATGCAAAGGAGCATTGCCAGAGTTGCGATGTGTGTTAGAGGATGGGAAAGCCATTGCGAAGAGATGAGATGCATTAAATCCACAGTTGACATTACAGGCATTTGAAAAATAGGCAATTGATTTTGTGGGACCTGTAAACCCACCAGGAAAGAGAACTGGTGCAAGGTACATTATTACTGCAACTGATCACCTCACCAGATGGGCAGAAGCGAAGCCAGTAAAGGACTGTAGTGCAGGTAATGCCACTCAATTCATATTTGAAGACATCCTTACGAGGTTCGGATGCCCAAATATTTTGATGAGTGATCAAGGCACTCACTTTTTAAACAGAACCATTGAGGCATTGACAGAAGAATTCCACATTCATCATCAGGGAAGTACTCCATATCATCCGCAAGCGAATGGAACTGTTGAAGCATTCAATAAAATACTGGAGAATGCGCTGACCAAGGTATGCAATGTGAAAAGGGGTGACTGGGACCTACGCATTCCTGCTGTTTTATGGGCATACAGAACCACATGCAAGAAGTTGACTGGCCAGACACCGTTCAGGCTGGCCTATGGACAGGAAGCCATTATGCCTATGAAGTACATAGTTCCCAGCTTGAGAATAGTTGCATTTACAGGAATAAAAGATCGCGATGCGCTAGAAGAAAGGCTTCTACATTTGGTTGGTTTAGAGGAGGATCACTTCATTGCAGGATTTCACCAACAAATGTAGAAGGAAAGAGAAAAAGCATGGCATGATCGCCACATCAAGAACAAGTCTTTCCAGGTAGCTGATCTAGTCCTCCTGTATGATAGCAAGTTTATGAAATTTCCTGGAAAGATTAAAATGAATTGGCTTGGCCCATATACTGTTGTGCATGTTACTAATGGTGGCGCAGTTCAGTTAGCCACATTAGCAGGAGATAACTTGCCCGGTTTAATTAATGGAAGTAGACTAAAACCCTATCGGGATAGTCCTGCTTCGCAGAATCCGTGATGATCAATAAGAGGGAAATTTCTAAGTGCCAAGTACAGTTGAAAGTGGGCACTAGAAAGGGGAAAGATTTTATATGCAATGTATGATGAGGAACATGTGTATACCGCACAACACTGTTAAGATGTGTCGCTGCGCCAAAAAAAAAAAGAAAAAAGAAAGAAAAGAGGAACCGCACAGTTGGGAAGACCAAAAGGCAATTGCAAAGATCAAGTGAACGAGGAAAGATGTTAAGTTTAGTGGCAAGAAAACAGGCACCGCAAAGTAACTGCGCAGGAGCAATGATGAACTGTCGCGCAGTTCGACGCAACACTCCAGAAAAATAGTCGTTACACTATCGGTCGAGAAAAATAACCATTATACAGTACTTTTCCAGTGACCTCTTGGGCATTTAACGCACAGATAGCCGTTCTAAACGAGTTTATGAAGGAAAGGACCAGCGGATCCACCGGATTTGGCCAACGGATACCGCATTTAATGCTTATCTAGTCGTTAAGGGGTGTGGAGGGGAAGGGGTGTGGAGGGGATCAGCTGCGCCTATAAGTAATGTCGCATTCAGACTCGTGGGCGTTACCGAACACTTAGAATTTTTTTGTGCACATTACTTTGCAAGTTGTTTTCAGTAAGTTGTCTGAAACTCTGTGGAAGTTGTCCAGTGGATGTCTGAGTGGTCCACCATAGAAGAAGAATTCATGGTCCAGGAGACTGTGAAGGTGTTTCAATATGGAGGGATTGAAGGGTTAATGAGAACCCCATCTAAGAAGGGCGTCTTAGAACCAGGTCAAGCATCTAGACGATCACCAAGACACGGTCCAAAAATGCAGGACAAAGGAAAAGATCCAGTGGCACCAAGAACGAAGGTACCGAAGATGGCTTCGACAATGCAGAAGCCGCCAATAGCTGATAAGGAGATACCTTTGATAATGACTCCAGACTATATATCACCGCATGCACGGGACGCACCGATCTTCAGATTGGCAAAGAATGCAAAATACAACATCTTGTTATCACCCATATCAAAGCATGTCGATGCCGATAAAAATTTGTTAGGTAAAATTCCCGAATGCAAGTGGGAAGATTATGATCTGCTTCAGATGCAAAAGGATGAGCCCACTAAACCTAAGTTTGCACAATTCCATCCTGACCAGTACATGTGCTGGAAGAAGGATGTGAAGGGAAACCTCACCTTGGTCGCTGAAAGCTGGTTATCGGGAGTAGTCAAGTCGGGAGTGCTCAATTTGCTTAGACTCCCGCATTTTGACAGATCACTGGAGCTGAATGTGGTGGTGCGAACACTGATGGCGTGCATTTACCAGGGATATTTCTAGCTTGACCGCAATGTCGACCTGACCATTAACATTATCCACCGCATTACTGGGTTGAATAAAAGGGGTAAATATCCCAAGCAGTTTTTCCAAGGGAAAATCAAGGATAAAGAAGTCGTGGCAAAGATGAAGAAAACTCAAGCTGTTGTCAAAGGAAAGAGGGGCTTTCAGACGGATGAAATAGAATATAAAGAGAGGAAGTTTGTCACGCAGCTGTTAGCCAACAAGATTTTAAGAAAATGCAGGCCTCTGGAGGTACCTGCAGGCGCAGTACTACTTGGCGCCACGGTTGTGGAGGGAGAGCAGTTCAACTGGTGTCAATACCTGTTGAACGAGTTCCTGGAGGAACTAAATGACACACAGCTCAATGGCGGAACTTTCCATTTTACCTGGCTGATAGTGTTGATTGCCTTCGTAGGGTGGAAGGGGACGAATGACTATGTTGGCATAATCACCGATACCAATGACTGCAGAGGGGCTCGTTACTCAAACCTTTGGGAAAATCTGAACTCGCAGAGACAGCACGCGATAGCTGAGGTGTTCTACCAATATTATAGCCAGCTGCGCGAAGCAATCATGAGCACGCCGTGGATATCAAAGCAGGTAACGAGTAAGTACATTCGCACTATTGATTTTTATGCTGACATGCATAGTATTCACATTTCCGCCAAAGCACAGAAGAGGAACGTGGAATGGTACGGAGGTAACTACCATATGTATGAAGATGATATTGATAATATCATGAGGGCATGGCTTGCCGAATTTCGAGTGGAAATTGCAGAGGTGGAAAGCGACTCCGGCGAGGATGAACCTATTCCATGTCCTATCACCGAAGAAAAGGAGATAGGAAAAAGGAAGGAACCTGAGAGCCCATCACATAAAAAGGGAGTGCGGAAGAAGCAAAAAGATGATAAAAGTAAGTCAGATGCAGTACTCCACTATGAGGATTATGAAACAATCGCAGCAAAGGTCACAAAGTTGATGGAAGATATGATCACTAAGAAGGAGAGAAAGGACAAGGTGATTCAGGAAAGTCTGCAGAAGAATTTGACCACGCTGAAGGGGATTATAGAGAAAATTGAAGAAGTCCACAAGAGATTACCCCTACCGTGGGACTCAAAGTCCAAAGGGAATTCCAGAGGAACTTCGCAGCAGAAGACACCGGAGCTTTCCATGACCGTGCCTGTGAAGTCCCGTATCGTGCATCTTGACCCATTAACAGTCAGCCTACCACTGCCAGAACAATTACTGTTGGACACGAAGGATGTCGAGCGTGTGGAGCTCGACCTTGCGAAGATACCACTTCCCGGTCTACAGTACTTGCATCTGCAGGTTGTTGAAGAAATGCATGAGAGAACTACTGATGCACTGAAAGGACAAGCTGAGCTGCAAACAGCTAATAGGAAGTTGGAGGAACTTAGCTTGCAGAAAGCTATGGAATTGCAGGATGAGCATGATCATCGAAAAAGACTAGAGTCCACGATCACTACAGTCGCAGATGACATAGAGGAATTTGAAGTACAGGTAGACCCCGCAGACACTGTCCTTAAGATTGCCGAGCTGGTTACCAATCTTAAGACATAGATGCAAGACATGGAGATCAGCCATGAAGCTAAGGTTGCTGCCTTAGAGGCACAGATCAACCCGCAGACTCCACTAGATCAGTAGCAGTTGAGAGAAAAAGAAGTGAAGGCCGCAGCATAAAGCATAGCCACCGAGGTGGCTAAGTGCCAAAGTTTGTTAGAAGAGGCGTCGAAGGCATTCACCACCCTCGAAGAGGACCCAGGGTTGCTGCAAGTAAAGAACGTTGTGAAAGATAAGCAAGCAGCACTAGAACAGTTGGATGCAGAGGTGAAAACCCTGCAACCAAGAGAAAGGCTTCATAAGTACAGGGAAATCAACGCGCTGAAGAAAGAAGTGCAAAGCTTAAGAGAAAAAGAGATTGAAATAGGATATAAGTCACAACTCTTACTGGAGGACGCCCAATCAATCTCGCAGGAGATCGAGGAGAAGTTAAAGGAGTTGCACGAAAATCAAGAACATGTGGAAGGCCAGGTTGGTGATGAGATAACACCTGATATGCTGGAAACAGTCAAGCAAGTCGAGCAAGACACAAAGGATGCAGTCGAAAAGCCAATTTCCATATACAATGAGTTCACTGCGACACTCGCTCCGTAGCCGGAGGAACAACTTGGAAGAGATGCAGGTGGCTCAGGGGTGAACCACATGTAAGTGTTAGGGGCCTGTTGGGCCTCGACCAAGTGGGGAATTTTGAGCAAGAAGGATTTTTGGAACTGCGGAGCTGAGCGCAGTTCAGTTGAAGTAGTTTTTGTATAAGTTTTGGGATGCTGCAAGGTTGCGCGCAGCGCAGGGTTGAAAGATCTGCTAAGCTTAGTGCTGTGAGGAGACAACACTATGATGTGTCCAGTCTACGTGGATCTGGCAAAGCAGAGTGTTGGAAGGAAGACGACACAGATTCCGGTTAGACCAGCGGTGGTCTATTTTTGGTAAAGATGCTCCAGGAGTACCAAGCGGTGGGTGGGAGCAAAGAGGAAAGAAAGTGACTCGTCGCACATGCGAAAGAACCACTACCTAAACCAGTCGCATGAGACCATTAGAGGAAGAACGGCTCGGTGAAAGCAACTTGTTGGCATGCGTGCAATAAGAAGGCTGATAGCGACCGAGGCATGCGCTGAAGGTAGCCACAACGGAATATTCGCTACCAAAATCCAGCAAGTCTGGTTAAGGGAAAACCGTTACAGTTTTTTAAACCTAAGGGTTTTGGCCTTGGAATTGTAAGGACATGACCTACGGGCATGATCTATAAGTAAGGCATTTTTGTATGGGAAATGGGTACTCTTAATTTTGTGTTCTCGTATTGAGTTGATAAATTTCTGTTAAGGAACATTTTGTAAAGGCTCTGCAAGTTGTGTGCGCAGAGGCCCATTGAGAGAGAAGAGAGTCTGCAAGCTGAGTGTGCAGACAAAGAACTATTGTACCCTTCCCAAAAGACTAATATAACACCAATTCTTGTGGACGTAGCCACCATCCTGGGGGTGAACCACGTTAAATACTGTGTAGTGTGATTGTTTGTGTGTTTTGCATTTGCTTATTTGCTTACATTGGATGCTTGGATTCTCATTTACCAGTTGGTGTGTTAATGCTTTTATATGTATTTGCCATAGAAGAGAGATGGGAATGATATGTTAAGTATTGCGGGAATGAAGGAATGTTGAATGCTCAGTAGTCCAAGTCTGTGAAAGTATCAGTTCATTGAATAATCACACGTGTATGTACGTTCAGATTGCATAACTCTTCGACACACAACACCGGGGGTGCTCATCATTGTATGTTCATCTGCTTGTACTTGTTATAAAGAGAAATAATCTAAGGCAGTAGATGACTGATTAAGTGTTTAAGTAGAATCTCCGTAATGGTTAAGTTTGGAAGAGGAAGCATATAAGTCAGTTGCACTGTCCTCCTGTCATTTGTATCCCGCCCGAACCATGCATCCCTTGGGTGTGCTGGTTGTGCAAGCGGTTAGTTCGTAGAAGTGCGGACCGCGACGCAGTCTAACGTCACACAGTCTAACGTTTTTGTGCCAGCTCACACTCTAGATATTACAGAAGGTCCTAAATCCTCTCTTGCATCAGAGTCTGTTGGTTTGCATCATGATCACATGATTATTTTGGAGGTAAAATCAGCTATTGGAGGTAATGCATTCGCTCTCCTCAAGGAATCACCTCTTATTTACTACTATGTGATCATTATTACATGCTTTCAGAAGGTTATTGAAGAATATGGCCATTTCCATTCGCTTGGGATAATTTCTCATGCACATCATGGTTTTGATCTCACCCCTGTTGGTTCAAAGGAGATCTCAAGAAACCATTTCCATCCACTTGGGATAATTTCTCATGCATCTACTATTTTTTATAACACCTCTTATGGTTCAAAGGAGATCTCAAGAAACCATGATTCAAGCCTTGGATATGATTTGGATTCCAAGCAATCACCTCTCATTTACTACTGTAAGATCATTATTTCATGTTCTCAGAAGTTTATTGAAGATAATGGCCATTGCCATTCGCTTGAGAAAATTTCTCATGCACTTACTGGTTTAGATCTCACCTCAAATGGTTCAAAGGAGATCTTAAGAAACCATTATTCAAGTCTTGGAGCTGATTTGGATTCCAAGCAATCATTATTATTTGATGGTTCTTTTTGGCATAATCTCACCCATGATGGTTCGAAGGAGAAGACAAAAGACTGTCTGCACATTCATAGATTTGATCCTACCTCAGCTGATTCGAATCACAGGTTCAAGGATCATCCTCATACTTTTGGATTTGTTCTCATCACATTCAATCTGAAGAGAAAGTACAAGCACATGCCTTTTGAGCATGATCCACTTCTTCCCAAGAAGAAGATACCTCCAGACATATGACCAAGCATCACACCTGCTTGAGTTTGGAGCATTTATTTTTGTGTGTGCCTTACAGTCTATTTTGAGGGGGGGTATTTTTCCCATGAGGTTTTCCCCATTTCCTCGGTTTATTGATTGTTATTATTCATTGTGTTGGGTGACCTTTGGTCTTAGTTACCAGGGCCCAAGATGGATTAAGGGGGGGTGTTAGGATATTCCTATACTCCATCCTAGTCCTAGCAGCATTTTCATTATTTGCATTTTCACTCATGCATGCACTTTTAGGGTTTGCATGCATTTGTATGTATCCCAGTCATTAGTCCCAGCACCTAGCCCTCAGTGAGATAGCCTCGAGAGCTTCTTTCAGATCAGTTCCAACCCTCCTAGAGCTTAGTGCACCCTCCTTGATCCTACTGCATGAGAAAGGCGCACTTCCTTACCTACCATTCAGTTATCTTCAGTTATCTTTAGTTCCTTCCTTGATTTAAGGATTAATTGACTGTATCACTCCGATGGACATCCAGTGAGACTTGACTACTTGTTCTGACTCAAGTTAGCTCCTCATGTGCCCTCCACTGAGCCTCCTTCATTCAGTTAGTGCCAGTTACACTCAGTTACACCTACCACACTCAGTTAGACTCAGTTTGACTAATGGTTGACAGTTACTTGAGCATTGATGACTCCACTGATGATGAGATAGACTACTAGTTGTGCTTCGATGACACTCCAGTGATCTTTTGATCACTCCATGAAGGCTAATTCGAATTGCCACCTTAGGCATTCGAATCCTTATGCATTGTACTATTTATTTGTCCATATTGTGATTAATTAATTAGTGCGTGTGAAGTATTTTTGCTTATATCCGATTTCTACTGTATTATTATTATGTTGCTCATTATAGTGCATTGACCACTCTTCTTCTATTTTCTTGCTTAATCAATTACTTTCTTGTGAGGTATACATCATCTCTTAGATCTATTGTGAGGATTTTCACATGGTATCAAAGCATGTTGAGAGTATTGTTTATCTCCATTCCTGAGAGTTTTTTGCAGGTTATTATCTAGATTTTGAGTGCAGCAGTGGCAGCAGTTTCTGCATTTCTGTAGTAGTAGCAGGTGCAGATATTCTCTATTTTTTTAGCAGGTCTTCTACAGCTTCAATGAATTCAGAAGAAATCCCTCTTCTTTCTCCTTTCAAGTATGATGAATGGAAACCAAAAATGATAGCATATTTGAAGATCCATAATCTCTTTGATTGTTATTTTGAAAGAGAGTTCGAATCCTCTGAAGAGAAGATTGACTGGTTGAATAAAGGTGACATGGCCTTTGGAAGAATGATGCTTGCTTTGCCTGAATACATGTTATACCAAATCATTGATGATGTTGAAACTCCAAAAGAGCTATGGGCCCATCTGGATGAAAGATACGGCAAATAGAATGAAGGATTTGGTCCAAACCCCTTCAAAAGCAAGCAAAGTGATGCATTCGCCCTCCTTGATGATCTCATTGATCATGAACCAGTATCAACCACATCTCATATTGAATTTGTCCACAAAGAAGAAGAACTTGCAGATTCTACACTCATGCTCCAAATTTCTTCTCTTTATGTGCCAGCTCACACTCTAGATATTGCAGAAGGTCCTAAATCCTCTCTTGCATCAGAGTCTGTTGGTTTGCATCATGATCACATGATTATTTCGGAGGTAAAATCAGCTATTGGAGGTAATGCATTCGCTCTCCTCAAGCAATCACCTCTTATTTACTACTATATGATCATTATTCCATGCTTTGAGAAGGTTATTGAAGAATATGGCCATTGCCATTCACTTGGGATAATTTCTCATGCACATAATGGTTTTGATCTCACCCCTGCTGGTTCAAAGGAGATCTCAAGAAACCATTTCCATCCGCTTGGGATAATTTCTCATGCATCTACTAGTTTTGATATCACCTCTTATGGTTCAAAGGCGATCTCAAGAAACCATGATTCAAGCCTTGGATATGATTTGGATTCCAAGCAATCACCTCTCATTTACTACTGTAAGATCATTATTTCATGTTCTCAGAAGTTTATTGAAGATAATCGCCATTGTCATTCGCTTGAGAAAATTTCTCATGCACTTACTAGTTTAGATCTCACCTCAAAAGGTTCAAAGGAGATCTTAAGCAACCATGATTCAAGTCTTGGAGCTGATTTGGATTCCAAGCAATCATTATTATTTGATGGTTCTTTTTGGCATAATCTCACCCATGATGGTTCGAAGGAGAAGACAAAAGACTATCTGCACATTCATAGATTTGATCATACCTTAGCTGATTCGAATCACAGGTTCAAGGATCATCCTCATACTTTTGGATTTGTTCTCATCACATTCGATATGAAGAGCAAGTACAAGCACATGCCTTTTGAACATGATCCACTTCTTGCCAAGAAGAAGATACCTCCAAACATATGACCAAGCATCACACCTGCTTGAGTTTGGAGCATTTATTTTTGTGTGTGCCTTATAGTCTATTTTGAGGGGGGGTATTTTTCCCATGAGGTTTTCCCCATTTCCTCGTTTTATTGATTGTTATTATTCATTTTATTGGGTGACCTTTGGTCTTAGTTACCAGGGCCCAAGATGGATTAAGGGGGGGTGTTAGGATATTCCTATACTCCATCCTAGTCCTAGCATCATTTTCATTATTTGCATTTTCACTCATGCATGCACTTTTAGGGTTTGCGTGCATTTGTATGCATCCCAGTCATCAGTCCCAGCACCTATCCCTCAGTGAGCTAGCCCCGAGAGCTTCTTTCAGATAAGTTCCAACCCTCCTAGAGCTTAGTGCGCCCTCCTTGATCCTACTGCATGAGAAAGGCACACTTCCTTACCTACCATTCTATTATCTTCAGTTCCTTCCTTGATTTAAGGATTAACTGACTGTATCACTCCGATGGACCTCCAGTGAGACTTGACTGCCCGTTCTGACTCCAGTTAGCTCCTCATGCGCCCTCCACTGAGCCTCCTTCATTCAGGTAGTGCCAGTTACACTCAGTTACACCTACCACACTCAGTTAGACTCAGTTTGACTGATGGTTGACAGTTACTTGAGCATTGATGACTCCATTGATGATGAGATAGACTACTAGTTGTTCTCCGATGACACTCCAGTGATCTTTTGATCACTCCATGAAGGCTAATTTGAATTGCCACCTTAGGCATTCGAATCCTCATGCATTGTACTATTTATTTGTCCATATTGTGATTAATTAATTAGTGTGTGTGAAGTATTTTTGCTTCTATCTGAGTTCTACTGTATTATTATTCTGTTGCTCATTATAGTGCATTGACCACTCTTCTTCTATTTTCTTGCTTAATCAATTACTTTCTTGTGAGGTATACATCATCTCTTAGATCTGCTGTGAGTATTTTCACACAATACTCAATCTTCAATGATTTTTACAAATAAGAGCAAGAATCTTCAATGGAAGTAAAAAACAAAGAGATAGAACCATTGGATTGGATCCATATACAGAAGAAAAACATATTGGATTCTTTTGGATGGATCAATAACATATGATACAACTCACAGGGGATCTTACATAGCTCGAAAATCCATAAATACGAAGATAGAGTTGCACAGTCGGTGCACTCCTCAACATTGAAACCTTGGATCTAGTAAAAATGGTTGTATCTTGGTCATCCAGACACCTTTTTCAACAATACAAAAGGAGTTTCTTACTGGAAAAACCATCCGGATGCAATGGAGCAGGTATCGTGAAGATTCTCACACTAATACATTAGGACCAAATTCCGACTATAGGGTTCCGACGGATGTCGTAAAATTCAAGAGAAAACGTAAAAAAAAAAAATTGACCTCCTCGATATCGTCGGTACTGCAATAGATTATCTATTTTTGTCGGTCTTGCGACTATGAATATCATACTGTCACAATAGAAATGACATAAACATAGATATAAATTAATGAATAACCACATATAGAAAGTAATGAAGGTACCAAATATTTTAAGGTACAACAACTAGACAACTAATGTAATGAAAGTATAAGGTGTTCTCTTACTACTACGGAAAAATAAAGTTATTTTCTACAATATACAACCTTATCATGGGCATATGGAATTCCATAAATATTTGAATCTAATTCACACTTTAGAATGAGCTTTATTTATGCTTGTTATGATAAATTTCCAAGCCATAATGTATTACACTTCATATGTAGCATAGTAGGCAACAAGTTCAGAAACTGAAGCAGTTGGTGAACTCTTGTAGCACTACAACATGAAGAAATTTAGTAAGAATGTGTTACTGAGAAAGTAGATATGAATAGGAATATTTTTATACATATGATAGTGCTATAAACATATATCGCAAGGATATAATAATGATATGAGTCTTCCACCAATAAACAACTCAAAATCTTACTTCCTAGAACATTTTTTAATAAACTTAGTATTATCATCCACCACATCGTGCCACTAGGAACACACATGGAGAGTGTCGTCCATGAATAACTCTTAATGGATCCAATTTCCCACTGCAGTAACTCGATGAAATTATGGATATTTTCTATCACCCTCTCCACTCCTTGCATAACCTCAACATTATAGGGTGCTCAACTATTTCTACTTAAATACAAACCATCCAAGTGTACTCTTCATTGCAAAATAAGGAATAGCCTTTGCCTTCTTATCCCATGGATTCCAAAAAACTACACACTAAAAGTAACTTAGGAAATGAAATGGCATTTTGAATATTGTATGGATGCATAGTTACAATTTAAGTATGATAGCCATTATCCTTGGACAAATATTAATAGTACGTAAAACAAATTTGAATCGCAAAGTTAATTAATTTCAAAAAAATTAGGTTTGGCACAAAACACTAGAACATTCTGGTGTTAGGATATTTTAACACTCCATCCTTGTCCTACCTAGCATTATTTTATTTTTCCTAGTTGTTGATGATGTCATTTTCCCCCTAGTGGTGTGCAGATATCATCCGGGATCCATCTACCACCTTCTGAGCCCTGCATGCATCATTTTAGGATCACTTCACTCAGTTCCCTATTTTATAGGAACCTACTGAGTGTTCCATTGCAGTCCACATGAGTTAGATGACTCTTGTAGGGGGTAGAGCTCTGAATGCCACTGATTGTGGCCTCATGCACCCATTTCTGATTGACATGCATGACAAGTCAGTTAAATAATTGTGACTTCAGTTAGCTAAGTTTAGGTTCAAATTAGTTGATTTTGAGTCTTCCAGAGCACTCCAGTGGTGATAATCCCTATGCTAGACCAAATGAGGCTCGAATTCTCCTGTGTGATTCGAATTCTATCCATTGTTTCATCATTGTTCATTATACTGATTATTGGATCATGTGACATTATTTTGCTCCTATCTGAGTTCTGCTGCATAATTATTCTTATGCTCTTTTTTACTGTAGTTTTCACTCTTATTCCACTTTTTTGCTCATTATTTCTTTGGGAGGTATCCTCAGCTCTTAGATATGCTATGACTTAGAATTTCACATGGTATCATATCCATTGAGCGAATAGGTTGAGCAGCTGCTTTCGGTAGTGCACCAAAAGCCTCTAGATTTCTACATGAAATCATGGTGCCATTGCATTGAATTCATTGGAGAAATCCAATGAGGTCTAGCTAGGTGTGAAGGATCTGAATAAAAGTTCCTACTGTCCTTTAAAGTAGTGCTCAGTAGTAGTCTACCTCCATTATTGAGAGTTTTTTGCAGGTTATTCAATTTTTTTGAGTCTTGCAGTAGTTGCAACAGTTTTGTTGCAAAAGCAATAGTTTTCACCATGTATTCGCTCCAGCAGTTGTAATGGACAATTCGAACTCTCGTCTCTCTCCTAGGATCCTGACACCCTTCAATTACCTTTATTGGAGGGCTGATATGCAGATGGTATTGCACAACAAATCACTGTACAAGGTGACAATGGGGAAGGATCCCGAACCACAATCAGTTGTGGAGAAAACCAAGTATCTGAATAGATTGGATGAAGCATTTGGTTTCATGTGTATTCATATTTCCAGAGATATACTCTTTCACATAGAAGGATTGAAGAATCTAAGAGAGTTATGGTTGAATTTAGAGGCCCTATTGACAAACAAGATGAGCTAAGAGGCCATATTCCAGATAATGAGTTGATTGCTCTTCAATCGAGCAGTTTTGAGACCATTTAACAATTCTTTTCAAAATTCAAATATCTGGTCATACAATGCAAGCAGTGTGGCATTGAGAAGAAGGATGAGCAGTTGGTGCTATACATTCTAAGTAAGCTAGGTCCTAAGTTCTCCATCTTTGTCTCTACCTTCCATTCTGGGCGAATGTCAATCCCTAGTTAGAAGATTACCTCCTTATATGATTTCACTGAATCTCTCATCCAAGAACAAGATAATTTGATTTAGATGGGTGCCTTGAAGGCATCCAAATATCAATCTATTATGAATGGAGAAGAAAAAAGTGCGAATGGGAAGGGGAAGTACAAAGGCAAGGATAAGAGGCCATCTGAACGCAAGCAGAATTCCAATTCAAGTCCTCGGAAGGATCCTCCATCTCCAAGAAGGACAAACAAAAGGGATCTGATAAATCCAAGTGTTCTTATTAAAAGAAAGGAAACCACCCAGAGAGATATTGCAGGAAGAAGAAGATAAATCAAATGACCAAGCTTCTTAAACAACACAACATTTCCCTCCCAAAAGGTGCAAGAGAGACTGCTTCTAGAAGTGAGTCTGATGGTCATGAGAGATGCCATGCATTGAAGGCTGTATTTTCAAAATCACAAGCCCTCCTCATAGATTCAGGAGCCTCCAACCACATGGTTTCCTCAAAGAATAATTTTCCTCTCTAGATCTCAAAGATGGTCTGATTATTCACATGGGAGACAACTCTCATATCTCTATTGAAGGGAAGGGCATAGTACATATGGAGCATGGCAAGTTCAAAAATGTTATATTTGTGCCTTCTTTTTCAGCAAATTTGTTGTCTATATATCAGATGACTCAGACAGGCTCACCGAAGAAGTGGTCTCTGGTCCCGACATAGTTGAGATTGCAGATATCTCTACTAGGAAGATTATAATGAAAGGGTTTGCAAACCATGCCTCCAATGCATATGAATTCTCCCATTTTTTTTCCATACTCTCTGCTTACCCCATTGGAATATGATGAAGATCAGAGTGATATCTCTTCTAATGAAGATGAGGATCAAGATCTTGATGTTGAGAATAAAGTTCAAGGAGATTCAGATTCAGATCTAGATCCAACACGTGCTCCCAATCCATGGCCAAGGACAATATGGGCTCACAAAGTCCTTGTAGCTGTTGGGAACAAAGTTGGGGATCCATCTAACCATAAAACCACCAGATCTCAGTATCATGCAAAACTTGCACTATGTCTTGCAGATCCACTTCTCTTAGAGAGGTGCTACATGATGGTGGGGTTTGATCCACAATCTCTTGGAGATACTTGCCATGGGGGATCTACAACCAAGAAACAATCTTGGTTGTATGACAAAAGGTACTCAAAGGTTCATGATTTGGACCACAATGATCCATTCGCTCCAGTAGAAAGAAGGGTTCCTGAAAGGCTTGTTTTGGAAAATACAACTTCTACACAGTGGGAGGTACATCAGAGGAGCAGATACAGATCCAGATCTAGCACCTGCATTGCTATCCTACATATGAGCAGCTTGCCAATATTTTTGCAGAGGATTTCACTAAGGAAAGTTTTTTCCTTCTCTGCTTAGTATGAAGGTTCTTTGAGTTCCCTACTGTTGTTCTTTTTTAGGGAGGGTATTTTTCCCATGAGGTTTTTCCCCATTTCCTTAGTTCATGGACAATTCTTTTTTATCATTTATTTGATTGTATGGGTGACCTTTTGTCTTAGTAACCAGGGCCCAAGATGCAAAATTATGGATTAAGGGGGGGTGTTAGGATATTTTAATGCTCCATCTTGTCCTACCCAACATTATTTATTTTTCCTAGTTGTTGATGATGTCATTTTCCCCCTAGTGGTGTGAAGATGTCATCTAGGATCCATCTACCACCTTCTGAGCCATGTATGCATCATTTTAGGACCACTTCAGTCAGTTCCCTATTTTATATGAACCTACTGCGTGTTCCAGTGCAGTCCACCTGAATTAGTTGACTCTTGTAGGGTTTAGAGATTCGGATGCCACTGATTGTGGCCTCGTGAGCCCATTTCTGATTTAAATGAATGAAAAACTCACTATGGTGCCCTCCTTAGTTAGTTAACTGAATGTGACTTCAATTAGCTAAGTTTAGGTTCAGTTAAGTTGATTTTGAGTCTTCCAGAGAACTCTAGTGGTGATAATCCCTATGCTAGACCAACTGAGGTTCGAATTCTCCAATGTGATTCGAATTATCTCCATTGTATCATCATTTTTCATTATATTGATTATTGGATCATGTGACGTTATTTTGCTCCTATCTGAGTTCTGCTGCATAATTATTTTTATGCTCATTTTTACTGCATTTTTCACTCTGATTCAACTTTTCTGCTCATTCTTTCTTTGTGAGGTATCCTCACATCTTAGATCTGCTGTGACTTAGAATTTCACATCTGGATATAGACCATTGTATTCCATAACATTAAGAATGCATGTCTCCTCTCTCCAAAACATCTCATTATTCAGTCCAAAACTGATTGGGTTATATTTTGGATGTTCTTTTAACCAACATATATCACTTTGAAACACAGAACAATAGATGTGGAATGTTATTTTGACCAACATGTATCACTTTTAAATGTAGAACACTGGATATGGAATGTAATATCTATTCATTAGTTATTTTAGTAACATTGCAACACTCTTAATTTTTCTCAGTATTGGTCTTAGTTGTCAATTATGCTAGTTGACTTCATTTTCACGGTAAATGAAAGTGTTTGTTTTTAACCACATGGAATTAAAATTGTAGCTTGAGATTGGGTTCAAATAAATTATCGACTTCACCTTTATGGACTCTTTCCTTCCTATACGGTAGACAAAAAGGGTCTCATTGCAAAACATGATTATTTTTTAGTCTTGACTACTAGACTTTGGACCACTCTTAGTCTGGAGGGGGATCGCTGAGGAGTCTAGTGATGCTACATATTTTCACCATTATTTATATAAATGCTACATATTTTGACTATTGTAGATTTTCATCACTCTAGTGATGCTTCTAAGTGAAATTGGTAGGTCATGTACACACTTGAAGGCTCACAAGGGCTTGTTAGACATATAGACAGTATTATTGTGTTCAAATCGAGATGGAAATTATCTCCATGTTATTTGGACTTTGTCTCAGTTATCTTGATCAACTTATATGATAAATAAATCAAATAAAAGAAAGTGCTTTCTACAGTGGAGTAACTTGTCATCCCACCTGTTGCCTCAATAAGTTCCATCTTATATAATTTATTTCATAAATTTAGGATAAAATCATTGCTTCATAACTTGTTGGAACTCTTTCTAACTTGCGACAGAAAGTTAACCTTGTTCCCTTTGGATTTCCTTCATCTATCAAAAGACATTAAATTTTTTTAGTGACGATTTAAACAATAAGAGGATAATTAGCCCTGATACACACATTTCATATGTACATATAAGGTCAAACAATCATGGAATTTGCTGACTGAAAAACTACAACAACTTTTTAAATGATGTGAACTTGAAGCAAGTCCGGGCTTGTATATGAATAGGACATCAACTTTTAGAATACAAGTACGAGTTAACATGTTAAATATTCAAAAGGTAGTAATTTTTTTTTAATATGACATCTTTATGTTTTAGTTACATTTACTATTAAGTATCTACACAATCAGGTTGCTGGTTTTTTTGAAATTTTCAGGTTCAAGTTTATACATGTATTTTCCAGTATTTTCCCTAATATTTATGATAAGTTTATTTCCAGACCCTTGGAGATATTTTCCCTTAAATAAAATTTGCAACGTTGATTTGTTTTGCATATAGTTTTTTAATATTTAGTTTCATATATTTTGAATTGAGAGGGCATGATATAAAAAACTAATTTTAAAATGTTGTATCTATATCCATATCTATATCCCACTATGTAAAGATAAATCATTGAAAAATAAAGAATCCCAATAGCCTTGCAAGTGAATAGGGAAATCCCTTACAACGTCAAATAAGAGCATTCGTAAACTAGCCTTGCACATTGCTAAATTGCTAATTATTAAATGATAGCTCAAATGCATAAAAAGGACAAGAAATTCAAAGAGAAAACTAGGATGAATTAAATGCAAGACTGTTATGTAGGTCCAGTGGTCCACCAATTCCCACATGAAGCTTAGCATAGGCCTTAGTATAGGGTTTTTCTAGGATAAGCATGGGTAATTGACTAGTTTCTATAAAAGTGAAATTGCCTTCAATTATTACCATTATCACAGGAGTGTCCCATAAATTTTTAAACCTAAAATTAAAATTAATATCACCTTTATGTAAAATACATCATTAATATATCAAAATCATAATATAAAAAGTGAAAATCTAACGTGGATTAAATTAAATTAAAAAATATATAAATTTATATATATATTTTTAAAAATTTCACAGCATCGCAATTGCATTGAACACGATCGTTGTTGGTATAGCAATAATGTCGGAATTTTTGCTTAATGTCGTCGCAATTGCGACGCCGAAACGTTTATGTTTCTCACCACTGGAACTTCCTATCGTCGCAATGGTGACTTCCTACGCGTTGGAACTGCGACTTCCTTCCGTTGCAACTTTGACTTTCATCCTATCGCAACTACGACTTCCTTTAGTTGCAAATATGACGATAACAAGTGTATTTTTTCTTGAAAACATTGTTTAGGTTTAGTCGCAATTGCGACATGAAAAAACGTCGAAAGTGAGAAAACGTCGGACAATATTGGACGTCAGACTTGCAATGATGTCTAAAACATCGGAATTGTGACAGCATGTGAAATGACGTTTGGGCCAACCACGGTTTGTCGACATACCGACAGTTTGAGGTTCGAAGTGAGGCGAAAGAGCCATCAGAATTTGGTCCAAATGTACTAGTGTCAAGCCATCCAGCAGGAACATAGTGTGTCCATTCATCATAAGTTTTCCAATGTAGGAAACTCATCCATTGCTCCATATGAATAGATTTTTGGAAATGAAATCCAGCTCGCCCTTCAGGATCCCATTGATCATGTTGCATTCCTCCCATCATATTGGTCATGTGGAGCAACTTGTCACTCCAAAGGATACCAGGATCCCATAGCCATAATGGAATTCCGTCACTTCTAAAGCATATAAAGGTCTTCGTCATTTGATCCAGCAATATTTGGATCTCTTCTTCTACAAGTTGATTGCTTACATACTTTGTTGTCTCCAACATGCTCTGTATGAAAGATGATTTATTTGGAATGGTAGTTCCAATTCCTTCATGTACTTTCACACCCAATCCATGGATGTATGTGTACTGAAAGTATCCAAGGGCTGCCATACATACCCTTGCTGCTGCTCACATGGTAAGGCAATGTCAGTAAAAAAATAATTTTTTTTATCATAGAAGTAAAAATAATATTTACCTCCATGAATCTCTATCTTTGATATGCATCCATCCACCCAATCCATGGATGAATAAACATTTTTGTTGGCAGGTCCATATGGAATGAATTCAGCTATATCGTCTGTAGATGAGCTTTCCTCACATAGAGAAATTTCATGGACTTCCTCATACACAACAAGTGCCTAGAAAACCTCCTTCATGTCACTTCTTCTTTCAAGCACTTGTAATTCTACATAATCCTCCTAGTCACCTTGCGCATGGGGTTCCCCCCAAAAATCATGTGTGCAATCAGCCACACACATCTGATTACTAAGGGTTCTAGGAAAGGAATGTGAACTCCCAAAATTCACCTGAAGTTGCTCTCCTTCTAATGTTTCTTTGTCTTCCGCAAATTTGAGAGCCATATCTATGTCCATGAACAACTGCAATTAGTCATCCTTCATTTCTTCCATATCCATTTTGATGATACAAAGTTCATAGCTAGAGACTCTGTTAACAATCCCACCTTGTTTCTCCTCCAGTTGAATTATCCCAACTAGATCTTCCAAATATCTATGTGCACCATCAGTTCTAGACAGAACTTGCAGTATCCTTTCTTCTGTGACTAGGAGTAGGCTCTCCAAGTCACCCAATATCTCATTGACTACACGGTGTGTGATACCACATGTTAGCTACTCCACCATATGAGAATCATGTAGATTCTCATCCAACATTTTAGCCCTCTCACTGCATTCATTCTTAACACCGAAAATGTGAGCCTCATCACTAGAGGATTCAACCCTGGCAATCTTCTCCCTGGAAGTGGATACAATCTCATGATGACCCAAAAAAATATAAAAATAATAATTTGGTTCATACCTTTGCATCAAATTTTTCTCTTTACGTGGAAGATCTATGGTGGTCTGTTCTTCTGCCAAAATATCTAGTTCACACCCAACTAGTGTGTGCTTTGTCTTCTGCTTCCCTATGAAGCTGAAGTGGTGACTGGAAATTTGATTTATGTTCTTCTTTTGGATCTGATACAAAATATGTCTCACCACCATGAACATGATTAATCTCCTTTGGAGTGATCTTTAAATCACCAACAAAGAACTTGGAAGTGAATTCACCCCCCACACTGCCAACAACCTGATGATGGGTTGCTAGGCCATCAGCTCCACATGGTCCCTCTTCATCTTCTTCTTGAAGTAGATGAGTGCAAGCATGTTATTCCTCATTGGAGACCATAGTAAGACTCACATATTCCACTTGTGATTCACTTGAATTCACTTCTTTATTTGATTGGAGCGAATCTATGCAAAAGGATTCACTCTTGTCTTCAAGCGCTTCTTCTTTGCTTTGATAGGTGGAGCAATTTGGTTCCTTCCTTAATAGGATATTTTTCTTGAGAAAATACTCATCTACATTCTTAGGCTCAAATCCAAATCTGCAATAAAAATAATCTTTGAAAGGAATGGCTTGACAAATCTCTTCCCCCAAGGCAAGGTTACTCTTGGTAGTGGTGGGGCAAGTTTTGACTTGCTTCTATAATCTTTGCTAAATATTTCCTAGGATTGGCCATTAATGGCTCAGACTTGATATATTCAATATACATTTGGTCAAAAAAGTGACCATCCTCTTCTCTAGGTAGGAATCCATCAATATATATGATCTCTTCTTCATCATCCCAATGAGGAATTTTCTTCACTAAACCAAGACATGGCTGCAACTTGAAGATTTGTTCTGCAATACGTATTCAAACAAGAGTTTATGGAGCATGGTATTTCTTCTCACAGGTGTATATGACCATTCTATGATACTATTGTAATGTACCATATCTGATCAATGGCACATTAACTCAAAATATTTGCAAATGAAACACACAGTAGATTACTAGGAATCAAAACTAGCTAATTTGAAAAGTATTCAAGAAGAAATTTTTAAACAAACTTCAAGCTCTTCCTAAATTATCCCCAAATAAAGGTTAGGACCTTATAAGTCTATGTATTATATGGAAAATAGTACAATACCTTGACAATGACACTTTTATGGGTACTTCATGCTAGGGTAGACCGCTTGAGCTAAACCCAAGGGGACAAGGCAATTATCTGCGGGACTTCTGTGGAAACCCAAGGCTTATGGTGCTCACTGAAGATAATAAGACCCGGGGTGGAATAATTGGATTATCACCCAACCTACTACAGAAATATTACATAGTTTTATAATTGAATTACAGGGTTTTGGAGGCAAATCTAACAAGTGTGCTACTTTGGACTGGCTGACTAGTCTATTTCCAGAAGATTCCAAACACCTCCACAAGGTCACAAAATTCAGACTTAGGACTGTGGATGAGTTTACCAGGGTCTTATGGACCTGTATCAGCTTACATAAAGAATAAATATCTCACATAATTCATTTTATGACAACCACTGAAAAACTAGTCAATTTTCAAAGCACATAGAAGCCTTGAAAAATGAAGATACAAACAACTTTAGTAGTTCTCATATTTCTTCTCGGGATTGATACATGAACTGAAATACATATTATTGAATAGAATCAATATCTATTAGACTGATATAGCAGCAATTGGAAGTTTCTATGATCCAAACTTATAGACAATACTCAATCTTCAATGATTTTTACAAACAAGAGTAGGAATCTTCAATGGAAGTAATAAACGAAGAGATAGAACCATTGGATCAGAGTCATCTACAGAAGAAGAAAATATTGGATTCTTTTGGATGGCTCAAGAACATATGATACAACTCATAGGGGTTCTTACATAGCTCGAAAATCCATAAATACAAAGATAGAGTTGCACAAGTGCGCTCCTCAACATTGAAACCTTGGCTCTACTAAAAATGGTTGTATCTTGGTCATCCAGACACCTTTTTCAACAAGAAAAAAGGAATTTATTACTGGAAAAATCCTCTGGACGCAATGGAGCAGGTATCCCAACCCATAAATTCTCAGAAATGTCGAAATCAGAACCTCCATTTCATCCCTTCAACACTATTTCCACTGAATGAAGGGGTTGAACCGCACAACAAGAACACCAACCACTGAATTAGATCAGATATTTCATAATATAATGGTTGTACTAATACTATGTGGTTGGATGGAAGAGGTTTTCAATGGGGCACATCACCCAAATATGGTTAGGGGCGCATCTCCCAAGCCTCTTAGAGCAATCTCTCAAAACAAATATCAAAATGACCAAAATATCTGCACTGGGGTGCACCACCTTCCTTTATAGCATGAATGAACCTTCAAGATACACTGAATGTAGTCATCCAACTCATTGATGTGCCCTCTTTCATTTCTTTTGGCATCTTCAGCTTTTTCCTTTCTTTCTTTCATGCTTTGTTGCCTTTCCACTTTAGATTGATTTTTTTCTTTTGGGAACATCTTGCTTTCTTGGCTTTTCTCTGCATTCCTTCTTTTCATGTGATTTTGCCTTCTTTTCTACCTCTTTATTCTTTTATTCACTTTCCTTCCTTTTTGCATGCTTTCTGCTTTTCAGAGTTCCCTGCTTTTGAGTTGCCTTCCATTTTTTTTAGTGACTTTGTGGATTTTTCTAATTTTTTTCTAATTTCCATTGTAGATGACAATTCATAGGGTCCACAAGACCACGTGTGCACCCTCCTTGTCTAGTTAGCACATCCACTAATTACAAAAATTAAATATTATCAAAATTATTTACAATTTTAACATAGTACATTAATCCTAAGTCTAAAAATTAATTAACTTGACAATTAATGCCTCAAAACTTAACCCCCTTCTTATTAATTTTTTTATGCTAGAATCTATAGGGGTTTGATGATGTAACATAATGACCATGGGGCCCTCATGGAGGGGACATTACACAACTATTCCCAACATTCTTCTTTTGGGAAACTTGGAAAGAGTGCAATAGGCGCATCTTCAAGGACACAAACATGAATAACCAATTGATTTGGATCAATATCCACCGCAACATTCTGGAGACTATTCAAGTATCCCGATGGTCTTAGGAGGATTAGAAATGTCAAGACAAAGATAAAATCATAACGGTAGGCTTGGATTTTCATCCCAGTATATAAAATATCTATTATGTAACAATGGAGGATGATATGGGGTACCTAGGGAGGTACCCAAGGGGATATTGGGTGTAATGTGACCATAATCATGGAATATGCCCACTTGGTGGTTAGAGGAAATAATATAATAATAAGAGGTAGTTGGCTTAGGCCCCTTAGGACTACTCACGGGAAAGTACAAATATACATGAGTATCATTGTATGATATATGTGTGATGTTATAGAGTGATTTCTTTCATATGAAGTAATTGATGGTGTTACCCTACCTTAACGGTCTTTCTCTATATCTCAGTGTTATTTTTATGAGATGAACAAAGTTCATTACAAAAAGAATATTCAAAACAAATATGATAAATTAGATAAATCCATATAGTAATATATTTGAATAATGATTAAGAGATGATATAGTTAAATGATAGATCCCTTATATACAATCTTAATGTAATGTCCCCATTCAAATAAGTGCATAGTAAGACAATCCCATCAATCCTACTAGTTTCCTAGGTTGGATGGGCACATGTGGGATGGTAATAAGGAAACTAATAAATGATATTTAGACATTAGAAGGGTTCAAGCATTTAATAAATATGATGAATAAATAAATTCAAGAGAAATTCTAGGTGGCAAGTGGTTTTGGAGACATATGGAGGTGGTGGGACCCACACTAGCTTGATTTTTCAATGACACATGGCAGCTTTCTCTTGCCAATTCGAATTCATGGGAAGGTGAACACTCTTGGGTGAGTTGGTAAGTCATAACACATGGCATTGAGCATATTAGGTCGAAATGGGAAGGAATAGTAACCTCCATGGGAGAGGAAGAGTCAAATTGGAGACTAGTGGACACATGGGCTAGATTCCCTAGTTTTATGACAACAATAATGAAGCATCTATGACATTTTATGACAAAATTCAGACCTGACTTCTTACACCTGACCTTTATGACATGTCAGCCCCAAAAATAGGCTCAAGAAGGCGCTCATGGAGTTGGAGGAATCTAAAGAGACTCAAATTCAAATTTGGGAGAAGATGGAAGGTTGGAACTAGGAGACAAGTGGCAAATGAGGAATATTTTCTAAATGGAAAATTATTGAATCTATTGAGAGGATTTAGACCCCTTGAAGGCTAATGTTGGTTATAAAATGTAGAAATCAAGTATGAGAATGGCTTTTGATGATTTGAGAAAAATTGCATTTGTGAAGAGAGAGCTAGTGGATGACTAGTTTCTTGCCTTAGCCAATTTCGAGGGTGAAAGATTCCCATCCAAGTTGGTGTTTGGAGAGGCCACTCAGGTCTTTCATGGTGCTTTAATGGAGTTTTTATTTGCAGGTAGAAGCTACAGGAAGTTTCATGGTTTGGTTTAGTGCAGCACTTTCTCTCCACCGTTTCCAGTTTTGAAGGCATATTCGTGCTCCTTGAGGGAGGGCGTTTTTGGTGAGCACTTGTGCTTCTTGAGAGAGATTCTAATTATATATTTATGATTGTAATAGCTTCATATCCTCTTTTATTCATATTCAGAAAGTCTCAGGTCGAAATACCCACTGGTTGTATGCAAAACTATTGATTAATGAGCAAACAATGTCCATTTCCCCAATGCATTGATGTATGACACTATAATGTTGATTATTTCGAATGGATGGATGATTATCTGATATATTTGTGATAAATATACTGCCATGGATGTCTTCTACAAGTTTCATGTACTGTACTTGAGCATTTGAAGCATTTTTACTCAGTTTAGTTGTATTGGGAGGTGAAATAGTGCCATTTCCCCAAGGGTCGAATTAGGGGTTTTTGCTGTTGAATGTGAGAGAGTTAGAACAGTATTAAAAATCAATTAATGGTGCATATGAGACCTTAATCACATACTTAACACATTATATACCTATGTTCATAAATTTGTGGGAGTTTGGAGGCATTTGGAAGGCCATTTGCAGTGTTACCCGAGGGGGATTTGATGCACAAATTACTAGTCAAAATTACATATATTGATCAGAATACAAATCAAGTTTTCAGCAGTATTTGGAGGGCCATAAAACATCCTTGAACCTTATATTCAAGTCTAAATACCATTCATACACTCCTACAGAATATTTGGGAGCATTTGGGTTGATTTGGAGGTCAAAACAGTAAAACTAGTCAAAGGTCGAAATTGGGAAAAAAAAGTGGAAAATTGAGCATTTTAATAAAATTTGAAAAAGGGATATTACAAGTGGTATCAGAGCATGGTCTTGGCACCTGATGGTATTAACAAGAATCCAAACAAATAAAACACCACCCTTTGAATCAGTAGTTGAAGAAGTTTTGGTTGAAGAAGACATAGTAGCAGAAAAAGAGTTTTTTTCTAAAACAATGGGTAGAGAGGAGGAGGAAAAATTAAGACATAAGGAGGAATTTATTGAAGCCTTAAAACCATGTTTTGAAGGACTTACCATGGTTATGCTAGATATGAATAAACAAATGATGAAAGGTTTCGAATTGTTGGGTAGCCAACTTTCAGGCAAAGGGATGATAGGAGATAATAGTGGTTCACACTCAGGGAAAAAGATGAAAGGGAATGAGCATATTTTCTCAAGTACAGGAACTCATAATAGACCTGATGAATTTCAAAGCACACAAAGGCATACTGCACCTAAATTTCTCACACCCAAAGAAGAGCCCAATCTTGAATTGGATTACAAGAAACTAGTAAATGATTGGAATGATTTGAATGAAGAGTGTAAAAGAGGTGTACCACTCAGTGACTACATTGATGCTATGCAAAAGATTAAAATGAAGGGAGACAATAGGAGTCCATTCCAAAACAAAGAATTGAATAGTGCTATTGGAAAAATGTCACTTCCTACTTTTGATGGTTCTTCTCAAAATTCTGCTAACACTTGGGTGCAAAAATTGGATGTATATTTTCAGTTGAATCCTATGTTGGAAGAGGATGCATTAAAAATGGCCATTTTGCATTTGGAAGGAGATGCCAATGAATGGTGGTTTCATGGGCTGAAAACCTTGGGTCATAATCAGGTTAAAACATATGGAGAATTTGTTGATAGGGCACTAGAAAGATTTGAACAAAAAGATCCAGAATTGCCTTTCAAAGAACTAGCTCAATTGAAGCAAACTGGGTCCCCTACCGAATATATGTTGGACTTTCAAAAATTATCAGTCAAGGTGGCTGATGTATCTATGGGAAGATTAGTATTGCTGTTCACTGAAGGTTTGGCTGAACCCTTAAGAGGTTTGGTCAAATCCCACAATCCAACTACATTAAAAGATGCAATGAGCTTGACTAGGGATCTCCAAAATGTGCTTCCTAGAACGAGATTTCCTCCTAAGCCTAGCTATAAATTTGAAAAGAAACCTTGGCAAAGGGATGGATATGATAAGAAACCTTGGCAAAGAGAGTCATTTGAGAGGAATAAAAAAGAGGGACTAAACAGGGATGAACTTAGAAAAAAGAAACTATGCTTCACATGCTTCCAACCATGGACACCGGGGCACAAATGTACCAAAGGAAAGGCTCAATACATAGAAGTATTTTCTGATAATGAGGGGTATGATGGGGGCATGGATGAAGATGGACATATTTCAGATCAAAAAGAGGCATATGAGACAGCAGTAGAAGAGGAAAGACAAGAAGAAAATCATCCTTCACCGGACAAAGCAAGAATGGCAGTGCTTTCAGCAGTACCTCGCTATCATACTATCCGATGCAAAGGTGTGGTACAAGGACAAAGAACTTCAGTTTTGGTAGATGAAGGAGCCACTCATAACTTCATTGATGCAGAGATGGTAGAGAAAAGAAAGATACCTATTGAACCATTTGATGGCTTCACAGTTGTCATTCTCGGTCACAACACAATGCAATGCAAAACATGGGTTCCAAAGCTGCAAGTCACCGTAGGTAACTATACTTTCGTTGATAGTTTTTATGTGGTTGATGTTGCTGATACTAATGTGGTTTTGGGAGTGCAATGGTTGTATTCAATAGGAGAGCATACAGTAAATTATCAAATTCCCAAAATGAAATTCCAAGATTCAAAAGGAGTACAAAGAGTTGTGAGAGGGCAACACACTTATCCAAATCAAGTAGTGACTTGCAATAGCATGAGATCTATATTGAGGCATGTGGATATAGAATGGGATGCTGAATGTCATATTACATCTCCCAAGCCAACTATAAATATTGTCAAACACCCAAAGGAGATAGAGAGACTTTTGCAAAAATATGAAAAGGTTTTTAGAGACCTTCCACATGGTAGGCCACCAGATAGGGGGGTTGAGCACAGTATTGTTTTGGAGGAGGGTACTTCACCCATTCAGATACCACCTTATAGACATCCTAAAAGGTTTAGAGATGAGATTCAAAAATCTATCCAAGAACTCCTAGAGTTGGGGCTCATTAGACCAAGCTCTAGCCCTTATGCTTCTTCAGTAGTGCTAGTGAAGAAAAAAGATGGAACATTGAGAATGTGCATAGATTTTAGAGCCTTGAACAAAAAGACTATCAAGAATAGGTATCCTATTCCTAGGATTGATGAGCTCATGGATGAGCTACATGGGGCCAAATACTTCTAAAAAATTGACCTTAGATCAGGGTATCACCAAATTCGAATGAAAGATGAAGATGTGCAAAAGATCGCTTTTCGATGTCATTTTGGCCACTTTGAATTTCTTGTCATGCCTTTTGGGTTAACTAATGCTCCAGCCACCTTTCAAGCATGTATGAATAGGATATTTTGCAAGCAACTAAGAAGGTTTGTTTTGGTTTTCTTTGATGATATTCTCATTTACAGTAAAACATGGGAAGAGCATTTGCAACAGTTAGAGATTGTGTTGAAAATCTTGCAAGAAGAGTCCTTATTTGCTAAATTATCAAAATGTGAGTTTGGGATGAAAGAACTACTGTATCTTGGGCACATTATTGGGCAAGAAGGAGTGAAGGTACACATGAAAAAAATCAGGGCTATCTTGGAATGGCCATCACCAAAAAATATTACCGAATTGAGAGGCTTTATTGGCATATGCACCTACTACAGAAAATTTGTGAAAGGGTTCTCCAAGTTGACTTCTCCACTCACTGATTTGACTAAGAAGGATGCTTTCAAGTGGGATGAAGAGGCTGAAAAATCATTCCAAAAAATGAAAGAGGTAATGAGTAGTTGTCCCATACTTGCACTTCTTGATTTTACTAAACCTTTTGTTGTGGAATGTGATGCTTCAGGTGGAGGAATAGGGGCTGTCCTAAAGAAAGGCCAACACCCCATAGCCTTTGAGAGCAGAAAGTTTCAGCCTCATGGAAAACTTTACTCCATCTATGATAAAGAAATGCTGGCCATTATGCATGCATTGGCCAAATTCAGACAATACTTGGTGGGCAGCAAGTTTGTGGTGAAAACTGACCATAATAGTCTAAGACACTTTCTCACCCAAAAAGATCTAAATGAAAGGCAACAAAAGTGGGTAAGCAAGATTCAAGCTTATGATTTTGATATTGAATATGTCAAAGGAAAGAATAATATAGTAGCAGATGCTTTGTCAAGAAGGCCTTCCTTTTCTATCATGGATATTGCCAAGGATTGGAAAAACATGCTACTAGTTGAATATGCCAAAGACAAATTTGCTTGTGATGTGTTGAATGGAATCAAAGGGGATGATAATTATAGGATTTTGAATGGGATGATATATTATAAGGGAATAATTTATTTAGTTCATAACTCCAAGCTCAAGTACCGAATTTTGCAAGAAGCACATGATTCCCCACTAGCGGGCCATCCGGGGATCTTCAAAACTTATAGACAGTTGAGGCAAAGATTTTTTTGGAAGGGGATGAAGGAAGATGTTCAGAAGTATGTGAATGAATGTAAAGCATGTCAACAAAACAAATCAGAACTTACATGTCCAGCCAGCCTATTACAACCATTGCCCATTCCGGAGCAAAAATGGGACAGTATTTCCATGGATTTCATCACCGGATTGCCTAAATCCTTAGGTAAGGATTGCATCTATGTGGTAGTTGATAGGTTGACAAAATTTGCTCATTTCTTTGCTGTTACATCATCTTTTAGTGCTGCACAAGTGGCTGATATTTTTTTCAAAGAAATCTTCAGATTGCATGGGCTCCCCAAGAGCATTGTCAGTGATAGAGATAGTAGATTCATGGGTGCTTTTTGGCAAGAACTTTTTAGATTGGTAGGCACTCAATTGACTCCAAGTACCAGCTATCATCCACAAACGGATGGACAAACAGAGAGGGTAAACCAATGGTTGGAAGGATACCTAAGAAACTATGTGGGAGGGTAGCAAAAAGCATGGGCAAAATGGCTACACTTGGGTGAGTTTTGCTACAACACCACTTATCATATGTCAATAAGAATGTCTCCTTTCAAAGCATTATATGGTTATGATGCACTTACATTTGCTGACATTATATTTGGTGATAGTAGAGCCCCAAAGGCTAAAGATTGGGTGGAAGAGAGCCAAGAAATTTTAAAGCTCTTGAAAGACAATTTGCAGGTTGCTCAAAATCAACAAAAAAAATATGCTGATAGACATAGAGAAGAGAGAACCTTTCAAGTCAATGATTTAGTATATTTAAGGTTGCAGCCCTATAAAAAAACATCTCGCAAAAAGAATGGAGCAGAAAAATTAAAACCAAGGTACTATGGGCCATACAAGGTAGTACGGAAGGTTGGAGAAGTAGCATATGAACTAGAACTTCCGGAAGGGAGTAAAATCCACAATGTATTTCATGTTTCTTGTCTTAAGAAAGCTCTTGGTAAGCAAATCATCACTTCAGAAATACTTCCTCCTTTGGATGATGAAGGTCAGCTCACACTTGTTCCGGAAAAGATTTTGAAGACACGGGAAAGAAGGTTGAGGAGTAGAATCATCAAAGAATATTTAGTGCAATGGAAGGACTTACCAAATGAAGATGCCACATGGGAAGAGGAGAAGATTTTGCAGCATCCAAATTTGAAATTGCTTGAGGACAAGCAATCTTGGGTGGGGAGGACTGTAATGTCCCCATTCAAATAAGTGCATAGTAAGACAATCCCATCAATCCTACTAGTTTCCTAGGTTGGATGGGCACATGTGGGATGGTAATAAGGAAACTAATAAATGATATTTAGACATTAGAAGGGTTCAAGCATTTAATAAATATGATGAATAAATAAATTCAAGAGAAATTCTAGGTGGCAAGTGGTTTTGGAGACATATGGAGGTGGTGGGACCCACACTAGCTTGATTTTTCAATGACACATGGCAGCTCTCTCTTGCCAATTCGAATTCATGGGAAGGTGAACACTCTTGGGTGAGTTGGTAAGTCATAACACACGGCATTGAGCATATTAGGTCGAAATGGGAAGGAATAGTAACCTCCATGGGAGAGGAAGAGTCAAATTGGAGACTAGTGGACACATGGGCTAGATTCCCTAGTTTTATGACAACAATAATGAAGCATCTATGACATTTTATGACAAAATTCAGACCTGACTTCTTACACCTGACAATTATGACATGTCAGCCCCAAAAATAGGCTCAAGAAGGTGCTCATGGAGTTGGAGGAATCTAAAGAGACTCAAATTCAAATTTGGGAGAAGATGGAAGGTTGGAACTAGGAGACAAGTGGCAAATGAGGAATATTTTCTAAATGAAAAATTATTGAATCTATTGAGAGGATTTCGACCCCTTGAAGGCTAATGTTGTTTATAAAATGTAGAAATCAAGTATGAGAATGGCTTTTGATGATTTGAGAAAAATTGCATTTGTGAAGAGAGAGCTAGTGGATGACTAGTTTCTTGCCTTAGCCAATTTCGAGGGTGAAAGATTCCCATCCAAGTTGGTGTTTGGAGAGGCCACTCAGGTATTTCATGGTTCTTTAATGGAGTTTTTATTTGTAGGTATCAGCTACAGGAAGTTTCATGGTTTGGTTTAGTGCAGCACTTTCTCTCCACCGTTTCCAGTTTTGAAGGCATATTCGTGCTCCTTAAGGGAGGGCGTTTTTGGTGAGCACTTGTGCTTCTTGAGAGAGCTTCTCATTATATATTTATGATTGTAATATCTTCATATACTCTATTATTCATATTCAGAAAGTCTCAGGTCGAAATACCCGCTGGTTGTATGCAAAACTATTGATTAATGAGCAAACAATGTCCATTTCCCCAATGCATTGATGTATGACACTATAATGTTGATTATTTCGAATGGATGGATGATTCTCTGATATATTTGTGATAAATATACTTCCATGGATGTCTTCTACAAGTTTCATGTACTGTACTTGAGAATTTGAAGCATTTTTACTCAGTTTAGTTGTATTGGGAGGTGAAATAGTGCCATTTCCCCAAGGGTCGAATTGGGGGTTTTTGCTGTTGAATGTGAGAGAGTTAGAATAGTATTAAAAATCAATTAATGGTGCATATGAGACCTTAATAACATACTTAACACATTATATACATATGTTCATAAATTTGTGGGAGTTTGGAGGCATTTGGAAGGCCATTTGCAGTGTTACCCGAGAGGGATTTGATGCACAAATTACTAGTCAAAATTACATATATTGATCAGAATATAAATCAAGTTTGAATCAGTATTTGGAGGGCCATAAAACATCCCTGAACCTTATATTCAAGTCTAAATACCATTCATACACTCCTACAGAAGATTTGGGAGCATTTGGGTTGATTTGGAGGTCAAAACAGTAAAACTAGTCAAAGGTCGAAATTGGGAAAAAAAAGTGGAAAATTGGGCATTTTAATAAAATTTGAAAAAATGATATTACACTTAATGGGCACCTTTGCTGACTATTTGCAAGGGTTTTGTCCCTTGGGTGATGATAATAATAATAATAATAATAAGGGAATGTTTGCTAGGGTCTATGAAATTTAAGGGAATGTTTCCTAGGGTTTGACTCTTCTAAATGAGTCATCTTGGAATATTTGCTCTAGTGTCCCCTAGATTGTACCAATTACAAAAACACTCCTCTAGATATCTATGTGGAGAGGAATGGAATGGAAATAAGCACGAGGCTAGGGAATACTATGTGGGATGCACCTTCCCATGCCACTTTAGTCCATTAATCCAGTATTTGGGGCAAGGGAGTGAACCCTAGTTTGGTAGGGCTGAAGAATCCTAGTCTATCACCCTAGGAAGGCCCTTTATGTTTGTTAAGATCCGATTACTAAATTTATAACAAGGGTTTGTGGTGCATGAGGTCAACCCTTGGTACTGTGGGTAAATTTGAATGTTATTTTAAAGGTGAAGGGGTAGCACATAGTGTAGACCGCAATAAATCAAACCAAGGAATGATTCTAGGGAACCTTAATCACAATTCCATCTCTTGGAATATAAATGTAAGGTTACAAACATATTCTGTATAAGAGATAAAATCATACATTATATCTAAAAAATTCTTGCAACAGATGAAAAATCAACTGGTGATCAAGATGAACATATATCTACTAATTCATTAAATGAAATGGAAGAAATACATTTAGATAAAAGAACCATTATAATAAGCATAAGACATTTGTTGCTTCAATCTAGTGGAAAATATTCCTCAATCCCGATCTATTCAACAAATTTAGTAGAGTTTCTCTTTGATACAATAGAAAAACACCAAAGGGACCCTTTGATCTCAATCCTAGGTCTATTATTCTTCTTTGTGTAAGAATGACTTCAAATAACATTTATAGCGAGAAAATTAATGAGGATGAGAGAAGGAATGGCATTAATGTTGTAGATTCCATTACGCAAAACCCAAAGAAAATTTAGTAGCCTATTAATATACAATTATCCTTCTTTTGTAAATGAGAAACAATCTCCTTTATAGCATGTAAAGAGAGAAATGTCAGACCTAAAAATTAGGTTAGAATTTCTTCCCTCTCCCCCAACATGAATGCATAATATACCTAGGGGAAGATAATATGGAGTACTGAAGGAGGTACCCAAGTGGAATATATCATGTAATGTGTACCTAAGGGAGAATAATTAATGTAATGTGGCCATAAAAAATGGATAGGCCCACTAGGTAGTTTTAAGGAAATATATAATAATGGGAGGTTATTTGGAATATGCCCCTAGGAATACTCATGAGAAAGTATCAATACATATGAGTATCATTGTATTGAGGTATGTGTGATGAATTAAATTGTAGAAAGCATTGCTTTTTGAGTGATTCCTTCCCTAAGGAGTATTTGATGGTCTTACCCTACCTTAATGGTTCTTCTCTATATATTGGTGTTATTCATATGGTGGGAAATTACATTAGTGGGAATATAAGTTGAAACATATTCAGCTTCAGTCTCAACTATTGGAAGAGCATTAACACTCCCATCACCTAATAAGGAACTTAATTTAGCTGCTCTTTCCAAGAGACAGGAATGCAAATAGCAAGCAACTCCTGGATAAGCTTCTTGGCCTGGTGGTATTCTTAATAGAAGATACATTTGTCGATAAGCTTGTGCCATTGTATTTTGGTTATTTCTAAAGTATAAGGGTTTTATATCATTGTTGTGATTCCATTTATGGGTAAATGATCACTACATAATGCTTCCATTTTTTCATATTCAACTATAATATAGGCATTTGAGTCCCTTTGCCAAATTCATTGATGAATTTGGAGCCAAGTTGGAGCTGTTGTAATTTTCCTTTTTTTTCACCTATAGTGGATTTCTTGGTACTAGCTCATTGCAATCTTTAATTGGATGGATACCCAAAAATAGCCAAAAAATCCTCTTTTTTCTATGCCAAAGGTGTCTTGTTAAAATAAAAAAAATTGGCAAAAGAATAAACTAAGTTGGTGCTCAACAAGTCCTCTTTTGGTCTTCAAAATTATATGGATGTAGCACTTATTCTCCCCATGATTACATAGGGTTTTTTGGATGAGACCAATTTATTGACTATCCATCGTTTGTGGCTCCTCTAGACATTTCATATGTTCTTTCCTCCATATGAAGGGGTCATGTTGGGGTTTTTGTGCAAGCCATAGGGACACATGTATTTTTATCATTGGTGGTCATATGTTGACAAGGCTAAGTCTACCCCATGCATTGTTTCATTGGAGGGTGAGTCTTATTTGAGATTCTAGCTAAGGTGGCGGGGTGGCTTCCTAAGGAATTTCCCATATTCTTTGAATGTCAGTGGTGATTGTGGACCTTCATCTTTGATACTTCTATGGTGAGTTGCATTATGTAGGTTTGTTTCCAAAATTTCCACAGTAGGAATTTTAGATCATGGACCATTGATCTTAAACATGAAGGAGAGATCTGACTATTAGAGGAAATTTGGATGAAAAATGGGCCTTTTAACCCCAAAGTACAATTTCTTGTCATCACATATTAGCCAATCAAAATGCTTTAAAATTCAAACAAGGTGCATGTAAAAAAATTGGAGGGAAAAAATAAAAACTACTTTTTTGGATCATATTTTCAACTTATCTCCTTGTAGGTTTACTCAAATTTCAAGCAGGGGGACTCGTTGGATGCATAATTATATTATGCATCCAATGAGTACCCATGTTTCATACTTTTAACAACATCCACACTGTGAAAAATTGAAAATACATTAAAAAACGTGTTTTCTCTCACTAGAAACACGTTTTTTAATGTATTTTCAATTTTTCATAGTGTGGATGTTGTTAAAAGTATGCAATACGGGTACTCGTTGGATGCATAATTTAATTATGCATCCAACGAGTCCTCCCGCTTGAAATTTGAGTAAACCTATAAGGAGATAAGTTGAAAATACGATCCAAAAAAGTAGTTTTTTTTACTTTCTCTCTACTATTATTTTATTATTTTTCTTAGGAGGCCCACTTTTTACCCAATTTTCCTCTAATCGGCGGCCATGGGCACAATGAATGCACGTGTGAGAGACAACTCACCATCCCCATGTGCAAACAGTTGTGATTAGTTGGCATACCCATTGAGATTAAATCTTGGCCATTGGCTAGGGTAGCGCTCCTAACAAATATCAATCTACTTGCCTTTGCGTGAACGACTAATATGAAGAGATGGAACCTACATGGTAAATATAAATTGTTACCAGGGAGGGGGCCCTTTCTATTACCCGTGGTCATGAAGATAATGGCTTCAGTGCCCTTTTGTCTGAGTTGGAGGGCCATGTGGCATATTTTGGTTAGTTACTAGAAGGTTGACTGGCTGAGTCTACCTCATGCATTACATCATTGGCAGTGAGTTGTTACTGAGATTCCAACTAAGGTGATAGGGAAGATCCCTGAGGAATCTTCTTTATTCTTCATATGTGTGATTGGAAACAACATCAACCTATGCATGAACTACTGCGATCAGTTGGCTCATATTTTCAAATCTGACCTTAATCGTTCACGGGGGGGGGGGGGGGGGGATTTATTACCCCCAATCATGTTAAAGTGTGTGATGGTTAATATTTGGCAAGGATAAGCTACACGATGAATCATATTCATTCATAGGGATCTTCCTTTTGTACCTCTCGAGCATGTTGAAGTGTGAAAATGGACAAGATTGAGCATTAGGAAGTTGCACCATATATCATAGTCACTCATGGGGGACCCCTTCATAGTACCACCCGATCATGTTATTGTGCGTAGATGACCACAATTAAATGTTAAGAGTTGCATGATGAATTCATACCATTTGTGGGGGACCCCTCATTATTACCACCTAAGCATGTCACTATGCGTGAATGGTTCAGATGGAATGTGGTGGAGTTGCATGTTGCATCCATACCATTCAAGAGATCCATCCCCTATTATCTCTTAAGCATGTACTTTTTCACGAACGACCGATATGGGGAATTTACTAATATCATGGAAAATATGCACTATTCGCAGGATTTCTCTTTGTTAGAACATATTTACCCTCTCCATAGCATAAATATATCACCTAGGGACTTAGATCTTGGTCTCATAATTACACTTGTCCAAATTTGACTAAATTTTACCATCAAGCCACTAGAGTAATTCATCCCTAGATACAAGGGAGTATTTTTCTATTTTGGACTATGGAAGTGGTCCTCAAGTCTATTTCTAGAAGTTGAGGGCACATTCCTTCATTTGGGGATCCTTTCCCTAATTTTAGGGTCCTACACTGTGCGTTTGAGTTGTGGAGTGATTCTAGGGAGTCTTTTCCAGTAATCAAGGACTATAAGCACCTCTCTTTTCTGTTTTGATCTAGTAGCACCAGGGAAATTTTTAGGGGTGAAATTTCACCAATTGGCTATTTTTGGGGACCTTTTTTCAAAAACTAAATCCGCTATTTCATCATTTTTAGTCTCTAATATCGCCTATATTTACATAAAATATGTTTTTTTATCATAATATTTACAAGTTTCAGCAGTAAATTGTATGTTTCATATTTAATATTAGCCTACCAATCTATCTACATATGCTTTTTTCAATCCAAAATAATCGCCTAGAATATATACTCAAGTATACTTTTATAATCATTAAAAAATACCCTGATTAGCACCCCCTTGAGTCTTGTTAGTAGATTCCTCACATGCATGAGTCAATCATGTAGTTGTTCCTTGCTTTTAGGTGTTTAAGCCTCCACTTGTCCGCTTAGGTTAATAATGAGGTTGTTACCTCATCTCTAAGAGATTCCATGGCTAATTAATGGTATTTGAGCTTAGTTAAGCCCTAACTAGGTTTTCATGCACTAGAGGTCAATTCAAATTCCCTACCTAAGTGATTTGAATTGCCTATATGTAGTGGTTTCTTTATTATTTGCAAATAAAAATGGAATAGTGTGTTTCTGAAAGAGCTTTTGCATCTCTTTTGTATTATTGATGAATGTCATAATTTTTTCACTTAATTAATCACTTGCAAACAATATTACTACTTGTTTTAGTTTCTAGATCTTATGCTCCAAAATATTATATTCAGATCTTGTTATTTCGTGATAACATTCTCATGTGTGAATGGATGAGATCTGTTGATCTAGCCTGAGATGTTTTTCCTTGTTTAAAGGTTCATGGTTCTAAATGTTAGACTTGAATTCTATCAACTCCTTGATGATTGATGAGCCCTATAAACATGCTTAATTCATTCCCTGCATTCAAATATGTCATTTGGTTAAATTGCAAAATCTGGCTTAGGATGAGCCTCACAAACAAAACTAGATTTTGGGTCGTGAGCCTTTTTAGGTGACAACATCAGCTCCTTATGTGGGATGGCTCCTCCTTGTGAGATGTAAAGAATCTAGAGAGAATATCCAGGGTGAGTAGATCAATTCCTTATCCATTGGGATATGGAGGCAAAATTGGGCATGGAGTAAAAAAATGGCTTCTTCTCAAACCCTTCCTTTACGATAATAGATGGAAAATAACACAAAGAATTGGAAATGTTGGAATTGACTAGGAAAACTGAAAACATGTGTACATAACCTAACTAATAGGTGGGCCCAGTAGGTGACATGGAAATTCTAGTGCAACCATGTATGTAGTTTTATAAGGCTATGAGACCCATTCATGAAGAAGGCTGATGTGATGGTGGATGGCCTTGGGGTTTGGTGGTCAAAAGGATGGGGTAATGCATCTACAATGGATTAAAAATGTGCCCAAGAGGGGAAAGAATTGCTTGAAGCACAAACCAAGTTATAACCACAACCAACAATCGCAAAATCGTCATGAAAATGAGTACGAATGGAGGATAACATGCATGGGTTATGATTTTCCAACACTTTCTTTAATGCTTTGTCTTGTGGACGTTATCCTTCATCCATGTTGAAATTGGACCTTCATTACAGGTTTCTTCTTCAATGTATTTAGGCTTGGATGTAAGTGTATAAATCAAACCATATTTTTCATAGAGTACAGAATCTACACATTTTAGTGGATTCCAAGTCATACAATCCTCTTTGCTTCCTCTATAATCTTCATGATATTTTTTTATATTGAATCTTTAAACCCCTGTGCTTTGGAGGAATATGAAATCATCATATATTTCTAGCCCTTAGCCAGTGTTTTCTCTTTGTCATTTATTCCCAGTTAAAGTGAAAATGTTGATGGTGAAGATATCCTTCTATTTGATGCTCATTTCTAGTCAAAAAATATCCTAAGCATCCATTTACAACAATGTATCATGAGAGAGAAGGATATTCCTTATTATTTACTCCATAGCCTACACGCTACAAATCACCATATTCCTTGCTTGTATCATATGGTTGCTAGCTATTTTTGGAGATGGAAGGATATGGCTAATCATCATCAATTTTAATAGGTTCTTCCTCAAACCAACATGCTAGCTCAAGAGACTCTTCATCTTCCTTGTTTGTATCAACTGATTCCAACTATTTTCACACTTATAGGGAAGTGACCAATCATCATTTGTTTTAACCATTTCTTCCTAAAGATGATATGTTAACCCATAAATATTTTCACCTTGAATGTGCTCTTAAATATTTATGTACAC
Source organism: Larix kaempferi (assembly GCA_027924585.1). Lineage (NCBI taxonomy): Eukaryota > Viridiplantae > Streptophyta > Pinopsida > Pinales > Pinaceae > Larix > Larix kaempferi. The sequence continues at coordinate 7,884,386 of BSBM01000374.1, read as the reverse complement.
CCCCATTTCATTTAGATCCGATGGCCCATTATACTAAAATTTTTGTTCTTCATAAGTATTAGACTCAATGGATTCCCTTAATAGCTGATTTTGAAATTTTGATGGAACATCACATGTTTCCCTCCTATCTTCTTTGGATTCTAGCAATGTTAGGAGGCCCTCATATAAACAAGGATTGGATCTAAAGTATGCATTGTAGCTTTAGATCTTTGCTCACCTTAATTTTCTTTGGGAAAATGGGGGTAATAGGAATCGAATAATTTGGGAGTTAGCATGTTTCCTTCTAGCTCTAATGCATCATCAATCATGGAGACCAAATCTGGGGACTACTTCTCTTCAAGAAGTAGTGAAAAATGAAAATCATGGGCAACAAAATAAATTGTCATGGATACAACCTCTAAAGGATTTATATTTTTAGGGATCTCATGATGAGATTTGAGAAATGTATCCTTAAATGTAGTCACACTCTCATCATTACCTCTTCTCAAAGAATAAAAATTTGTTAAGAGTTGAAGAAGGTCCTTTCTATTTCCCCACCTTCATAGGAAAAGCTCATGTAGTTGTGGACAAGTTGATATGGAGTTGGATGCTAGGTTCCTAAGCCAAGGACAAGCCTCCCCTTCTAAGGAAAATACCAAAAGACGTATGACCACATACTCATACTGAACAAGGAGGCTATTAGTGAAATATTGTAAAGAGTTGAGGTGTTGGTCACCATCCTTAGGATCATTTCCATTAAACTTTGAAAGGTTTTTCAAGTATCCTTTAGGAAAGGGGTTAAGGATTTTTGGCAATATCAAGGGCTGGAATATTGCTTCTATCCAAGGATTTAAAGGCTATTTGTTGATCATGGTGACAACTAATGCAGATGATGACTCATTTTTTTCATCATTACAACCCTCTGAGAAAAAGGATTAGGGATAACAAAGAGGTGTAGGAAACTATACTCTCAAGAGATATTGGAATATACTAATTCAGAGCAAAAATGCAACTGAAATAAGGGATTCGACAAGGATTTTACAAGAAAACTATATCAAGTGATTTTCACGATGGGATTCGAGAATAATATAGAATAGAACTTAGAAACCCAACCTAGATGAATGGTATTGCTAAGAATTTGGAGGAAATAGAGATGTATGTGGTTTAGAGCCTATAGTGTTCACCATTTCAAGTGTTGAACTAATGTGGATTTTCCAGGAGAGATATGTTTCATCACAAGTTACTACTTTCTCACCATAAGTAGTAGATACATTTGCAACAATGGAAATATGGCTTTATTCTTCTTAGTGGTGTCATCAATTACTACCCAACAGATGGAAATTCTACAATAGAATTGACTAGAGGTGTTGGATTTCATTAGACATTCGATTTGGCTTAATATTAGTTAGTGTATTCCTTGAACGGATTTGAAAAAAAATGTGCAATGAATTCTAAATTCTCTATGGAAATGGTGCTAGTCCATATGTTTTCCCTCATGTTGTACCCCTCACAAAAACAGTCCTCTAGATATATGTGTGGAGAGGAATGGAATGGAAATAAGCACAAGGGAAGGGCATACTGTGTGGGGTGAAAATTCCCACACCACTTTAGGCCATCAAGCCATTCCTTAGGCCAAGGGAGGGAACCATGGTTGTTTGGTAGGGTTGAAGGATCCTACTCTATCACCCTAGGAAATCATTTTCTATCTACTAAGCTCTATTGATTGCATTGAAAAAAAGGGTCTATGGTGCATGAGGTCAAACCTTACTGTTGGGGATAGCTTTGAACTTTATTTTAAAGGCAAAGGGGTAGCACACAATGCAGACTACAAGAAATCAAACCAATGAATGTTCTAGGGTGCTTTAATCACAGTTCCATTCCATGGAAGATAAATGTAAGGTTACAAACAAAGTCTGTAGAAGAGAGAAAATCATACATTCTATCTAAAAAAAACTTGCAATAGACAAAAAATCAAGTAGGAAAGATGAACATAGATCCATTGATACATTAAATAAAATGGAATTTCATGAATTCAGAGAAGAGAACCATTATAACAAGCATAATACATTCGTTGCTTCAATATGGTGGCAAATTTACCTTGGTCCTGATCTATTCAACAAATTCAAAGTTGTTCTTTGATAAAATATAAAAACACTAGAATGGGCCCTTTGATCTCAATCCTGTGTCTATTGTTCTTATTTATCTAAGAATGACTTTAGATAACATTTATAGTAAGATGTACTGATGTCACAGATCCCATTGCATTAAACCCAGATAAATTTAGCATCCTAATAGTATACAATCACCCTCCTTTTGTAAATGAGAAACAATCTCCATTATATCCTATTGAGAGAGAAATGTGAGACCTAAAAAACATGTTAGAATATCTTCCCCTTCCCATGGTAAGAATTCTTTCCTTTTCCTTTGTCATATTCAACTAAAATAGAGACATTTGAGGCCCTTTTCCATTATTGAGGATGAATATGGACTTCTTGTAATTTTTCCTTTTTATCCCTATAGTGGATTTCTTCGTATCTCATTGTGATTTTTAATTGGATGGATGCCCCAAAATAGCCACAAATTCCCCTTTTTGTTATGCCAAATGTGTCCCGATTAATTGAAAAAAATAAATATGGCAAAAGAATGAGTTAAACTGGTTCCCATTTGATCCTCTTTTGGTCTTCACAATATGCTTGTAGCAGTTATTCTCCTGGTGATTACATGGGGGTCATTGGATGAGAATGGTTGATTGCTAATTTGCTGCTCGTAGCTCCTCCAAACATTTCATATGTTTTATCCTCCAAACACATGAAGGGGACATGTTGGTGTTTTTTCATTTTTCTATGATTCAGAGGGACATGCATATTTTTATTATTGGTGGTCATAAGCTAACAAGGTCGGGTTTGCCCAATATGTTGTTTCATTGGCGGGTGAGTCTTATTTGATATTTTGTATGAGGTTGGTGGGGTAGCTCCCTAAAGAATTTTCCATATTATTTGAATCTTGACGATGATCATGGCTCATCTTAAACGAGAAGGAGAGATATGATCCATTGGTGGAAGGGTTGCATGTGTGATAGGTGGTTGGCCCTCCCCTTGCATGAAAATTTGTGATCATCCGACCTGCCCATCGAGATTAAATCTTGGCCATTTGTGATGTAGTGCTCATACCAAGTCTCAATTGCATGGATGAGATGAAGCAATGGAATGTGCTAAAAAAATCTAGGTTGTTCACAGGGAGTGGGGCATTTCTATTACCCATGATCATAAATAAAATGGAATCAAAATTTTTTTGTCTGATTTGGAGTGCCACGTGGCATATTCTGATTGGTTACAGGAAGGATGACTAGGATGAGTCCACCCTACACATTACATATTTGGAAATGAGTTGTTGTTGAGTTTTCAACTGAGTTGGTGAGGTGGATCCCTAAGGAATCTCCTTTATTCCTCATACATGTGATTGGTGACAACCTCGACCTGTGCACGGGTGACTATGATCAGTTGGCCCATATTTTTAGATCTGATCTCACCAGGGGGGTTCTTTTATTACCTACCCTTGATCATGTTAAAGTGTGTGAATAATTTAGATTTGGTAAGGAGAATTTGTGTGGTGAATGGTATCCATTTTTGGGCGCCCCTCCCTTTGTACCTCCCAAGTGTTAAATTTTCAGAATTTACTTCAATCTGATCTAGGATATTAACTGAGAGAACAACATGTACAGCAAATCTACATCATATCAATCATGGACACAATAATGCAAGCACACAAGAGACACAGAGTTTACTTGGGGAAAACCATAAAGGTGAAAAACCCAATAACTTCCTCAGAGATAGATAGATCAATGATACAACCAGAATACAAGAGATAGTCTTCTCCTAGAAGCAGAGCCTCCTCCTCCACAAGTGCGCCACTCTCCCAAGTGTGAGTGAGAGAATAGAATGTGTAAAATGAGAGAGACACACTCTCTATTTATACACTAACTTGACTTGACCTTTACTCAACTAGGTCGGCCTCAACTTAACCACTTAACATAATGCTGACTGGGCCGACCCCCACTAGGGTGGTCTAATAACCCTTTGAACCACATGGCCAACCTCTAATAGGGTGGTCTAATAACCCTTTGACCCACATGACTTATACAGGGCCGACCCCAACAAGGTGGTCTAATAACCCATCAAGTATAAGTTACGACACTTACAATATAAATGACGACACTTCCGTATAGAGGAATAATAACATCTCTGTAGGAATACAACCACTTCCGTATAGAGGAATAATAACATCTCTATAGGAATACAATATACATATATGTAAAATACATTCCGAAGTTACATATACATCAACACTCCCTCTTAACTAGGAAGGTATTTCTCGACACAGGTCTTCTGGCACAAGTCATCTTCTCTGGATCATCGTCACTGGATAATCGTCATCGAGTCATCATCATCGTCACTGCTGCTGCTATCTCGATCAATCTCTGAATCTACTCGTCATAGGAAGTTCTACAGAGCTAGTCCTTTTTCATACTGGATGTAGGCCCACCACCTGCAGGTCTTCATCATCTGTGCGAACGGTCTGATAGAGGTGGCCTCTCAGGACTAATTTTATGTGCGGATGCAATACCGAAAAGAGTATCTCAGGAACATTTATGTGCCTAAGCATGACCGACAAGATCTCCCAAGACTGATTACATGCATCTCCTCCATAATACCTTTAAAGAGCATCCCAGGAACATTTATGTGCCGCAACATGACCGGCAAGATCTCTAAAGAGCATCCTAGGATTTATTACGAGCACACAGCTCAACCTCTCGGATCTCCAGGACTGATTACATGTGGATAGACAAAACCTTTAAAGAGCATCCCAGGAACATGTATGTGCTGCAGCACGACCGACAAGATCTCTAAAGAGCATTCCAAGACTAATTACGAGCACACAGCTCAACCTCTCGAATCTCCAGGACTGATTACATGTCTCCGTAGTAATACCTCATCCCAGGACTGATTACGAGCACATAGATCAACCTATCGGATATCTGAGGACTGATTACATACTACATAGCAATACCGGAAAGAGTACCCCAGGAACATTTATGTGCCGCAACACAACCAGCAAGATCTCCCAGGACTGATTACATGCTATTTTCACAACCTGCCACATATCATCTCTGACCTCCAAGTATCAACCTGATACTCATGATCCAATGGATCATCATCGCACGAGGCTTCATCCTGATCATCATCACTGCAACATCCTGCTGCATGTCATCTAGAGCAACATCCTAAAGCTCGTCATCCATGATCATCCTGATCATACAATGCATCTACCTAATGCATACCAAGTATCTACCTGATACATATCATCATACATGATCCACCTGATCATACAGTGTATCCACCTGATACAAATACAAATACATGATACATATCACCATACATGATCCACCTGATCATACAATGTATCCACCTGATACATATACAGATACATGGTCCAAGCATCCAACATGATGCATATACAAAAATACATACAAGTGATCCAACTGATCATATCCAGCATCCAACATGATGCGTACATACATATACATATAAATGATCCAACTGATCATATCCAGCATCCAACATGATACATATATAGAGCAGTAACTGGAGCATCGTCCTGATGCTCATCATCCAGCGCTTATATCCACAGCCATGTGAAGGATCCTCCTTCCAACATGCTTGGAATGGCTTCTCTAAAGGTGTCCATCACTTCTTCCTCGAAGTGTCATCAATCTGAAGAACACCAAGCCTCTCCCTAATGTACTCGAACTTCACCCTGACTAGTGGCTTCATCAGCACATCTGCAATATGCTCGTCTGTCGCAATGTACAGGAGCTTCACAGCTCCTCTCTACACCATATCCCTGATATAGTGATATTTTATCTCTATGTGTTTCAACCTGTCATGAAACACTGGGTTCTCGGACAGCTTCACACAACTCTGGTTATCACAAAAGATACTAGTAGCATCCAACGGGAAATCAGATAACTCAAATAGTAGCTTCCGTAGCCATACTGCCTCACAACTAGCTGAACAGGATACAACATACTCTGCCTCAGCTGTACTCAGTGCTATGTAGGACTGCTTCCTGCTAAACCAAGAGATCACACCTGATCCCATACTGAAGCAGCATCCAGATGTGCTCTTCCTATCTGCAGCACTGCCAGCCCAATCTGAATCAACATAGCCCTACAGGTTAAACTTTTGATTCGCTTCATACTTGAGCCCATAATCCACTGTACCCTTCAGGTACCTCAGAACATGCTTTACAGCAACCAGGTGAACACTCCTCGGATCCGCCAGGAACTGGCTCAATGTGTTCACCACAAAGAAAATATCTGGTCTCGTGTTCGTCAGGTACATCAAGGACCCAATCATCTGACGATACACAGTGACATCAACTGGATCAGATGAAGCATCACACAGAAACTTCAGGTTCAATGCCATAGGTGTGGCCATAGCCTTGCAGTCCATCATCCCGAACCTCTTCAGGATCTCTACTGCATACTTCCCTTTTCCAAGGAAGATTCCATCTGCACTCTGCCACACCTCCATGCTAAAAAACAATAGTGCATCATCCCCAAGTTCTTCAACTCGAACTCAGCAGCAAGCTTCCTCTGCATGTCGGCAATCAATCTATCCTCACCTGTTACAAATAGGTCATCCATATACAAAAGTAGTATCACTGGATTGCCTTCCTCAATTTTGTAGTAAAGGTTGGAATCCGCTTTACTCTTGGTAAATCCCAAACTGGATAGAAAGCTGTCTATCCTACCAAGTTCAACACACACATATATGACTACACCATTCAAGAAGGCTGTTTTGAAATCCATCTGGTGTATCTTCTATTTCATCACTTTTATATTTCTCTATGCTGCCATCTGAAGCATGCTTGATCTGATAGTTCCATTTGGAAGTCACAACAGACTTCCCTTCAGGTCTTGGGACCACATCCCAAGCATCATTCTTCATGATCGACGTATCATGGCATTCTTCCCATATCCTGGGAACTTCAATATCTTCAATAGATAATTTTGTTGCTAAACAAATGTTGTAGTTCTTCTTTTGTAGGTGATGGTATACGATCTTTCCTACACAACAAGTTAAATTGCATGATTAGAAAACATCTCATAGTTTTCAGAACAAATTCTTACACATAAAGAAATATGTCATACAGTCATGCAATTATCTTAGCCAATGCTTCAATACAACATTTATCCATATTCCGTAACTTTCTAGATGCCTTCCAATCTCTACCAGAACATTGTTAAGAGTGTGCACAACTCCTAACATGTCAGCAAAGAGGCTTCATTCTAGATAAGTAGCAATGGAATGTTGTACAGTGCCATAGGCCACTTACCCATGCATATTAGTAGTATACTGTTCATCAATGCAACTATTCTAATATGCATAATACACAACCTAATTCTAGGAACATCAGTATATACATTATTGAACAGTATTATTTAAACAATAAAATATGCAAGTAATGACAATTCAAATATTTATCTTTGTTTGTTTGTTGGGTTGACTCCCTCAGTCTTTGCTTCTTTTCTGCAACTCCATTCTTATGTGGATTGTGAGAAGTGGTCAACTCCCTCTGAATATCTGCATCCTTGCAGAAACTACTGAAGTGTGCTCCTTTGCTTTCTTGCAAGAACAACTGGAGTGTGCTCCCTCTTGATCTTTGCTTCCTGGATTACCTGTCCTTGAACTTACATCCATCCTTAATCACTATGCATGCTTATTAGTATCATCATTGTGTTATCCTTGAGGTCTCATACATAATCACACATTTATTAGTATAATCTTAATACTATCAAAACACAATAATCTTAAACATGTATATTCATGACCATTCACGGATAATAAACATTAGTATTCCAGGTTTCAGGGAAGTCTTCTTTTACTCATACACATTCTTATCTGATCATAGGACTCTTCTGGTTAGTTGAATCATCAATCAAGATAAGAGATATAATATGCATAAAACCCGTGATTATTCAAAACTATACCTTCATGATTCTTCTGGTTCGTCATATCATCAATTATGGTAAGAAACATAATATGCATACAACCATGATTATTCAAACCTATGACTTCATGAATAATCATTATCAACAACACAACAGTATAAGATCCTAACACAAGGTAGGATTCTAGCTTGATATAGGAAAAACATACCTGGATTAGCATGCTAGCTAGTTATGTCTAACATACCCGCATAATGTCTTCTGGTTCTCTTCAGTGACTTGTGCTAGTAACCTGCATGTCTCATAAGTTAACCATTGTAGAACCAAGTTATACATACCTCGAAAGTAGATCTTCTATGTAATCCATGACAATGGATGAATCTTTGTCTTCATGTCACCATGAGCATATGTTCTCGAAGTAGAACATGATTTGACTTTCTTGGTGTACCTTTTGTGTTAGCAAACAACATAAACCTCATACAACATCACAATGCATTAGTACAATCATAAGTTTCAAAACCTTAATCAATGAATATCTTCTATTAAGGTGATACGACAAGTCCAGTAATTAATCAAGATTGTACTGTAATGATATGAAGACAAACATATGCTAAACTTAACCATGAAACATACCTGTAAGCCATACCTGTCAAGATTGTTTGTAATCTTCTTATGGAAGGCCTTAGCCTCATCTCCCTCTGAGACAGGAACTTCTTCACTTATGTAGGTGACCAATCCATCTTCTTCTAGGATTAACCCAATCCACTTGATTTGCAAGAACTTGACCTGGAGCTGGATTAGGGTTTGTCAAAGAAACCCCAAAAATTCAAACTTTGAATTTCAATCTTCCGAAAGTATAGAAATATGCGCCTTGATCAGCTGATCAAGTTGGTATATTCAGAATTTGAAAACTGCAAAGTTTCACCCCTCGAAATTGCCTTTTAGATTTCCGGATTCACTAGGAGGACCCTGAATTAGGGTTTGAGTTTCCCGGAGCTTCACCCAACCAAAAGATTTGATTCAAAACTCTAAGCTTCGATTTTTCTGAGGAGCTTCCAGCCGTGGTCACAGATTTCCAAAATTCCAATTTTTGCAGAAGCCCTAATTTTCCATCTTTCCGATCAAAGTCTTGAACTGGGGTTTGATCAAGCCCAACCTTCTACCCAACCAAAAAATCTGATCTTGGTCTCTGAATTTTGATTTTGATGAGTAGCATCCAGCCGTGGTCTCCGATTACAAAAATTCCAACTTTCTCCGAAGCCCTAAATTCCGGAAGCCATGAATGAAGGTACTCAAAAATAATTTTTTGACATAAATATGTACCCGATTGTTTTTGGTGTGACTCTGAACTTTTTGATCCACAGGGTCTGAAAATGTTTCTCGAGATAGCCTGAACTGTTATCTTTCCATCCCGATAGATCTGACCTCAATTGGATTCTCTGAGAGAGAGTTATGCCAAGTGTCGCAACGTGACCTGTTTATGGGATAATACAGGAGAGCGAACTTGTATGGCGTTCCACGTGTCACTGGTTCAACTTCGGCCTCTAAAAGATTTTCTTGAGATATCCTGACCTGTTATCTTTCCATCCCAATAGGTCTGACCAAAATTGGATTCTATGAGAGAGAGTTATGCCAAATGTCGCAACGTGACCTGTTTATTGGATAATACAGGAGAGCGGACTTGTACGGCGTGCCACGTGTCACTGGTTCCACTTCGGCCTCTGAAAACTTTTCCTGAGATATTACAGTCTGTGCACTACCTGTCACTTTTTACGAAATTTCATTTGGAGTTTCCTATCCCAAGTTATGACCTTTTTCCCAAGGTCACCTGATTTTGACTCAAATCTGGAAGAGGCAGAAACCCTATATTGTACAAATCATAAATCACAAAGTAAAACGAATTAGAGGTTGTCCTTTGGACACAAGGTACATGGGGATCTGATATTCGACCTGTAAAATTTTCATATCCGAAAACATTTCCAAAACGTATTTATAGTGAAAGTGCTACGATGATTGGTTTTTGCTATTTCAAGCCCTAGCATCGTAAGTGCAACAAGTGTCATACATGCCATATCATGCCTTCTTTCAGGCTAGCTCTGATACCATGTTAAATTTTCAGAATTTGCTTCAATCTGATCTAGGATATTAACTGAGAGAACAACATGTACAACAAATCTACAGCATATCAATCATGGACACAATAATGCAAGCACACAAGAGACACAAAGTTTACTTGGGGAAAACCATAAAGGTGAAAAACCCCAATAACTTCCTCAGAGATATATAGAGCAATGATACAACCAGAATACAAGAGATAGTCTTCTCCTAGTAGCAGAGCCTCCTCCTCCACAAGTGTGCCACTCTCCCAAGTGTGAGTGAGAGAATAGAATGTGTAAAATGAGAGAGACACACTCTCTATTTATACACTAACTTGACTTGACCTTTACTCAACTAGGTCGGCCTCAACTTAACCACTTAACATAATGTTGACTGGGCCAACCCCCACTAGGGTGGTCTAATAACCCTTTGACCCACATGGCCGACCCCCAATAGGGTGGTCTAATAACCCTTTGACCCACATGACTTATACAGGGCTGACCCCAACAAGGTGGTCTAATAACCCATCAAGTATAAGTTACGACACTTACAATATAAATGACGACACTTTTGTATAGAGAAATAATAACATCTCTATAGGAATACAATATACATATATGTAAAATACATTCTGAAGTTACATATACATCAACACCAAGCATGTTGACGTGCATAAATGGACGAGATTAAGCATTAGGAAGTTACATGATAAATCATGACCATTCATTATTGGTACCCGTTGGCTTAGTAGATCATATTATATGTCTGCCTCCCATGTTTCAAGGATGAAACATATTAAGGGGTGTGGAATGTTATGTACCTAGGGAGGATAATATGGGGCACCTAGAAAGGTGCCCAAGGGGATATTGTATGTAATGTGGTCATAATAATGAAATATGCTCACTTTGTAGTTAGAGGAAATAATATAATAATAAGGGCTAGTTGGCATAGGCTCTTTAGGAATACACTTGAAAAAGTACAAATATATATGAGTATCATGTTGTTGGTGATATGTGTGATGAATTATAGTGTAGCAAGGATGGCTTGTGGAGTGATTCCTTCTATAAAGAGTAATTGCTAGTGTTATCCTACCTTAAGGGTCTTTCTTTATATCTTGGTGTTATTCTTAGGGTTTGGTTTTTGTAAAGCATAAGGGTTCTACATCTTTGTTGTGGTTCAATTTCTAGGTTAAGGATTACTACACCCTCTAGTCCTATTCCTTGAAGCCTCTGACCATTATCTCGAATCATTGGACTCCACCTCCAACTGGATTTAAGAAACTTAATTTCGATGGTGCTTCAAAAGGAAATCTATGCTAGACAAGATATTGTGGAGTAATATTTGATGATTGTGCGGAAATAGTATGGATCTATGCAAGCTTTCTTGGTATAGAAAGCAATAATGCAACATAACTCTTTGCTTTAGAGTATGGTCTTTGGCTTTCAATTAGATAAATCTTTCAAAAAGTATGGTTGAAGGAGACTCCCAGATAATATGTTAACAAGGGTACAAAACGACTCTCGAGTTAGCAAAATATCTAGCAATAGGAAACTAGAAGGACTTGAACATCTAGCTCATTCTTTCACTCATATTCTAGCTCTCATCCCCTCCCATGATTGCCAATTAACCAAAAAAACGTTCAATCTGTTGGCTAATGAAGGATTTATGTATGATGAAGACGTCTTGGACACATAGTGACACCTTGCTCCAATTGTTGCTTTAACTTCAAATTGTGTGAACCTTGTTGAAAGAGACTACAACTCCCCGAATGGAGTGTTAGCAGGGATCAACCTTATCGACATGTAAAAAGGTAAAAAATGTAAAATTCTAAACATGAATGTTGAACACCATGGGTCTCGTTGATTAAGAAATTATAAAGCCAGTTTATCCTTGCAATTTTTTAATGAGATGGAGTGGGAGGCAAATGAACTTTCAAACTTATTTGATGTATATACTTACATAGTTAATGTTTTTATTCAATACTATAAAAACTAGCTATTGAAGGTGAAGATGGAATTCTCCCTATATTTCTCTTGAACAAATATACCGGGAAAACAACTCTTTGGCTGATAAACTATCAAAACTGGCTCCTGAAGGTGAAGATGGAATTCTGATATGGGAAGAAATTATGGATTCTATGACTCTGGATCAAGGATCTTTTTATTTTCTGGAGTAAGATCCATTTTTTGAGGATGTTGTTTTCTGTATGATGTTTTTTGTAGATAGCCCCAGATATCGCTTTTTGATATTTGGATGAACTATGTTTACAATTTTTGTAACATTTGAACAATATGGTTTTATAGCATTTTTATAAGCTATAAAGGACTATCGTTGTACTATTTGATTTATTTATAAATATCAATAGTATGCTTTTTTTTGCTGAAAAAAATAAAAATTCCCACGTTGCCTTTTTTTAGTTATCTCAAACTAGAGAATCATTTTGGTGTGCAAGATATTTCTACTCATTTTTCACTATGGTATTAAGAAGATAAGGATCCTGATCAAGAATTATGAGTGCAATTGCAAATCCTATAGGGAGGATAAGTGTTAACCAATGTATGCAAATAAAAAGGAACTATCATAGCAAGTAACATCATTTAAGCATTGCCTCTTGGGATAAGTTAATAGTCTTTAATTGAATTTAAATCACCCACTATATTGTTCTAGGTAGCAACTTCTGAATAACATTGTTGTAGATGACAACACATAATGGTAATTGCAATTTGTATGTCTTAGATCCCTCTTGCTACTTTCATCCTTTTTACATTCATTTTCATAATATATATGTCCATCATATTATGAAAGAATGTGGAAACAATGTACTCTATACCAGTATAGATCCATTAAGTACCTAAGGCATCCAATTTCTTGAAGTGTTATTTTTTTAATGAGGTTTTATTTTGTGATTTAAATTTTTCATTTATTTATGTATAGTTTTAAAGATAAATAGATTTTGTTATATTTAATTGTTGACATTTTGTATCCCACATATAAATACGATAAAATAATTAAATTAAAAATAGCTATATTTGATGTAAATATAATTATTATATCATTGTAAAGTAAGAATGCAATTTGTAAATTGGTGTCATAAAAGGAAAAACAAAAAACAAGGTGCCTAAAAAATGTACTTTCAAGCCATCCAACGGACTAACAATAAAGTCAACGGTTGACTTCGCTGCTTGTCCGTTGGAGGTATTGGAACTGCCGACTCTGCCACTGCAGTTAGACCCGACCGGTTCTTGGGAAACACGGTCGACGTAAGTGGAAGTGTAGACTGTGGAACCGACTTTGAGGTAATCCCGTTCGGTGCGGGCAGGAGGATCCGTGCGGGCATGAGCATGGGGATCTGCATGGTTCAGCACAGGTTGTGCCTTTGCTCGCGGCACATCTTTACAATTAAAACAGTGAGTTAGGAAGACATTGGAACTGTTTGGTACACGCCTGAGCTTAAAAAACTTCCTAGTGGCGTTACATATTTATTCATTTAAGCGGAGATGGGTGCATCAACAGTGCAGTATTGCAGTATTCAATGTTGTTGTGGCGGAATGTGAGTAGATGGTTTTGATTCAAATAATTCATGTTTACATCTCTTAACAACATTAAATACTAAGCTGCAAGATAAAAATTAAGCCTCGTCCTACAAAAATATAATAAAATTCAATGAAACAAATCTTCCCTACCAACCAAAGCAAGAGTAGTGGAGTGGACGAGGCTGAGTTCAGCCTGAAAGTTTCCTTCACCACCGCGCGGTGCAACTACAGAAGCGGTGGTGCAACTATAGAAGCTTCTGGAGGTCTGACTCCTTCAGCCTCCTCCGATCCCGTCACACAGCGGAATGGATTTCTTCTTGGCATCTTTTCATCATCTTTGGATGGTGTATCAACTCTATCATTGCCCATTCCAAGATTTGACCATTCTTGCTGTGAACATATCTTGCACAAGGTTTTCTGAAAACTGGTCATATTGAAATTGGTTTTTTTAAATGATAGAGTTTTTATAATTAATATGTATTATATATCTTTTTAAATGAGAGAATTTTTATAATCAATATGTATTAAATGTTGTAGAGGTTCCAACATATATCTCATTTGCAAAAATAATTGAAAGGCCCCTCCCTCCTTCAACATCGAAACGCCCACTAAGTTAAGGACGCTGGGGTCACGAATCACTGGTCCATGCCTCCGATCCTCGCATGCATGGTTGATCTATCTGCGGTCGATCGTCTGATAAGGGATGGGACGACAAGTTGAATGAAAAGCTTACAAATGAATATTTTTGGTTCGTAAAAATACCACAGTAAGCCGACTGATAAGTAGTCCACCAGCCCTGTGGAAGCAAGTCGTGTTACGTATCTACTGCTAAACTTCATGAGTTCAAGCGACTAGAAGGGGATTTCGACGATATAGTCAAACTTGGGACCTCTATGCGGAATATCTACATCCTTGTAATTGTTCCACTGAAAATCATCGTTGTATACAGTATTCAAGGTTCTAAACAGCGAATGGATCTCATTATCATACCTTCCATCACAGAGATCAATTCAACGAAGCTCACGACCTAACGATTTCCAGAAACTTGAATGTGGGCATCTAGGATCACGGTCTTCTGGTGATTGGTAAACTCTGTTGCGACTTCCACAGTCTCGGAGACCTGTATAAGGTTCGTTTCTCCCCATGACCCAATTCGATTCTGGGACGATAGTGCTCTGATAAGTGCGTGTTCTAATATAGATTGATTGTGCATCCCTCCCCCTGCATGAAATACACATGCTGGACTACTGGGAAGTTCCAATCTCAAATCCCGAAACCCCAATACGAATCTTGTGATACGTGTTTGAACTGGAGGCATGGATATACTTTCCATTGGAAAGTCAAACTTTTTTGACTTGGTATTAGTGCTAAAGTTTTTATGTTGTTTCTCATAATGTTTTTATTGTTTTCAAAAAACGATTTATTAAATTGATTTTTTTGCCTAGAAGGTAAGGGTGTCAATGAGTTCAGCCCACGGTAATTTTTAAGGGTGAAATTTCGCCAATTGGTTATTTTTTGAACTTTTTTCCAAAAAATAAATTCGCTATTTAGTCTTTTTAGTCTCTAATATCACCTATATTTACATAAAATATGTTTTTTTATCATAATATTTGCCAAAATTTACACTTTCATTAATAAATTGTATGTTTCATATTTAATATTTGCCTACCTATCTATATACATGCAGAGTGGATTTCTTCTTGGCATCTTTTCATCATCTTTGGATGGTGTATCAACTCCGTCATTGCCCATTCCAAGACTTGTCTGTTCTTACTGTGAACATTGGTTTTTTTAATGATAATTTTTTTATAATTAATATGTACCATCTAGAATGATAGAATTTTTATAATCAATATGTATTCTATGGTTATAATAAATGTTGTAGAGGTTCCAATATATATCTCATTTGCAAAAATAGATATCTTTCTGAATGATAGGATTTTTATAATGAATAAGTACTCTATAGTTATAATAAACGTTATAGAGGTTCCAATATGGATCTCATTTGCAAAAATGATTGAAAGGCACATTTTTACCGTGTATATTCAAATATATATATAATTTATTATATTGTTAATTTTATATATCTCAAATTTATATAATATTTATTATATTGTTATTTCAAATTTAATTATATTTTTTAATTTATACAATATTTTAATTGTAATTTTCTGCCAAGGCATGGATATATATTAATTGATAGTTAGTTAAATTTTTTTGAATTGCAATAATTTGCATTTTTCATAATTTTTTTGAGAGTTTTCCAAAGTTTTTTAAATTTTCTTATTAAACTTAATATTTTTTAAAATTAAAATAATTTCAACATTTTTTAAAATTCAATAATCTGATATTTTGATTGGCCTAGTACAGTTTTGATGGGACATAAATTCCTAGAGGAGTAGTCTTAATTATCAGAATTAAAAAATAAATAAAATTAATTTATAAAACAAAAAAATGTGGGAGCACCACCTGTCTTGTACTATATGTATGTGTTGTCTTGTCTTATACCAATACAATACTGCAAAGCTGACAGACAGGCATTCCAAATGGAATTTAAAATTTTATCCACATGCAAACACATGCCACTACTTCCAACACAACATTTTTTCAGCATTTTTTTGGATCACGGCCATCGTCATTTCACAAGATAGCAAGTTCAAATTGCTGCAACCTAGACAATTTGACCTACACTTACAACAAAAGGAAAAATATCGGTAAACCTTATGGATCGCAACGCTTTTAAGGTGGATAACTCTATTGATATTTTTCTTGCACCCTTCACAATAGCAATTTGAATAAACATTCAGAGCCCAAGTCTGCACACAACAATACAACGAAGTCTTGGTCTTCTTATTCTGAGCCACCATTGCATGTTCATTTGCATCACCACCACCATCTTTTCTTGACTTCGTCCCCTCTTATTGCTTTAGAATATCGGGCTCTTTGTTCTGAGCCATTGGCCACAACTACTCCATATTCTTGAATGATTTCTGTAGTTCCTTATGTTACAAAGAAAAACTTCCTATGGTATGGGGCAAACCACAACAGATAGATGACTGCAAGAAATCTACTTAATTCTCAAAACAATGCTATATAAATGAAAATGTTAAGATATGGAGAAAAGACCAACCTTCAACCGGATGTTCGAAGTAGATCTCCGTTGAGCTTTCAATCTCTACACTTGAACCTGCACTTAGTCTCAACAACAAATACAAGAAAGTGCATATAATATATGAAAGACATTAGCATAATCAATAGCATGGTCCATGATATAATAAGCAAATGTAACCCAATGTAATTAAACAACATTTACAAGATCAATTGGACGAGAAAATGAGTATTTCCATTAATGATAATAAGAGGTACATGATACAACCTCTTGTCGGAAACCCATATGAACCAAGAACTAGGTCTCTCCACTTGTGCCTCCACCACTTCAATCCCCCATGCAATGGAAAACTCAAACTATGAAGGAGTTTGGTAGGTGAACATAAAAAGTTCACAACAACAAGGATTAATGGATGTAGACTCAAGTCACGGCAAAAATCCAATAGAGTTATGGTGCTCTCTCTTTCTCCTCCCTTCCATACACCATAAGAGATCAATATATAACCCTCCAAAAGTAGGTGAAAGGTCGAATCGAGTTGTTTCGGGGTGCATGAAGGGCCAAAGGTCACCCTAAGACCTCTTTTTGGGAGTAAAAATATTGTTTTTACTGTTTTTTACCATATAAGTCAATGTATGCGGGCTAGATTGGTACAGCCTACGTATACGCTAGGTATAGTGGAACAGCTAGCGTACAAGAACAAAAATAGGGAACAATGGTTCCTGGAGGAAAAATAATGGATTTGAGTCAATAAAATGAAAATTGAAGGCCAATGAGTGCTGATGCTCACAAGGTGGAAAAATACATTGTAACAGATGCCCCCTAATGTGTGAGGTCAGACAAGGTACTACGATGGCCGAAATACATTATAAATCTTAGAAGTGGAGTGATGGAGACACAAATGGAAGGAGTATCCCATTCGTCATAATACAATAATATATCTAGATACATGTCGGTATAATACAACAATCTGATACAATGGCCATGATAGGCAGTGCATAGTGAATACATGCCATAGGTAGGCATAGCCATGACCCATATACAGTAACATACGGTCTACTACTGAAAAGGAAACAACTGGTGCAAACTAAAGGTACAAACTGCCAATGTATGAGAAATGACATCTCATAAGTACAATCACGACCATGAGTAGCATACTGAATGCCACTAACGTCTAGGGTCTTCTACACAAATCATCTAGGGTGTGTTGATGCCCCGGAGATCGCAGCATCAATCAGAAAGGGATCCTCCCCGGTAGACTATCCCAATTAGATTGTCCACCGTTTGGTATGGGGAATCCGTCCGGTTAGCGGTTCTGGCAACCGTGGATTTGGAGATTTATTCCAAGTATACCGGTTATGGCCCGGTCCACCGTTCTTTTGATTTTACGTTTTATAATGATATGCAAGTGCCTGATCTAAATTTAATTTAAATGCAGAACTGGAAAAACAGATCTATGTCTAAAACTGAAATAAATCTAACTATCCATGCAAGGAGCAAATTATGAAAATGAGTAATGTGCTGGAAGATTTGTCTAAGATTCAACAGGCAGCCATTAAATCTTAAAGATAGATCCACAGCAGAAACAGGAAAATATTTAGAAGATAGCTTCTAATATAGATATAACATATTCCATTACTCATGAAAGAGAGAATTCGATTACATAGAAAGAAGTAAGATCATTCACTACAAAGAAATAATTCAGAACAGTAAAGAACGATCTCACAGTAAAGTATGGAAGTCACCAGAATAATCCAATATACATCCAATCTTCATTTCCATGCAAAAGGGCGTCCTCTCTAGGCTCTTATTAGGTAGATTGTATTTTCTTGATACAAGTCCAAGGTAGCTCGTACAAGTTCAGAAAATATTCCCCTGCCAAAAGTCCTTTACATTACTTCCTAACTTCTATTTATAATGTTACAAAATGCCCTTTGGGCTGCCACCTGGCCCTTTACACTTGTCACCTACAGACTTTTCCCCTTATAATAGACAAAAATGTGACCTCCCTTTTAACATAAAATTATTCGAAAAGGAAAAGGACAGTTCTCCCATAGCTCCACGTTTTATACATCTGAAAGCCAAATACAAAATAAAGGAATTAACGCCTTAATATCAGCGCATTCATTCTTGGGCAGGCGCTCCAGCTGGGAGAGAAGCACTCGAACTAGCTGTTGCTGCTGCTGCTGCTGGGAGAGAGGAAATCGAACCAGCTGTTATTGCTGCTGCTTCTGGGAGAGAAGAAATCGGGCTTGCTGTTACAGCTGCTACTGCTGGGAGGGAAGAGTTCGGGCTAGCTGTTGCTTCTGCTACTGTTGTTGCTTTCTTCTCCTCTTCTGTAATGTAACTAAACCATATGCCAGTGTCCCTTATAACTACATTTGCTGAGGCAGGGAGTAAGATTTTTTGAGAAGTTACATCTTTACCAAGCTCTGCTCCAATACCTTGAATTTTTGTTACTGCTGCTTGGTGTATTTCCTTAAGTAGATGACTGTGTATTGATGGCATCCCAATATAATGATGGAGATCATCAATGGCTAAGACATCAATCTTTTTCACATATTCCGTTTGGATGCCCAACTCTTCCTTCAGGTCAGCTAAACGTTGTTCTTTGCCCAGGAAATCATCAAGGGACTGAGGGAAACTCAACTTGCATTTGTCATGCACTTCATGGATTCTTTGATAAAGCCCATTACTTTTATCCATTGTCCCTCGGATCTTGGCCATTAGCTTAATGCTACAGTCTCTGCAAAATTCCAAAAGGGCTATGTCTTCATTAAAATCATCTTCAGATTTAAATGGGAGATGCTTGGGGAAATCTACCTTTTCTTCTCTCCATTCTATCTGGCTCAGGACATTTGCCTTAATTCGAGTATATTTAGCTTTAAGCCTATTGGCCTCTGCACTAACTTCTTTTAATCTAACCACCATGGCCTTGAGCTTGCATACTTCCTCAGTAATTAGTTCCTGCATGCCATGGACTTGCTTTAGGATGCTACAGGATAGCTCATGGAAAGGAGACATGTCTATCGCTCTGCTCTCCACCTGCTCTAATTGCTCAACCAATGCCAGCTTGTCTGCTTCTAGATGGGACACTCTAGCTCCTGCATCGTTCTTTTATGCTTCTACAATCATCATCTGGACTGTCAGTTGTTCCTTTTCTTCTTCTAGCTAGTTATACTTGTCTGACAGTTCTTTATGCTCAACAGACAGGCGATTATACCTATTCACCATGAGATCCCTGTAGTCTTGCTCATTAGCCACAGTATGTTGTAGCATGCGAGCTCTCCTCTTTGTCGACTCAACTTCTTTAACTATATCAGCCACATTGTCCAGCGTTTCTTTTGCTGTCTCTACAGTGGTGGATGCCATAGCTAAGGGAGCCTTATTTGTATTTTGCATTACTGTGGTCTCCCGGTGGGTAATGATATCTTCTTGGAAGAGTCTTTTTATCCTCTCTTCCGATTTAAGGACCATTGCCTTCCTTTTCTTATCATAGACAAATTCATCCCACCTAAAAATGGTATGTTCTTCTGATGGAGTGTACGGGACGATTGGGAGATCTATAATATCTATCTCTGCTTCCGCGGGTGGGGTCTGGACTACCTGAGCTGAATTTGTTCCCACATTTTGGGTACCAGAGACACCTGCTTGTGCTATGTCTATTTCCATATCCTGGGCACCGGAGCCACCTGCCTGAGCATCTTCAACTGTCTTGAGTTCTTCTTCTGTTTTCTGCCCTACTTCAGCTTGTTACCTTCTCTCTTCTTCTTCAGCTTGCCGCTGATTTTCAATTTCTTCCATCTGCTTCACGTCTTCTGCTTCTTTCTTCCACTGGGCTTCCTCAGCTTCTTTCTGCGGCCTTTCACTTTCTTCTTCTTGCTGCACTCTCGCCACTTCAGCTTCCTGCTGTAATCTTGCAACTTCAGCCTCTTGCAGTAACCTTGCTTCCTCTCTTAACCTTTGTTATTCTTGGGCTCGGGCATCATCTGCTTCTTTATCCTTCTGCAGACTGGTTTTTTGGCCCTTGGTAGAGCTAGAGGTTTCTCTACTGCCTTGGCGACAAATCTGCAACTCAGTCATGTTGCTGATGCCTCTGAATGCCTCTTCCTCGGCATCATAATAATTGGCGTACTCGAAATGAGCATAAATTTCTTTGCAATGCTCGGCAACTTTTCCCCGCCTATCATTCCTATGGAAAATAACTTCACCAAAGTGGAAGGCTTTCAGCTCTTGAACAAACTCCTCAGCTGATGCAACTCCTGAGAATTTGTAAGCTCCTATGCAGAAAGGTAAAGGAGGGAAAGAAGCCTTATGTTGTTTGTTAAGCACTGCTCCAATTCCATCCAGGAAAATTTGTCTCACTGCTTCTTTGAGGACTACATATTCAGTAGCATACCTCGGCAAAATATATGGAGCTTTAGTCCCTCCAAACATTCTTATGTAGGTGCCTTGCTCTGAAAAATAAATCTGAAAAATAAAAGTCCCCATAGTTCTCCAGGATCTCCATGGCATTTTCCGACAAACAGTTGGGTTCTTCTTTGAATATCTGCTCATATAGGGGCATGATGAACCCCTCATAGATGAGCTTATAGCTGGATTTGTAATTTCGAGCCCACGTCATCTTGAAAGCAGTGTAGACTGGGGTATTAGCTTTATCCCACGTGCAACCTAAGCTGGGGAAAGATAGCTTGGCCAAAATACAGTCTATGAGATATGAAGACATATAAAATTCTGACTTTTTTAAGGCCAGACCTTCTCTTGCAACAACCACCATTGATGCCAAACTGTCCGACAGGATAGTAGCCCAGTCAAACACAGTTCCTTTGAATGCTACGAAGTGGATGATGGGGACCCACTGTATCCTGTACACAGTGCCATCAGGCATGCCGAAGATTTTGCATAACATCAGGGCGATTAACCTGAAAGGAGGTCTTAGATTCTACACATCATATTCGTCATTACCTCTCTTTCTTAAGTGCTTGCCCGCGACCAATAATTTTTTGGCCATTTCAATATTGTTCATCTGGCCCAACCATTCATCACTCAGAGCTTGCTGGGGACGTGGGAATTTATAGGATGCGGCAAGATATGCTGGATGGAATGATGCAATGGATATTTTCGCGCTGTCATGTAATACTCTTGTCTCCGCATTAGTATGTTCCAGTACCCACCCGATTACTTCAGAACATGGGAACAATTCAGGGCGGGTAGAAGCTTTAGCTATGCTTGAAGTTCTGATGTTGCGGTAGATCTAGTCTTCCTCCAATAATGCATCTGGGACATCCTGGTCTCTGATCATCCTGTAAATATCGCCCCAACGGATTTTGGGAGGAATACCGGTGGTGCACTTAGTATCTTGAAACATAGTTTCAGTCCTAAGTGGTACTGGTTCAGGTTTCATTACTTTAGCCTTCTTCCTACCACCTTTTGGCATCTTGGTTTATCCCTGCTAGCAACCAAATACAAGTCATTATAACAATGTGCAACCTGTTATAACAAAAGAAGGACCATCTTAACATGCTAATGAGATATATAAATAAATTATGAAGCTGCATGTTTGGGAAGCAAAATAAATCATTCCAAACAAGAAATATAGTTTTGAGATTTGGTTATCTTAAAGGGACAAAGTTTGGAATGTTCCCGAAAGGGCACACATATGACGTGGAAACAACCTGCTTCCCATCTAGCCCTAGGAGAAAGGGTATCCTTCATTGTTGCAGTTCTAATGGTTAATGGCGGGTGAGCTTAGATTGAAATAATCTTAGGACAAAACCAGGGATCGCTTTCCACATTAATGAACAGGCGAGGGATTCAGATGACTGCCATGGTTATTTACAACATTTGACGAGACGCTCTATGGATGGCTCGGAGCTTGAGCGAGGGTGACAACGCCTGGAATAGGGCCGGTGAAACACTCGAGTGATAACAGTTTTGGCCTTTAGCTAGTAGAACAAGAAACCCATGGGGCCTCGGCAGCTTTAAAAAATGAAAATAACGATGCATACAACCAATGTCTATTGTCCACGTTAAAGACGAGAAAAAACCAAAGTTAATCTGACGTGGAGATAAAAATGGCGGTTAGAAACCTACCTGGCAATGTGATAGTGGCAAGCTGAGGTGGACGTGGTCGTGGGCGAGCTGAGCTGGAGCAATTTGGTGAGGTCTCCAACGACGTTTGTTTAACCAAAAAACTAACACTGTGACCAACCCAAACCCCCACCGTTCTTTTAAACGAGTCGGGCACGTGCGGTGTTTAATACGGTGGGTGGTGCCATTAAAATGATTCTTTAAAATTTTGTACGTTGTGGTCTTTTCAAGCTGCCTCGGTAGTTGTGCACGACCGTCATTTGCGGTGAGGGCTCACGAATTTCATCCGCGGTTGTGGAATGATATAGCGAATGGCTTCGACGTTTCAGAAGAGATTGATGTATCCTTCCGAAACGTAACCTTAGGAGATCTGTTGCAAGCGTTTTTATGGAGTCGTCCCGCAGTTTTGGGGAAATATACGATTTCTTTCCGCAATTTTAATGGAGATAAGTCAATCGCTTCCACAATTGCGGAAAGATAAGCTGAGTTGTTCCGCAAAAGTTACATCTTTCGGTGGGGTTTCGTGAATGCTTCCGTAGTTGCGGAAAGCTTTCGCAAATAGCTTCTTCAGTTTCGGAAAGATAAGTTGAATGGCTTCCGCAAGTCGAGAGGAAAGACTTAATATTTTTTAAAGAGAAGTCCTTCGGCGGTTCCGGAAAAGATATGCGAATAGCTCCCGCAGTTTTGGGAGGATAAGTTGAAAGGTTCCGCAACTGCGGGAGGATAGCCCAAAAGGATCCCCAACTATGGGAAGATAACTCAAATGATCCGTCAATTTCGAGAGGATAACTCAAAAGGTTCCGCTGCTTCGGGAGACTTTCCCAAATAATTTCCACAACTTCGAGAGAAAATTTCTAAGTCCTTTTGAGAGGCTTATGCAAATGGCTCCCGCCGTTTCGAGAGGGAAACCCGAATGGTTCCTACAATTTCGGGAGGATAACTTGAATATTTCCGCAACTGCGGGGGCTTTCTCAAATGCTTCCGTGACTTCAAGAAGATTTCACGAATTTTATCCTTAGAAGAAAGAAGAAAAAAACTTGGAATTCTCAAAGTAGGAATTTCAGTTGAAAAGAAAGTAAAAAGGAGAATTGACCTCTTACAGTAGTCTTTCTAAAAAAAATAAAGGAGGCGCCCCAATATGTACAAAAATTTGGGGGGGGGATGTTGCTGCAACAACAATTGGCGAGTCGCTGGCGAACAAAGATCTCTGAAAAATTTCTCCCCCATGATCCGAAACCTTATTAAAAGACATCCATCTTATATGCAATATTCAGCTGAGCATTTGAATTTCTGTGAAGGAAGAAGGCACTTTACCTGCTAGCCATTGTGGAAAGGGGAGCTTTGACAGAGACATCTTTAAAACTCTCAAAGGGCCAACATATGGGATTCATTTTAGAAGGATCATCTTTCAAATGGCTACTACTGTCGGACTCCACAGGATTTGCAACACTTTCTCATGGACATTATTGCTCTTGTTCCTCATTCCCATGTCGCTTGCATCTTTTTGGATGTTTGTACTTTGGACAGCTTAGTTGTTTGAGCCTTCCAGAGATATTTTCTTTAGACATGATCTTTGATTTAGGCTCCTCAATCCATAATGTCCTTTTGTGTGAGTTAGAGATTTTATTGTTTTGATCAATCCTCACGGACGGAGAGGAGCCTATTTTGAGCTGAGGCTTTTGGACAACCTTCTTGATTTTACATGCTTTGCTTTTGTCTCAGCCATGCTTTAATTGAGGCGAGAATCTCTGGAAAACAGACCCTTGAACATAAGCCATTTTGGCTGTTAGAATTTGCAGCATGGATTCATTTCAATACCCTATGTCCTCGGGATGTGCTACTTTCCATGGGTCCAACTTTAATAACCTTCTTAAGATGTCTTTAAGTGTGAGAGTGGGTGGAGCCCAAAGATAGTGATAAAGATGGTCATAGGTCTCTGTTATTTAAACAGGGTTAGTGTGACTAGCAGAGTAGGCTTCCTTCCCTCCGAAAATTTCAGCGAGAGCACAATACATAGATAGACTTTATTCGAGTATAGTTCCAGACTCATGGGTTGTGAGATTTCTTCTGAGAGACCTGTCTTGATGAGAAACTCAACTGTAGGGGCTTTCAGAAAGCAAACTTTGTGCAAAGGTTCAAATGACACGAAAAGAAACAAAACATGGCAGACACTAATACAAACAAAAGGCTAAAGCAACCATAAAAGAAAAGTTTATTTATGTGCAGAAAGTCTCAGCGAGACTATGCAAAGTATTGCTTCAGGGCGAGGCCATTGAAAGGAAGGGTTACTTCTTCTCCCTCGAGATTTGTCAATTTATACGTGGATGGGCCTATCTTTGCCGAAATTTGGTACAGGCCTACCCATAGATGTTGGAATTTCGTGTGCATTCCTTTGCCTTCATGATTATGGTCCCATTTCAGGACTAAGTCCTCAACTTCAAAACTTCTTTTACCGGACTTCCTCTTATCGAACCATCTCTTAACTATGTCTTGGTGTTGATGGAATCGGTCTTTATCTTTCTGTCGGGCTTCTTCAAGTTGAAGCAGGGTATTGATCCTGGATTGTAAGACTTGGCTACCAGAATCACGAGAGGCTTGGTATAACTGTAAGGATGGGAGCAAGATGTTTGGGGGAAGGATGGCTTCCTTGCCATAGACAAGAGTGAAAGGGGAAACCCCTAATGTGTTCTTTGGAGTCACCCTGTCTGCCCATAAGGCGTTTGGGAGAGCTATATGCCAACTTCGCTGATTTTCTATCACAATTTTCTTGAGAATTCGAATGAGGTTTTTGTTTGAAGATTCGGCTAATCCATTTCCTTGAGGGTAATAATTAGCTGAATAGTGCAACTTGATTCCCCATTCATAAACAAATTCATTTATCTTGAAAGACGAAAAATACGTAGCATTATCAAAAACAAGGGAAATTGGAACCCCAAACCTGGTTATGATGTTCTCTTTCAAGAAGCTGATGACTGCGTCTTCATTGATCTTGCGCAATGGGATGGATTCCGTCCATCTAGTGAAGTAGTCGGTAGCCGTCAGGATGTATCGATGTTGCAGAGAATAATTTGGATTTATCTCTCCAATAACATCTATACCCCATTACTCAAAAGGCTCAGAGATGATAACCGACTGCAAGGGTCCTGCTGCCTTAGGTAATTTCCCGGCACTTCTTTGGCATACATCACAGTTTCATGCATATGTATGGGCATCTCGGAGCAGAGTGGGCCAATAATATCCAGCTCTAAGTATCTTGTGTGCTGTTGTATCTCCTGAATAATGTCCACCTGCGGGGCCATCATGTAATTCTTTAACAACTTTACGTGCATCTTCCTTTTCTAGACATCTAAGGAAAACTCCATCATAATTCTTTCTGAAAAGTATCCCATCAATGATTTGATATGGTGTTGATTTCAAGCGGAGTGCCCTTCTTTGTTTAGAGTTCCAGTGCTCAGGTAGGTATCCTTGCTGTAAATAATGCACCAAGTCTCTATACCATGACTGAGGAGTTGAGAAGATAGGACACACTTCAACCGAGTTTAGCTTAGCTTCATTCTTCCAATGTTGCTCTTCATCAGTTGAGTTTCATGCAAGTAATTTTCATAGGCCTTGCCCTTTGATGATCGTGCCTGGTTTAAATTCTAAATCATATTCTTGAAGAGTTGTGACCCAGTTCCCCCTCCTTTCTCCTAGTTACTTTTGAACGAAAAGGGATCTAACAGCTGGGTGGGGAACTATAACTTTAGTTATGTTCTTAAGAATATATGGCCTAAACTTCTTGACTGCTTTGAAGACAGCGTATGCATGCTTTTCAACCATGGGATAGTTCAGCTCAACCCCTTGCAGACCAGTGCTCATAAACGAAATTGGGTAGTCGTCCCCCAGCTCCACCTTTTGCGTGAGTATAGCTGCGAGGGAGTCATGCGAGGCAAAGGTATACAGGATAAAATCCTTACCAAAATCTGGGCTTCTTAAGGAAGGAGCCTTAGCTATAGCTTCCTTAATATCTCTAAATGCGTCCTTTTCCAAATCTGTCCACTTGAACTGTATGCTTTGTTTAACCATCTGTTGCAATGGTTTAACAATTTGCGCGAAATTTGGAACAAATCTTCGGACAAAATTGATAGTGCCCATAAAGGACTGCATAGATTTCTTGTTGTAAGGCATTGGAATCTTATTAATAGCTTGGACTCTTTCCTGATCTATTGACACTCCCCCTTTGGAAATGATATGACACAAGAGTTTACCTTCGGGAACAGCAAACATGCTCTTCTTGGGATTCCAAGAAATACCATATTTTCGACAGCGATCAAAAATATGTCTCAGATGGGTAACATGATCTTCCCTTTTCTTTGAAAAGACTGTCACATCTTCTAAGTATACAACAGCACATTTCCCACCCAATCCTCGGAAGGCGATATCCATTGCTCGTTGGAACGTAGCTCCTGCGTTTATCAGACCAAATGTCATCCTTCTGTATGCGAAAGTTCCCCACTTAGTTCGGAAAGTAGTCTTAAGACGATCTTCTTCGGCTACTAATACTTGATTGTAGCCAGAGAAACCATCAAGAAGAGAAAACAGCTCAGATCCTGACACCATTTGAAGGATTTGTTCCATTGAAGGGACCGGGTAGTTGTCTTTATCCGAAGCTCTGTTTAAATTTCTGAAATCTACACATAGCCTTATCTCTCCTGACTTCTTTCTTACGAGAACCAAGTTAGCAACCCACTCAGAATGTCGGACCTTAAAGATTATCTTAGTGTCCAGGAGCTTCTTTAATTCCTTTTGAATCAGCGGTTCTAGAGTAGGATGCATCCTTCTTAATTGCTACTGAAATGGCTTGACACCCGCTTTCATTGGTATAACATGCTGAATAATGCGGACTTCATACATTTTCAAATCCTCATAGGTCCATGCAAAAACATCCTTATATTGCTTAAACAGTTTGATGAACCTATCTCTTTCTCCTGGTGAACAACATTTGCCAAGGTTGACAAATTTTGGTTCTGCCTCTGTACCCAAATTAACTAACTCATGTTGCATTGATGAACTGTTAGTTTTGGTATTAGCTGGCATTTTGAACTTATTTTGAATATCGAACAGCATTTCGAGGGACCTTACCCCTTTGGGGATGAAATTTCCTTTCTCCTCATCCTTCTTCATCAAATCAACATCGTGTTCTTCTTCATCTATCGCAGCTCCTTGGAAGTTGTCTTCATTTGTTAGAAAGTTGATAATCTGTTCGTCATCATCGAAGACTCTGAAGTTTGTGATGTTATCGGAAACGGAGGGCCTGAAAATCAATTCAATTGAGCATTTATTATTTGATGGCACCAATCTAAAAGCAGATGTTGCTAACAAATCAGCTGCAGAATTTTGCAATCTACGAATAGATTTTATATTGAAAGTGTCAAAATGCATAATTAAATCCCATATCTCAGCTTGATATCCCTTCAAATGAGGTGAGAGACAATGAATGGTGTCCCTTACCTGTCTTACAACTATCTATGAGTCACCAAAAACCTTCAGGTACTTAACATTTAAATCAATGGCCTTCTTTAATCCATGTACCAAAGCTTCATATTCAGCGGTGTTGTTAGTACAATCAAATTCTAATCTACAAGACAAAAAATACTTGTTTCTTTTTGGATCCATCAGAACACAACCGGCTCCGGATCCTTCCATAGTTTTGGAACCATCAAAGTATAATGTCTAGAAAATATCTTTAGATTCAACTAAGTTAGTATCTCCGTGATCTAAATCAGTAACTAAACTAACTATATTACAGTCAATATCATCAGTCCGAGAGAAATGAAGGAGATCAGACTGTTCATCGGATTTATGGCTGATGGCTTCAGACTGATAATTACCCTGATCTATTTCTAAGAAATAATTCCCTAGAACCGAGGATGAGAAGGTTACAGCCTCATTTTTTTCCTCTAATTGAGTTACGTTTTGCTTCATGTGTGGTTCTCTCAGGACTTTAATCTGATTCTGCATGTTCTGATAAGGCAACCACAGATGAAACCAATCAGTGGCAAAGTAGCCATTCAGCTTGGTAGACCAGTCCCTACTTAAGATCAGACCATAGGCTTCAGGAATATCAACCACCATTATGTCAATAAACTGACAGACTCTAGAGTCAGCTGATAATCTAATGAGAACATCTTTCATCTCCCCAATCACTTTGATAGCAGTCCTATCTAATTGGATAATTTGGGTTGGAGATGGCACAGGCTGCCCATTGATTTTTTTACAAATGGACAGTGGCATGACGTTTGAAGATGCCCCTGAATCTACCAAACAGTTGTGAACATTGTGATTAAAAATTTCAAAGGTCAATAGGAATGGCAATGTTTGAGATTTAGATTTCCCACCGATACTAGCTTCATTAATTTCGGGATGCTCTTGAGGGTCCGTTAATGGAGTGCTGGTCTGGGGTTGCAGAACATGCAGCATCTTGTCTCATTGATGGGGCAAGCTGCACATGTCAAATATTGACACATTTGCTTTGACCTTCTTTATATCTTCAATAATGTCATATCCTATGTCAGACTCGTTCCCAATTTAGGCTGAATGATCTGTTTTGCTCATTGTGACCTTAGGTGGCTGAACTATGGTGTCAGCGTTTGGCTATTTGGCCGTTGTTTGGTTAACTTTAGGTTGTGGTGGAATAATTGTTATATGCCTTCTAGGCAGTTCTTTTGAAACTTTAGGCTTAGGAGGAGCCGATCTTGGCACAGGATCCATAATAGGGCCTTTGCTGCGAGTAGCAACGTTCACGGTAGAGGGAGAGCTTTCTATGGGATCCTCTTATGCTAATTTAGTCATAGGTACCCAATCCCACAGCACCATAGTAGTGTCCGGGGTTGGTTCCTCTAATTCAGGGCTCGATTCCTCTAGAGAATCATCTTGGTCTGGGATCTACGAGTCCAGCATTTGGTTCATGACTAAACTCATGGAGTTAATCCATTGTGGGCAGCTCTTTTCCGAATGCGGTTCTTGATGAAAAGTACAGAAGTTTTCCATCCCGATTTCATTGAGGTTTAAAACAGGAGAAGTGTTCATGGGTGGATGAGTTTGATCACCGTCTTCCCTCTTTTTATAAAATGGCTTGAGAGGTTTCCTAGATGTGCTAGTATCCTTATCTTTCTCGAGATCTACAATTTTATTGGATAATTTTTGCATCATCTTGACGACATTTTCCATGTCTATAGATGATTCTTCTTTACCTCTAGTGAGCAGCAAGGTTTTTTTACTGGCCGCTGGTTTTGGTTCTGCATCTAAGGCATGTTTAGCAATGCTATCAGCTTCCTCTTCTACCTTTCTAGCTTCTTCGAAGTTCTCTATCAGGGTGGTTTTCTTAGACCTTTTGACGAACATTGCTATGGGTCCTTCAAGAGCTGTTGTATAATATTCAATCAGAGATTCCTCTGCTAGTTTATTTGCTTCACTAAAATTGTTTAAAAGCGTCGTGAATCTTTGATTAAAGTCTTGAACCTTTTCTTTCTTTTCCATTCTCATGGATAAGAGTTCTTTCATAAGTGTTGCCACAGTCTTTTGGTTTCCATACTTCTTCAAAAAACAGTTTTCGAATTCATCCCAACTAGAGATCGAGCTGGGTGGTAGGATAAAATACCAGGATGATACTTTTGGCTCAAATGTGTATGGAAAAAGCCTGCAGACTACATCCTCATGCTGCACTTTCAAAAGATTCAGAGCTAGATGAAATCTCTTGAGATGATCTTTGGCTGAAATGGCTTTACCTAAGTCGAATTTAGGTAAGACCTTCTCTGGATTTTTCGGAAGATTGTGGAATGGCCCAACTAGATTCAATGCTCCCCTTGCTCTCCAAGCAGGGACAGCCATGTTTCTATGTGGAGAACCTGGCGGAGAATTGTAAGGTGAATTCTGTGGAGTATTCTTTGGAGTAATAAGTTCTCCAAGGCTTTCTTGATCTGAAATGTTTTCTGAGTTTTCAAGATCTACCTTGTTCAGAGGGTCTGAAATTTCTTCTAAAGTTAAATTCACAAGTTCTTCAAAACTTTGAACAAGAATCGAATCACGGGTGTATTGTCGCTCTTTTCTAGGGGTACTTTTCCTAGGGAGAAAATTTATCGCGTTTAAACCACCTAGCTGTCTAACGTAGGATCGTGTATGCCTCCTCAAATCCTCTATTTCTGCAAAAGGTACAACATATAATGCTTCTTGAGGCTCAGGATCAGAAACGAGGCTTTCTTGATTTAATATCTCAAGATCTGGGCTGTTTGAAATGCCTTCTTTAAGCGGGTTTTTGACATTTATGAAAGTGGGAGATTTTCCTCTATCAGCCATGCACTTCCAGGCCCTCCTTCTAGCGCCAAAAACTGTTGATGCCCCGGAGATCGCAGCATCAATCAGAAAGGGATCCTCCCCGGTAGACTATCCCAATTAGATTGTCCACCGTTTGGTATGGGGAATCCGTCCGGTTAGCGGTTCCGGCAACCGTGGATTTGGAGATTTATTCCAATTATACCGGTTATGGCCCGGTCCACCGTTCTTTTGATTTTATGTTTTATAATGATATGCAAGTGCCTGATCTAAATTTAATCTAAATGCAGAACTGGAAAAACAAATCTATGTCTAAAACTGAAATAAATCTAACTATCCCTGCAAGGAGCAAATTATGAAAATGAGTAATGTGCTCAAAGATTTGTCTAAGATTCAACAGGCAGCCATTAAATCTTAAAGATAGATCCACAGCAGAAACAGGAAAATATTTAGAAGATAGATTCTAATATAGATATAACATATTCCATTACTCATGAAAGAGAGAATTCGATTACACAGAAAGAAGTAAGATCATTCACTACAAAGAAATAATTCAAAACAGTAAAGAACGATCTCATAGTAAAGTATGGAAGTCACCAGAATAATCCAATATACATCCAATCTTCATTTCCATGCAAAAGGGCGTCCTCTCTAGGCTCTTATTAGGTAGATTGTATTTTCTTGATACAAGTCCAGTAGCTCGTACAAGTTCAGAAAATATTCCCCTGCCAAAAGTCCTTTACATTACTTCCTAACTTCTATTTATAATGTTACAAAATGCCCTTTGGGCTGCCACCTGGCCCTTTACGCTTGTCACCTACAGAATTTCCCCTTATAATAGACAAAAATGTGACCTCCCTTTTAACATAAAATTATTTAAAAAGGAAAAGGACAGCTGTCCCATAGCTCCACGTTTTATACATCTGAAAGCCAAATACAAAATAAAGGAATTAACGCCTTAATATCAGCGCATTCATTCTTGGGCAGGCGCTCCAGCTGGGAGAGAAGCACTCGAACTAGCTGTTGCTGCTGCTGCTGCTAGGAGAGAGGAAATCGAGCCAACTGTTATTGTTGATGCTTCTGGGAGAGAAGAAATCGGGCTTGCTGTTACAGCTGCTACTACTGGGAGGGAAGAGTTCGGGCTGGCTGTTGCTTCTGCTACTGCTGCTACTTTCTTCTCCTCTTCTGCAATGTAACTAAACCATATGCCAGTGTCCCTTATAACTACATTTGCTGAGGCAGGGAGTAAGATTTTCTGAGAAGTTACATCTTTACCAAGCTCTGCTCCAATACCTTGAATTTCTGTTACTGCTGCTTGGTGTATTTCCTTAAGCAGATGACTGTGTATTGATGACATCCCAATATAATGTTGGAGATCATCAATGGCTAAGACATCAATCTTTTTCACATATTCCGTTTGGATGCCCAACTCTTCCTTCAGGTCAGCTAAACATTTTTCTTTGCCTGGGAAATCATCAAGGGACTGAGGGAAACTCAACTTGCATTTGTCATGCACTTCATGGATTCTTTGATAAAGCCCGTTGCTTTTATCCATTGTCCCTCGGATCTTGGCCATTAGCTTAATGCTACAGTCTCTGCAAAATTCCAAAAGGGCTATGTCTTCATTAAAACCATCTTCAGATTTAAATGGGAGATGCTTGGGGAAATCTACCTTTCCTTCACTCCATTCTATCTGGCTCAGGACATTTGCCTTAACCCGAGTATATTTAGCTTTAAGCCTATTGGCCTCTGCATTAACTTCTTTTAATCTAACCACCATGGCCCTGAGCTTGCATACTTCCTCAGTAATTAGTTCCTGCGTGCCATGGAATTGCTTTAGGATGCTACAGGACAGCTCATGGAAAGGAGACATGTCTATCGCTCTGCTCTCCACCTGCTCTAATTGCTCAACCAATGCCAGCTTGTCTGCTTCTAGATGGGACACTCTAGCTCCTGCATCGTTCTTTTCTGCTTCTACAATCATCATCTGGACTGTCAGTTGTTCCTTTTCTTCTTCTAGCTGGTTATACTTGTCTGACAGTTCTTTATGCTCAACAGATAGGCGATTATACCTATTCACCACGAGATCCCTGTAGGATTGCTCATTAGCCACAGTATGTTGTAGCATGCGAGCTCTCCTCTTTGTCGACTCAACTTCTTTAACTATATCAGCCACATTGTCCAGCATTGCTTTTGCTGTCTCTACAGCGGCGGATGCCATAGCTAAGGGAGCCTTATTTGTATTTTGCATTACTGTGGTCTCCCAGTGGGTAATGAGATCTTCTTGGAAGAGTCTTTTCATCCTCTCTTCCGATTTAAGGACCATTGCCTTCTTTTTCTTATCATAGACAAATTCAACCCACCTGGAAACGGTATGTTCTTCTCATGGAGTGTACGGGACGATTGGGAGATCTATAATATCTATCTCTGCTTCCGCGGGTGGGGTCTGGACTACCTGAGCTGAATTTGTTCCCACATTTTGGGTACCAGAGACACCTGCTTGTGCTATGTCTATTTCCATATCCTGGGCACCGGAGCCACCTACTTGGGCATCTTCAACTGTCTTGAGTTCTTCTTCTGTTTTCTGCCCTACTTCAACTTGTTGCCTTCTCTCTTCTTCTTCAGCTTGCCGCTGATTTTCAATTTCTTCCATCTACTTCGCGTCTTCTGCTTCTTTCTGCCGCTGGGCTTCCTCAGCTTCTTTCTACAGCCTTTCACTTTCTGCTTCTTGCTGCACTCTCGCCACTTCAGCTTCCTGCTGTAATCTTGCAACTTCAGCCTCTTGCAGTAACCTTGCTTCCTCTCTTAACCTTTGTTCTTCTTCGGCTCGAGCATCATCTGCTTCTTTATCCTTCTGCAGACTGGTTTTTTGGGCCTTGGTAGAGCTAGAGGTTGTTCTACTGCCTTGGCGACAAATCTGCAACTCAGTCATGTTGCTGATGCCTCTGAATGCCTCTTCCTCGGCATCATAATAATTGGCGTACTCGAAATGAGCATAAATTTCTTTGCAATGCTTGGCAACTTTTCCCCGCCTATCATTCCTATGGAAAATAACTTCACCAAAGTGGAAGGCTTTGAGCTCTTGAACAAACTCCTTAGCTGATGCAACTCCTGAGAATTTGTAAGCTCCTATGCAGAAAGGTAAAGGAGGGAAAGAAGCCTTATGCTGTTTGTTAAGCACTGCTCCAATTCCATCCAGGAAAATTTGTCTCACTGCTTCTTTGAGGACTACATAGTCAGTAGCATACCTCGGCAAAATATATGGAGCTTTATTCCCTCCAAACATTCTGATGTAGGTTCCTTGCTCTGAAAAATAAAAGTCCCCATAGTTCTCCAGGATCTCCATGGCATTTTTCGACAAACAGTTGGGTTCTTCTTTGAATATCTGCTCATATAGGGGCATGATGAACCCCTCACAGATGAGCTTATAGCTGGCTTTGTAATTTTGAGCCCACGTCATCTTGAAAGCAGTGTAGACTGGGGTATTGGCTTTATCCCACATGCAGCCTAAGCTGGGGAAAGATATCTTGGCCAAAATACAGTCTATGAGATATGAAGACATATAAAATTTTGACTTTCTTAAGGCCAGACCTTCTCTTGCAGCAACCACCATTGATGCCAAACTGTCCAACAGGATAGTAGCCCAGTCAAACACAGTTCCTTTGAATGCTACGAAGTGGATTATGGGGACCCACTGTATCCTGTACATAGTGCCATCAGGCATGCCGAAGATTCTGCATAACATCAGGAAGATTAACCTGAAAGGAGGTCTTAGATTCTGCACATCATATTCGTCATTACCTCTCTTTCTTAAGTGCTTGCCTGCGACCAATAATTTTTTGGCCATTTCAATATTGTTCATCTGGCCCAACCATTCATCACTCAGAGCTTGCTGGGGATGTGGGAATTTATAGGCCGCGGTAAGATATGCTGGATGGAATGATGTGATGGCTATTTTCGTGCTGTCATGTAATACTCTTGTCTCCGCATTAGTATGTTCCAGTACCCACTCGATTAATTTAGAACATGGGAGCAATTCAGGGCGGGTAGAAGCTTTAGCTATGCCTGAAGTTATGATGTTGCGGTAGATCTGGTCTTCCTCCAATAATGCATCTGGGACATCCTGGTCCCTGATTATCGTGTAAATATCGCCCCGATGGATTTCGGGAGGAATACTGGTGGTGCACTTAGCATCTTGAAACATAGTTTCAGTCCTAAGTGGTACTGGTTCAGGTTCCATTACTTTAGCCTTCTTCCTACCACCTTTTGGCATGTTGGTTTATCCCTGCTAGCAACCAAATACAAGTCATTATAACAATGTGCAACCTGTTATAACAAAAGAAGGACCATCTTAACATGCTAATGAGATATATAAATAAATTATGAAGCTGCATGTTTGGGAAGCAAAATAAATCATTCCAAACAAGAAATATAGTTCTGAGATTTGGTTATCTTAAAGGGACAAAGTTTGGAATGTTCCCGAAAGGGCACGCATATGACGTGGAAACAACCTGCTTCCCATCTAGCCCTAGGAGAAAGGGTATCCTTCATCGTTGCAGTTCTAATGGTTAATGGCGGGTGAGCTTAGATTGAAAAAATCTTAAGACAAAACCAGGGATCGCTTTCCACATTAATGAACAGGCGAGGGATTCAGACAACCGCCGTGGTTATTTACAACATTTGACAAGACGCTCTATGGCCGGCTCAGAGCTTGAGCGAGGGTGACGACGCCTGGAATAGGGCCGGTGAAACACTCGAGTGATTACAGTTTTGGCCTTGAGCTAGTAGAACAAGAAACCCATGGGGCCTCGGCAGCTTTAAAAAACGAAAATAATGACGCATACAGCCAATGTCTATTGGCCACGTTAAAGACGAGAAAAAACCAAAGGTAATCTGACATGGAGACAAAAATGGAAGTTAGAAACCTACCTGGCAATGTGATAGTGGCAAGCTGAGGTGGACGCGGTCATGGGCGAGCTGAGCAGGAGCAGTTCGGCGAGGTCTCCAACGGCGTTTGTTTAACCAAAAAACTAACACTGTGATCGACCCAAACCCCCACCGTTCTTTTAAATGAGTTGGGCACGTGCGGTGTTTAATACGGTGGGTGGTGCCATTAAAATGATTCTTTAAAATTTTGTACGTTGTGGTCTTTTCAAGCCACCTCGGTAGTTGTGCGCGATCGTCATTTGCGGTGCGGGCTCGCGAATTTCATCCGCGATTGCGGAATGATATAGCGAATGGCTTCGACGTTTCGGAAGAGATTGATGTATCCTTCCGAAACGTAACCTTAGGAGACTTGTTGCGAGCATCTTTACGGAGTCGTCCCGCAGTTTCGGGGAAATATATGATTTCTTTCCACAATTTTAATGGAGATAAGTCAATCGCTTCCGCAATTGCGGAAAGATAAGCTGAGTTGTTCCGCAAAAGTTACGTCTTTCGGTGGGGCTTCGTGAATGCTTCCGTAGTTGCGGAAAGCTTTCGCAAATAGCTTCTGCAGTTTCGGAAAGATAAGTTGAATGGCTTCCGCAAGTCAAGAGGAAAGGCTTAAGATTTTTTAAAGAGAAGTCCTTCGGCGGTCCAGGAAAAGATATGTGAATGGCTCCCGCAGTTTCAGGAGGATAAGCTGAAAGGTTCCGCAACTGCGGGAGGATAGCCCGAAAGGCTCCGCGACTGCGGGAATATAACTCAAATGATCCCGCAATTTCGAGAGGATAACTCAAAAGGTTCCGCTGCTTCGGGAGACTTTCCCAAATAATTTCTGCAACTTCGAGAGAAAATTTCTAAGTCCTTTCGAGAGGCTTATGCAAATGGCTCCCGCCATTTCGAGAGGGAAACCCGAACGGTTCCTGCGGTTTTGGCAGGATAACTTGAATATTTCCGCAACTGCGGGGGCTTTCTCAAATGCTTCCGTGACTTCAGGAAGATTTCACGAATTTTATCCTTAGAAGAAAGAAGAAGAAAAACTTGGAATTCTCAAAGTAGGATTTTCAGTTGAAAACAAAGTAAAAAGGAGAATTGACCTCTTACAGTAGTCTTTCTAAAAAAAATAAAGGAGGGGCCCCAATATGTACAAATTTTTTTTTGGGGGGGGCGATGTTGCTGCAACAACAAGGTGCAAGTCCCATCAAGAGAATAAATGTGTTGAAGTCGAACCTGATGTGACATCGTCTGATTACTGGTCAATGATGTATACCGTTAACAGATGCAAGATAACCCATCAATAATGAAAATGGGCATCAAGGTACAGAGTACAATCACCAAAGTGTGAATAGATGTGTTAAGGTCGAACATTAAGATGAATCCATCGATCAGGGGACATTGATGTATTCCCAAAACTTCGATGGCGAGAGAACCTACCACTAATGAATGCAAGCCTCAAGGTACTCAACGGACTTTAAGTCTCAATTCTGGAATAAATGAGTTGAAGTCAACGAAATGAAACTCGTTGGAACGAGGGCATTAATGCATCCCCCATCAACCAGGACAAGGTAACAGCTACGCTAAAAGATTTGGAAGAAATCGGACAAATAGAACGGACTGACTCAATAAGGATGACCGACATGCAATAGTAAAGAGATATGAGGAGTGGCCGACTCTAGTTTCAGAACTTCCTTTGAAAAAGAGCATGAGCAGATAGATAAACTCAGGAAGCATAGACTCACATGTTAGATGATAATAATACTGTGCGATGCAAGAGGCATCAACAAAGGGCTCCATAATGACTGGAAGCTTAACCAGCCAGTGGAGTAAAATCTAAGAAACAAGTACAGCTCCTAAGTTCTTACTATAGTCCCAACTCATAATGAATGGAGTAGAGTGAATGCTCTGTTCAAAGGCGACACGACAACTACCAACAAGAAGTAGTAAAGATTTTCCCACCTAGCTTTTTCAGTTTTTTTATTTTTTTTGGTCTTTTTCATATTGTGAAAGCTTGAAAAAGAATAAAATTGCTTATAGTACAACATGTGAGGGAACGAGTGTCAAATAGCAAGCAAACTAGTCCCAAGCAGTGGAACATACCTATGATCAATGCAAGGAAGCATGTGTAGGATGTGGACACTCGGGGGGGTGTTCCCTCAGGGTAAAAGGGTCATCAAATTGTGAAAGGCAAATGAAAGCTCTGCTTGGCTTGAAAGGGAAAGTGCTAAGGAACATGGCTAATAATTGAGTAAGTGGGAGCCAGCGCAAGGCTCAAGCGGCAAGCAGGATGATGCAATGCAATCACAACTCGACATAAATGGGGGAGTCCTTATGGTAGATGGCCAAAATAAGACAAAGTAGAGTATGAGTCTTTATCGCAAAGTCATGGTGTAACTACAAAGGAATCCCAATCCTAAATAGAGACAACAACGACATGGGCGTTAAAAGACATAAAAGGGTTCTAACTAGGGCACCCATGGTTGGACAAGCCCTACCACGAAATAATGACACTTCTATAACAGTGTGAAGGTTCCATGTCGGTTAAAAAGCAGGGCCGCACCTAGGGTTAATGAAAAATGGTCAAAGGTCAAATGAAAAATGCAGGTGAAAATGACATCTAACCTATATGATGGGTGTAAAATATACCTGCCATAGGCGCGAAACGGTCAAAAAATCTACTCTTGTCGAAAAAATATGTTCAAAAAGGTACTCCAAGATGACATATTAGTCCAAAACAGCTTAAAATGGTAAAAACTATAGGAAAGTGGGTTTTAAAACTTATAAATAGTAAAAAGAAATTACTATTACTATTCCATTTTCACATTTCACCCAAAATAGTGGTTTTGGGTTAGTTTTCACCTTAATCTTCAGTTGTTGATTCTGGGAGCTATGGGTTTCGGATCCACGAGCCATCTGGAGCAGGTTAGTAGTCTCATCCCCCTCTTCAAATTCATGGTTTTTATTTCATGTTTTAATGGTCAAAATTTTATCTTTTCCAAGATTTACATCTCCTCGGAGCTTTACGCGAGCTACTACTTTGCAGGTCGCGAGTAGGGCTTCTTGGACGCGGTCAACGCATGCATTGACCACGTATGGACACGACTGTCTAAATTTTTGACCGCGTACAGGGCTATGAGGATGGTTTTTTAATGCATGAATGCTAAAAAATTCTTTGTTCTTGCCTCCAGGATGGTCCTCAAGTGGAGAGAAGGATAACATGATGTCGTTGCTGAACGAGTATGCCAAGATTTACCCACACAATAAGCATTACAAGTGTGTTGTGTCTATACATTTTGGAGCATTGGGGGTTTAAGGGCGCAAAACCAATTGCTCCGCAAGCTGGTTGATTACTAGGATGCAGATGCGTAGCACTTCGACCTGGATGGTCAAACACTTCCATTGGAGGTGGAGGATATTTACTTTATCACAGGGTTGTCCCATCGAGGGGATGTGGCTAGCCTCAGGTCCCGCAATGTAGTTGGTGGGATCATAATTACTGACTACATAGACCGGTATTTCCTTCCTGCTATCCAAAAGGTGGGCAGTCAGATTCCCATTGAGTCCATTGTTGTCACGTCTCCACCGACCCACCTGGCCACTAGAGACCATGATCCATTTTTTTTCTCCCAAAACATCGACTGAGTGCCCATACACACAGTCAGGAGAGTTCAGATCTGCAATCTGCAACCCGCAGTTGCGAACCCACAACCTTCATTCCGCAACAGTGGATCCTGCAATTGTGGATGCAGAATTGTGAAATTCCAACTTCCGCAGGAGGTCGCTCCCGCAACCCGCAACCTGCAACAGTGGGTCCCGCAATCTGCATCCCGCAATCCGCAACCCGCAATTGCGGATGACGAATTGTGGAAGCCCCAAACACGCGAACATGAACTTGACGATACCATAACATGCAACAGTGGGTCCCACAACCCGCATCCCACAATTGCGGATGCGGAATTGTGGAATCCCAAAATGCATACTTTTGAACTTGGCGATCCCACAACCCGCAACCCGTAATTGTGAAACCATGCGTGCGGAACCCTGCCTCAGTAAGGGTAACTTCATCAAATATTCTAAGGGGCATAACACCTTCCTCCATCATCCAAATGGGGCAAGGTTGGTACCGTTGGAAAGCTCTTGGAGAGCTCTATCCAATGGTAGAATCCCCTGATCAGGTGAGGTATCTAACCTTCCCATTTTATTCTCTGAAGTTCTGTCTATATCTCCACTTAGACACTTCCAACCTTCTTCATGCCAAGATCTTCCTTTCTATCTGACTCATAGAGGTTTCTGAAACCATTTCCAGGGCTTCCCTTCCCTCCCCAGGAATCAGGTGTAAGTATACATCTCCTTCACAGGGTTAGTTATACATAAACATTCATCTCCAAACAATTAAACACTATCATTCATTATTACATATAAAATGAATTAAACAGGTTTGATCAACACATCTATCATATGCAAGAATTACAAGGCATTAAACTCATGCAATATAAGGTATATATACAACAGTGGATTGAGCCTCTTACTCAGGCCTGTACATGACTTCATGTCAATCTTATTCATATACATACATTCAACAGTTCCATAATTATACACAAGCATTCATCACAAAACAATGAAACAAAATCATTTGCTATAACAGAAATACTTATCTTTCAATTCCGAAGCAACTGGCTAAGTGAGAGCAACATTCCACCCAACCTTAGATATCTTTCCAGCCTATACTATTTCAGCTAAGAGATCACCCTGAGCTGGGCAGTGTATCCACTAAGGAGGGCTAACAGGTTCTCTCACAGTCAAGGCTCCATTCTCATGCTAAACCAAACTGTAGTGGGGTTTATCAAGCATTCCAATGCACCTACCCATGCTAAGACAACCTACAGTGGTTATCAAGCAATTCAGGGACAACAAGAAGGAGTTGCTAATCCAGTGAGCTCATCCACAGAGTTGCTGGAATCTCAACACTCAGTTGACCTGGCACCCACAATACCTACCACATCCAACACAAGGAAGACGTACAGCACTGTCACACAGCCCTTCAAGGCATCTTCCCTTCCAGTGTTATTCTAGGATGGGCATAGAAAGGTCCAGTCACTAGTTTGTTGAGACTATAGCCATCACTGGGTTTATCAAGCAACCCAACTCTCTCCCACATTTCACCAACTGATTCGTTACCAGGCTTGGGGTTTCCTCATGGTCGCTCGGCCAATACCACTATGCAACATCTTCTATCAATGCCACTCCACCACTGTAACTGGAGTCTGTACATAGGGTGGTCACGACTCTCAACTCTTGGGCACACTCTAACACACAGAACCACAATTAAATTCAGGTTTCTCTTCCAGGATTGGCTCAGTGTATACAGGAAGTGCAAGAACGAATTCTCTACAAGGGTCGAGGGTTCCTGGGGCCAAGTTCGTGAATGGAGGATTAGTAGAACCCCTTCTGTGTGAATGGTTGCATTCGTTGATGAATGGGAGATCTGTGTCTCTATGTATGCATGAATGAATGAAATGAATCCCCTCCCTGGATAGTCAATGGGTTCAGCAAGTTCCCCCAGGCGATTGAGTGTCATCCTACACAAGCGATCAGAGCCATGCCCTGCCATACGAAATCGCAGGCATGCTCCATACTCTAGCTGCCTCAGGAATCAGCGTTCTCAACCACCCACTGCAGTTGCATTAATGTTAGCAGGGAGTTCCAACGGGTTCTCAGTCAGACATGTGGCAACATGGGAAACCAATCCCAAACCCCCTCACCTCTCCCTAGTGGATACACATGCCCCCCTTCTCATTCGTTTCCTCCTTAGCCAGCTTCTTCGTTGCTTTATTCATTCAGTAATAATTACATCATTTACATTTCTTCACGGCTTAATCATCCCATGAATAATCAAAACTGTCCAAATACTTGCCTACCAAATAACCTTAAACATCCACCAGTGGGGACTTAGCCTTTAGCTCCACACTAGGGAAAATACACATACTGTATATACACAGTATTTACATCAAATCCAAATACATCTAGGGAAAAATGGGGTATTAAATTTGCAAGCTTGCATATGAAGATAATAATACTCACACTCGGGAGAATATCAAGTTCAGCTGCTCTACATCAGGCTTCGAGGCCATTGGTATTCTATGCAACAGAGTGTATGAGACCTATAGTGAACTACTGGTGCACAACGTTACTGGTTACTATGAAGATCCAGTTAACGGAGTGCAAGCTTGGACAGGCCAAAAACTTTGGTTTTGGCAGCATACTCTACAGTTTCTTCTTTGAGAGAGTTCCAGGGTTGAGTCCAAGGGTTGAAGTCCCTCCGCACAGTCTCTGGGATCCATCCCAAACCCGGTGAGCTGAGATACTGACGCGGCAGGGGGTTGGCTAACAGGCCTCCCCATATTCTAAGGATTTTTTCCACTAGTGGGCACGGTAGGTCATCGCCAACGATGACTACCCATATGAGGGGATAGACTTTCATGGTGACCGCAACATGTCGCTCCCTCCAGGGGCCGCATTCAGAGAGATCGGTAAGTTACTCTTTTTGGAATATGTAATTTTTATTTATTTTTTATTATAAGTGAATGCAAAAATGTTTTTGGTGTAGTATCACATGTTGACATATGACTGTTTTCTCACAGATGTTGGTTCGCAAAGACCACAGGGCTTCTCGCGACATTGTCGTCGAGGCAGGGGTGGAGAGGTGGTTGGAAATGCAGCAAAGCACACACTAGAGACAGTATGGGTCAACATGACCCACATGACTACTAGAGTACCGGTCATAGAGGTGGAGCATCTCCTAGAGGCAATGCAACGACATGTTGTAGGAGTACCGGGTACCTGGGTGCGGTTACTGCTGCGCATAGCTAATGCAGTGCATTACTATGTTCAAACACATCCTGTCGAGGCACCGAGGCCTCCCCGTAGGGCTTAGATTCCATGGAGTCCTATATTTTTGTATTGGCTATGTATATTTTTTAGAGCTGCGGGCTCCAGTTTTGTACTGTGACACCACATTTTGGACATATTAAATTTATGAAAAATTATGATTCTCCAGTTCTACTATTTGTGTATGTACAAATGTGTGAATGAATGTTTATTTGTGTGCTTCTTTTATTGATGTGGCAAATGCCAATCTAGGACATAATTAGCATATGCATCAGGTACATGATTAAAACATCTTGGAACATGAATGTATGTAATGAAAACAAATTGATGCTCCAAGATTCTTACCCTTAAGAACTTCCGTAGTAATGTAGCATCCCTCACACGGTACTGACCATTCAATTGAGACACAACCAATTGCGAATCCAAGCAGACTTCTAAAGACAGGATGCCATGCGAAATGGAATCACGAAGTAGCTCAACAACGGCACTGTACTCAGCCACATTGTTGGATGTAGGACCGAGACAAGTACCTCCCGAAGATACAATCTAATGGTCAGGTGAATAAATAACCCACGCAACAGAAGCGAATCTCTGCGTATGATGGCTAGCACCATCCACGAATCCCAAGAACAATGGAGATTCCATTAACATCTGTCAAATAAACGAAAGTGAATCAGCAGACCCAGACAACCAAAAGAAATCTAAACTATGTACATAAGTAACTCTACAATAGTATACAAAAGTATCAGCTCGAGCTAGAAGCTCAAGCATAATATCGCTTGAGGTAGAGCCCATTTCTAGGCTCCTTCAAGGCGTTCCCCTCATAGTCTTCCAATTCGTAGGATCCTTTCTCAAGGACATGCATCACTATGTAAGGACCATGCCACATGGGGTTAAACTTTCCTGCCCCCAGGGGTTCCTTAGCTTGATCATACAAGAGGACCAAGTCACCTTCAGCATATTGTCGGGGATGGACAGACCTATCATACTGAACCTTAACATGACATTTGTTGGCATCTATAGCCATGGAAGCATCTCGAAACTGCTCGTCAAGCTGCTCAAGGTGGATCAAATGTTGCTCAACATATGAGGTATCAAGTAGGAGCTCTATGGCTAGTTTCAATGAAGGGATTTCGCATTCAATCATCAAGATAGACTCCACACCATGTACTAGTTGAAATGGTGAGAAACCGGTGGCAGTATTAACTGCAGTTTGATATGCCCACAAAGTAGGATATAACATGACATGCTAGTTGCTCTTGCTTTGCTGGATAGTTCGTTGGATAATGGTATTTAAGGACTTATTTACTGCCTCGACCTGACCATTCGCTTGGGGGTAGTAGGAAGATGAATGATCTTGATGAAACCCAAGCTTAAGTGATAAATCTGCCATCATTTTGTTTTGGAAGTGACTTCCATGGTCAGTGACAATCTCTTTTGGGATACCAAATCGAGTGATAATCTGATTGAATACGAAGTGGGCTACAGTAGAACCATCGGATTTTACGATTGGCATGGCCTCATCCCATTTAGAAAGGTAGTCCATGGCCACAATAATATGGTGATGCCCCCTAGCCAAAACTGGTTTGCAATCCATGAAATCCACCCCCCACTTGGTGAAGGGACTGACGGTGACGACTAGATGAAGGGGCGAAGGATGCAAGTGTATATTTTGAGAAAACACCTGGAAAGGGTGACATCTCTTCACAACGTTCATACAATCTTTGAAGATCGAAGG
Source organism: Larix kaempferi (assembly GCA_027924585.1). Taxonomy (NCBI): domain Eukaryota; kingdom Viridiplantae; phylum Streptophyta; class Pinopsida; order Pinales; family Pinaceae; genus Larix; species Larix kaempferi. The sequence continues at coordinate 7,839,714 of BSBM01000374.1, read as the reverse complement.
CCAGAAGTAACCTGCTCGCATGATATGTTGGGTTGTTGCAAGCCCAGATAAGTGACCACCACACACCCCACCGTGGCAGTCATTAAGCACAAGCTCTACTTCTTCATGAGTTAAACAACGACAGAGGATTTTTCCCCAACGATACAAAGTGTCACCGACGATGACATAGTCTTTAGCGTGATGTCTCACATGTCGTCATTCATCTCGTGAATAATGTGAAGGGAACTTCAGAGTTTGGAGATATATGATGATATACCCATACCAAGGGTCCGTTGATGCGATAAGAAATAAATGTTCATCCACAAAAGAGTCTTCATGGATGATATCCTCATCAAGTCTCGGGAAACCCGACATGAGCTCAGCAAAAGCCAAGGACTTCGTCAATTTTGCCGAAGCAAAATCAAGATCAAATTCCTAAAGAATAACAATCCACTTATTATACTCCCCCCCAATTAGGCATCGTGAGAGCAGAAACTGAAATGGATTGACGTGTGATATGACAGTGGTTTTCCTAAGCAGAATGTAATGCCGTAAACGTTGGACTACATGAATAGTCACAAGTGCCAATTTATCCACGTGAGAATATCTCAACTTAGCATCTACTAAATTTTGACTAAGGTAGTAAACAACATGCTCTTGGAGCACATCATCCACCTAAACTAAGACCATACCAATCGTCTCTTGAGACGCGGCCACATAAAGAAAAAAATCTCTAGCAAAGTCAGGTGGACTGAGCAGAGGGGCTGATACCAAAGCTTTCTTCAAGGCGTCGAAAGAGTGTTGGGCCCTCTCATCCAGGATAAAAGGAGTGTCCATCTTCAAAAGTCGCATGAAACCTTTGGTAAGATTGGCATAATTCATGATAAATTTTTGTAAGAAAGTGGCTCTCCCTTGGAGGCTCTGAAGCTGAATTAAGTTACGCGGGGGAGGAAACCAAAGTATTGCCTCAACCTTGAGAGGATCGACTCTTATACCCTCTTTGGAAACTACAAACCCTAGAAGGCGACCTGTTTTCACGACAAAGATGCACTTGTTGGGGTTCAAACGAATCTTGTAACACTGGCATCTTTCAAAAATGAGGCGGAGGTGCTTGGGGTGGTCCACTCTCTTACGAGAATGGCCAGCAAGATCATCCAAGTAAGCCTCCACTATGTGCTTAAGGTCGAGAAAATCATATTTCATGGCACGTTGAAAAGTAGCTCCGCAGTTTTTAAGGCCGAAGGGAATATTTCGGTATGCAAATGTACCCCAAGGACATATAAAAGTAGTTTTATGTTGATCCTTGGGCTTAATCTGGATCTGATTATATCCTGAGAAACCATCCATAAACGAAAATACCTCGCTTCTCACACATGCATCCAAAATTTTATCTATGAATGGAGTGGGAAAGTTATCTTTCGGACATGTTCGGTTCAGATCTCTAAAATTTGTACATACACGGATAGTTCCCTGATTCTTATCCATGGGAATGGGATTTGACACCGATTCGGTAAGGGGAATCGGGTAGATGAAACCATCTTTGAGTAGTTTCTCACCTCTACCTTAATTACGGCTTCCTTCCTAGGATTCACAGCATGAAGAAGTTGTCGAACCGGCTTAACATTAGGATATGTCTTAATCTCGTGCTAGATAATGCTAGGGTCTATTCCTGGCATCTCCTCATATGACCAGGCGAAAACATCCTGAAATTCCTTGAATAACTCGATGTATATGCGGATCTCATCGGGAGAACAATAAACACCGATATAAACGTTTTCAATATTTTCGAGTGTACGAGAAATGTTGATCGGAATGGTTGGGGAGAGATTAGCCATATTCCCCTCCACGTAAATACCATGCGAATCCAAAGGAGCCACGGGTGACCAACTTTCTTTGCAAGATACGACCTAAAATATTCTCACTCGATAAGGTCAAGGTTGGGAAGAAAATAAGAGCGATGATGCAAATCTTCCCAAGGCCTATCATTACCACTCATGGCCTCAATGATAACTTCATCCGAAGGAAAAGTACCATCAAGACAATCATGCAAGCAAGATGAGTCAGCTGCCCACACGGGCAACATAACGGGATCTTCTTCTTTTGTCTGTGAAGAGGAGAGATCCGGCTCTACAGTGGCTTGTTGAATATCTCGGTATGCAAGCTCAACTGCAGATAGTGGCATAGCCATTCCAATGTGTGAAATGTCTCCAGAATGGGAACTCGTGGATGGTAAAGTCCACGAATCACTAAAGTATGAGGTATGGAAAGGTACATTATTCAATGAGGTGGGTGCACTATCAGAAATGGTTCCAATGAAGGATATTGGCACAACAAAGTCGAATAATATCATCAAAGAGGAATACAATCCTACACCAATATTCCCAGTTGTTGGCTGATAATTTTTGATCTGGGGAACAACAGTTACTGGCGATGCTACGGTATTGGAACTACAGAAATCTAGCTGATCAACTGTCACAATTTTTTCTTTGCGAGGAAAGCAAATAACTCTAAACACAGAGGACACGATCGCTCTCATTGCGTAGATCCAATTCCTACCCAGTAAAAGTTTGTAGTCGATGGGCGCATCAACCACCTTGACTTCAATAGGCATGGATTTCCCACCCAAGTGGACTTCAAGGGAAGGGAGAATACCATGCGGTCTAAATGACCGACCATCGAATGTAGTAAGCATGGTAATAGATTTTGACAAGGGAGGAGAGCCAAGAGATTTCCAACAATCCAACGACATTACTGAGGTGGAAGCACCTTCGTCAACCACCGTATGCTTAAAAAAAATTGTAAGCACCTAACATCGACTTGAAAAGCCACATGATAAGGAAAGCGAGGCTGGACATCAGTAGTGTCGAATTTAATAACATTAGGGCTACCTTGATCCTAGACTCTCAAAGCACATAAAAGGGCATTCCTCTGCGAAGGGCATGCTTGGAGAACCTCAAGAGCCGACATGGCACACAGAGTTTGGCCCAAATATTCTACAATGGAGTAGTTCTGGGTGGCTCGGGCATTGGGATTATGCATTGAGCATTTAAGAACACCTTTCAGTATCCGTGGCATAGTAGTAGGCTTCTCGATATGCAAAGAAGAATTAGGAGGAGGGGGCTCATTCCCCATGTTCGGTTGTGGTGCACCATAATCACGTTGGCAAGTAGAAATACTAACCTCAGATTTAAACATGTTCATGCATCTGAAGCCACTGGCATGAGAAGAGGCGTCAAAGTTTCATTAGTCCCATAACCAACGACGGAAGCACTCAAAGCCATATTTTGGTGATGTGAAAGGGGATCTTTCAACATAGCTAGGCTCTGTATAAGATGATTCGAAGCTTCTTCAATTCAAGGACAAAAATGGGTAAGGTGATCTTTTGAACAAAGTTTGCAAGGAAATTTCACCTTACGTCTAGGTTTACAGTCCCCACCAGCATTCCCACCATCCCGAGGAGGGTTAGCCTTCTCTTTTCTAGGAGTATTTCTATTGCTCCCATTATTTCCACCCCTACAATTATTTCTCCCCTTCTTCTTTCCACTAGGTTTCTGGTTACCTGATGGGTTTGTCGACTATATAGAGTGAACATCGGACGATTGGGTGGAAGCAGACAAGGCGTGAGCCTGTCCGAGGGTAGATTGGATAATAGACAAATTTTGCATTTGATTTGTAACCAAATCTACAGGACAAGTACTCGTGGATCCAACAATGCCATCTGCATGTGGTCCAAGAACAGTCTTGGGCTCATGACGTGATCTCGATGCATCAAGAATAATATCGTACAGGATACCAGAATGAGCGTAGACTAGGTCTAATTGCTGGGCTTTGAAAATAGCTTGCTCCTCAGTCATAATGCCGGACACTGAAACGTCCTTCAAAACGTAAGGAAGTAAAGACTTAAGGAACCATTCCAACAGAAACTCTGGAAGAATGTTGGCTTTCACTAGCCTCTTTCGTCGACGCCACTCTTGAATGTGATCAGATATGTGTGATGAGTCCAAGTTACAGGTATCTGATAGCCTTTTTCCCCACAGTAAAGCATAAGAAAGGGTGAAGAAATACACTTGTTTTGTGGGAGAAATGATTTACCTTGATTATTTAATGAAGTTGTTTTAAAGATTATTCTTGTATGTTTGAAAGCGTGTTCAATAAATAATTATATGGAAATCAAGTATGATTGAGCAGGTCCAAGTACACTAAGGGACAAACATGCACATCAAGCAAAGGACTGAAGATCATACAAAGCTCAGCACCTTTTTCCCTGATTTCTAGAGAGAACTCCTGTTCAAAACAGAATCGACAATTAGACATATAGTTAGGTTAAGCATTAGAGGCATATATATATGGGCCTCTCGGCTAACGAGAGAGGCCTGTTGCCATTTTTGAGAACCATTGTTTTACGTTTTATACTGTTGAGACAATTCGTGTTACAGACCTTTTATGGAACTATGAAATTACTATTTTGAATGAAGATTTGGTGTTGCTTTCAATTCTGCGTTTATGAGTTTTCTCCACTCCTGTTTATAAGTTTTCTCCACTCTTGAGTACGGGTTGGAGAGGGCCCCTCCAACACGTGGGTCAGGAGATTTTATTGTTAAGTTATTTTTCATTATGTGCTCTGTATTGATTTAAATCTATATCGCATGTGAAAGTATTTTTGATAGCATTTAAATAGCACGATTTAATTTCTGTAGTAAAGCAACCATTCCGGTTCTGTAGTTAGTTATAGCACATTCTGTAGTTCGTTAACGTTGTTTCCGTAGTCCTGTAGCAGCATTCCACCAAGACATATTTCAACAGTTTATTTTCTTGTGTGTTTGCATTACTTATGAAACAGTGATCCAGATCTTGAAGCTCATGCACTTTCCCATTATTATAGTTGCTCATGAAGATTGATTACTTTCAGTACTTTGGTTAATTGATGATTAATTTGTAGCATTAGATAATTGCATTCTGAACTTATCATTTGGAATTTAAATATTCTAGATCAGATCTCCAGTTTATGTATTTCAATTGCAGTATTTACTTCTTCAATTAGAGATCCATCTTTTGGTATTTTAGAATAGGTCTATCAAGTTTCAGCATTCAAATTCATAGTATAGGTTTACTGCTTTCTGCAAGTTAATTCTTAAGGTAGATTTATTGTTTCAGCAATTAAACTTCTTAACATAGATTTACTGCTTTCAGCATTCAAAACTTCTTAGCATAAGTATTTCTCATCCATAGATTAGGCAATCCTTTCACAGCTTATTCAATTTCCTTTTTAGGCAAACCTTTAAAGATTGATACCAACACCCAACCACGACAAAGACTATCCTATAAGAGCACATATAGTGCCTGCACCTCTCAAGTTCGTATGTCCCCGAGGTTGATAATTAAAGTAGGCTCCTAGCCTAGCTTCCCTCATTAGGCATCCATTCTAAGAGCTCACCACCTTTTGGCGCCGTAGTCGGGGAGGTGCTAAATCTTTCAGGAAACATCTTCAAAAACAAAACAAAAACAAACATAAAAAAAAAAAAAAATTCTACCATGAATGCCTAGACGACAGAGAGATAGATTTGGACGCTTCCTACGTACCCGTCCCATCTCAATTTAAATTCCTTAACTCAGAAGAAGAAACTGATTCTAGCTACGAACCAAACCTAGAAAACTTCTTTGTTGAATCTAGCTCAAACACCACTATGGCAAACAAAGAAGAGGAACCTAGAGAATTGTTCACCTTTCCCATTAGCATACCTCATGGAGATGCCAGGATGAAGAATATCAACCCTAACAATCTACCAAATTTCCATGGTTTGACTTCAGAAGATCCCGACACATTCTTGTTTGAGTTTTAGTTTGCAAATCCTTTGATTACACTACTGATGCACAAAAGCTGAGGCTTTTTCCCTCCACACTAAAAGATCTATCACTTAGATGGTTCATGATTTTAGAAGGAAATAGTATTTTCAGCTGGGACCAAATGAAACAAGCATTCCTAGAAAAATATAGGGACTACTGCAAAGCAAAGGATACAAGGGATGAAATCTTTAGGATGCAACAAGGAGAAAGGGAATCATTAGAAGATTATGCCCAAAGATTTCAGCTTAGCTACAAATGAGCCAGTCATTGCACCTTAGATCTTGAATCACTAAAACTTGTCCTTCTTAGAGGTTTAGAAGAAGAGAATTTTGAAGAGGATTTCCAGAAATCTTTTGACCAAATCTTGCAAATCTTCAAAAACTACTCTAGATCTAGGAAAAGTAAAAATGGGACAAGGGATACACACACATTTACTAGTGGATCGGCATCTTCAGGACCAACCCTTACAAAATCTGATTTAGGAAACTTGTTAGATGACATGAAGACTGACATCTTACAATCTCTGGCCATGCAACTGGATGCACTTCAAATAAAAAAGAAACAGGATGAAATTAACCAAGCCTTGGCAGTATTATGTCCTCATTGTAGAAAGAAGCATGAGAAGGGGCAGTGCACACTAAACACCATCGAAATATGTGGCCTCTGCACTGATGATCACTCTACTGATAAGTGTCCTCTGTTTCCCTCCTGCAAAGATGCTATTCAAGAGCCCACGACTGAGGGTACAATAGAACAACTCTGTTTTGTGAATCAAGGGAGGAATAATTTTCCTAGACCTTACCAACCCAACAACCAACCTTACTACAACCAGGGAAATAACCAACATAATTGGAACTCTGTACCATCCCCATGGCCATCTCAGCAAAACCCAAATCAATGGCAGCAAAACCAACCATATCAACATCCTTATTACCCACAATCTTACTCTTCATAACCCCCACCTTGTGCTCAACCAACCACAAATTATGGCAATCCATATCCTTATTCATCATCGAATTGGATATCTCCATTACAGCAGTAGCAGCCACTCATCATGCTGCCACCACCAAATCAACCACCCCCCATAACTCCACCAATTCATGCCCAGCCAATCCCCAACCCTAACAACAACAATCCTACAATACTGAGATGGTATAGTTTCCAACCTACGTTGTAGACACACTAGAGATAAATGAAATTAATTTAAGATCTGGAAAAACGTTGCAGAATACACACACGGAGAATATCCAAGAACCTGAGGCTCACGAACAAATGACGCAACCCCATATTCAGCATCTAGATGAACCAAACCCTCAGGAGGAAGAAACTCAACCACTCATACGAAATAGGAACCCTCCATTTTAAGAGAAGCTTGCACGAAGTACCAAAGATGAAGAGGAAAACACAATTTTGATGCAATTCTGAATGAATTGAAACACTTGAATATACAAATTCCGATCTTGCAGGCCATCAGACATGTACCTATCTGCAACAAATTCATTAAAGAGAATTGTTTGAAAATACCTAGAAGGAGAAAACGTGACCCGCCAATGATCAATGTAGCGGGCCAATTAGCTTATCTAATGCTAGGCATCGTTGTTAACCCCAAATATCTAGATCCAGGAAGCCTTGTGGTCAACATGAACATCAATAACAAACAGATAGACAGAAGCTTAATTGATTTGGGAGCTGCCATAAATGCAATGACCAAGGATACTATGATATATCTGGGACTCCAATCAATGGTCAGACCGACAACTATAGTACTCCAGCTAGCTGACACATCCACAGTGAGACCTGAAGGGATGCTAGAAGATATAATAATCAATATAGCATCCTGGGAATACCCAACTGATTTCATAGTCATAGAGGTAAAAAGTAAACTTAGTGGTTATCCAATTGTTGGAGCATAGGCCACAGCTATGGTAAAGCTACCAATTTTGGGGAAAAAGCACTAAGTTTTGAAGGAGAAGTGCTAATTTTGAGGAAAAGCACCATTTTTTACGGAAGTGAACAGTGCGCGGTACGGTGCCAGATGGACGAGCTCACCGCAGAGTGCGGACCGAAAATCGCGAAGCTCGCGCGCACAAGTTAAAGAAAGGAGTAAATAAGGTGGCCGAGTAGAAAGCTCAACCACCACAGTAAATGAAGGAAGAGACGGAATAGAGGGCTCAGCTACCCTCATTTAAGGCAAAGTACAGAATTTATGGTTGCTCGGACCAAGGAAGAGCAACGGGACGAAGCATTGAAGACAAAGGACACGGAGCAAAGAATGATGAAGCGGCACCCATACCCACGATCTGCGCCGGAAATCATGGAGCCTGCAGGAAGCTGCGACGCGACTGCAAGAGGCGTCTAAAGTACACCTAGCCGTCAGTGGTTAGGGTTTTTGGGGATCACTGTTGGGAAAGGCCCATAGTTTTGTAAAGGTGCGACCCTCAAGGCCACCTATATATATGTGTAATTGTAAAGGGAAAAAGGGTTAGATGTTAAATGGGTCAGAGATAGATTGGTTAGAAGGCCATTGTAAGTTGATGTCTGAGGTTGCAGACAGTCTAAGTTGATGTCTGAGTCATTGTAATCTCTGTAGAAGAAGAGAGTAGATCTAAGAGAAGGGCTCCCAGCTGTGTGTGTGGAGTTTCCCAGAAAGATCTAAGGCTGCAGCTGTGTGCGCAGCGTAACTGTGTAGTTCCCATCTCAGGATAATATAAGATACAATTTCCGTGGACGTGATTTCCCCGTGGAGGTGAATCACATAATTCTTGTTGTTATGGTAATGTTTTACGAGAATGCATGTCTGTGTGTTGCTATCTATGTTTACATGAATGTTTCGTTATCTTTATGAATAAGTATGTAAAGTAAGACTTGAAGCTTCCTTAGAAGTTAGACTCATGCACTGTCGGAGGAGTCTGTAGGAACACTATCGCCGCAGCTCTTAAGGAGTGTGTTACTGCGCTATGGCATGAGAACAGAGACGATACATCATGTAACGAATGAAGTGGTAAACGCCTCGTGCGCAGGTGTGGAGATACCGCGCAACTAGGCTAAGGTGAGTAAGCCCCAGCGCTGTTGCGCTGTATGACCTGTGAAAGAATCAGATGTTCTGTTCCGAAGTTACTGTGTAAGAAGGGAAGAGAGAAGACTGTGGATTCCACACCACCCCGGTTAAGGAAACCTGATTCCTTAGCCCCCCCATAGCCACTTCGGGTGAGACCTCGGGCCAGTGCGCCAAGGGGTGTTTGTTGTTGCGCCTCCTGAAAACCCGGGTTTGTCCAAAAGCATCCAACAAATGGTTCCGCCGTCGGCTTTAACCCTATTATTTTGAAGGCAATGTGGTGCTGGAATCCTACAGCTAAACAAATTCAAGAGTGGTTTGATTCAAAGGATAGAGAGTTCGTTGAACGTGAAAATAGAAGCCCTAGGCTGCAGGCAGAAGACTGGTTGCAGAAGCATATTTATACTGACCTTCACGAAATCTTCTTTGTAACATTTGCACTTGATTTGCATGGGTGGCTATCCAAGCTAGCAGATTCTCAACCCACTGTGCATGTTGATCGACCTATTGTTTGGTCGCCTGAGCTAGTTAGCACTGTGAAGCGGGTAGATAATCCTGTGTCCCGCGCAATAGACTTTTGGTTGAACAGTCTGCTGGAAGGCTTCATCACTGAGTTTGCAGTAGATACGAGAAAGAGCTTCAGCGAGGCTAAGAGGAGCTTCTTCAAAGCATACAGGGGTAAGTTCTTAAATTCTTTGAACCTATCAATTAAAATTCTCTTATATGAAAAAGGAAAACTATGCATAGCTTCCGATGAATAGCATAGACAAGTAATGTCCGCATATTCTGATAGTGATTTTGAAGCTATTGGTTGCACTCGTAGTGGAAAACGGTATAAAGTAGGCCTCGAACAGCATTCTTTTGAGTCTAGCCCAGAATATAGTCGAGCTCGTAGAGCGAGCCATATAGAGAGACAAGGGAGTGTTCATATCCCTTACCACCCTTTTACACCGCAAAAGCCAGACGGGGCTCAGCATAACCCCGCAGTAACACCCTCTAGTAGCCCGCACGGTACTTCTAGTACCTCAGCTCCACCTTTGTTTAACCATCCCGGAGGCAGTGCCACAGCACCTCCACCTCAACCTAGTGCAAGAAGGATGGGTGATGACATGAAGCTACCAACCTTTAGAGGAACAGGGCTAGAAGACCCTGAGCAGCACTAGTTTCTATGTGAAGCCATTTGGACGATTAAGCAAATTAATGATGATGTTGTTAAGCTGGTTCAGTTAGCAACCACACTATGAGAGAGAGCCTTAACCTGGTTTATGAAATACTCAGCAGCACATAATAGGACGCTTGCTGATGTAAGAAATGCTATGATTAAAGAATTCAAGAAACCTAAATCAGAATCACAGTGCATAACAGAGCTTAAAGACATAAAACAGTTACCTACAAAATCAGTTTGGGACTTTGACTAGAAGTTCAAAGCCTTGATAGATCAAGTAAGCTTTGAGTTTGCACCGCAGCAGCATAAGGAATGGTTCATTGTTGCACTGCTTCCTCACATTAGACTTCCTCTTATGCAACAGAATCTCACTACACAAGAACAAGCTCTAGAGATGGCTATGAAACTAGAAGCTTCACCAATTGCTGGAACAAGCAACGATGTTGCGCAGTTGCAGAACCAAATAGCAAACCTAACCTTGCAAGTGCGTGACATTAAGAAAGGAAAGGACGTCAAGGAAGAAATTTGGTGTACAAAGTGTAGAGCACAAGGACATTCAAAGGATCATTGTCCTGTTTTCATAGATTATATTGCAACTGGAGCACCTAACCCTTTACCATAGGCACAGGGGCCTTGGTGTGAAATCTGTAGAACTAGAGGCCACAGACCACAAGAGTGTCACTTGTTACAGAAATATGTACAAACTCCAAAGAATTTATATTGCAATTTCTGTAAATCAGTAGGCCATGATGAGAACAATTGTAGAGCATATGATCTTATGATAGAAAGAAAACATGATGTTTATAGAGTACAGTCAGAACCACAAGGACCCACAACAGAGCCGTAGTATGACCCAGCTCGCGAAGGCAGAGGAGGAAATTATAGGGGCCGTGGACGCGCAGCAAGTTTTGGTTGAGGAAGAGGACAGATCACTTGTTATAACTTTGGATCTCAAGGCCATTATGCAAGGGATTGCCAAAATCCTACAACCATCTGCAGATACTGTAAATCGTATGATCATGTCATTGAAGAATGCCCTCAGTTGATGGCCAAGATGCAAGAAAAGAAGCCACATGTTAACCAAAATATCCAGTTGATTGGAGCAGAAAAAAGAGAACCAGACCCTACAGTTAATATAGTGACGCGTAGTGGAGCAACCACTGGTGTGCCAGAGTCGGGAACTGGAAAGCCAGCGACGCAATGGGTGCGTCGCACTAATATTAAACCAGCCCCGCTTGACCTACAGAAGCAAAAAGAAGCATTCAAGCAAGCTCAAGAGTATTTTTCAGATCCGCGAGCTTCCAGTACTGTCGCAAGTCCGCATAATGATATCAGACCGCATGTGCCACGTCAAGAGAATTGGGTACAAGAGCAGGCCACTACATCTGGAAGGCCTGATGATGAGGATGCACTAGGCAGTGTTCATGCTTTCTTGAGAAACTGCTTAAAGTTGTTGCGCAATGAAAAAGAAACTATGGAACTCCAACACCTGTTGGATCAGTGTCAACAATCTGCTTCGATGAATACACTGCAGCGTGCTGTTCATCAGATTGGGAGTCATACTAGAACTGGAAGAGAGATGAGACTCACAGCATAGATTGGAGCATTTGAAATGGATGAAGTCATTTTGGATTTAGGCTCAGAAGTTAATGTTCTCACCATGCAGACATGGGAACAGATGGGTAGCCCCCAGCTTACCAGATCTCCTATCCAGCTAAGACTTGCAAATCAGCAACGAGTTTCTCCATTGGGCAGATTACCCAATGTACCCATTGACATTGAGGGAGTAAGAAGTTCTGCAGACTTCGAAGTAATCAAAATTATGGATGACAGTAGACCTTACCTAGCACTTTTAGGCATAGATTGGGCATTTGATAATTTGGCTGTCATTAATTTGGAGAAAAGACAGATGACCTTTGAGGATGAGCAGACCAGGGTCATTGCACCGCTTGATCCCCTTCAAGGACCACAGTATATTGAACCCATTCGAGCAAAAGAAGAAGTGCACCACATGGACAGTTTGTACCAGATGACTGCTTATCATAATGATTATGTCAATCCCACAGCGGACGATCATATCAGCTGGCGATGTGATAGTTCGTGCGCATCAGATTCGGAAGAAGGACTGGAAAACTGGCAGAATCGCTTACATGAAGTTTCTGCAAGGCGTTGCGCCATGATGACTAAATCCATTCGATGGATTGGCACAGAATTGAATAACACCCCAATATTTGATGGTTTAAATGGAGTACGTGAATTCATACATGCATATGAACAAGAAATCCCAGATGAGCAGCGCATACAAGCATTGGATGTAGCACTGCGCGCTACACCCGCAAGATGGTGGGGTGCACATAAAGACAATATCGACACATGGCAAGACTGTCGCAGGTTGATACTGCACAGATTTCAAGAGACTACAGTAGGAGTTTTGCGCAAATATGATGGACAGAGTGACCCCAGGACACATATGGAAGCATGTATTCAGCAATGGTCAATTATTCCAGAGGATGAGTGGGCTCACCTATTCATCCACACGTTGGATATAGTTCCCAGGAACTGGTACACTGAAGCCGAATTGCGCAGAGGCACTATCACTTGGCTTCTCATGATTGAAAGTTTTCAACTCACTTTCAGCTTTGAGTCAGAACATCCAAGCATCGATCAGGCTTTAAAGTGTATTAAAAAGAAGGTATTTGAACAATGTCCGTTATCAGAGTATTCTCAACCAGATTGGGCTATCCAGATGGAACATGCCCTGGAATGCTATAATTTCGTCGCTGGAGAAGAGGATGATGATCCTCGCAACATCAATATTCTAGAGTCAGAAGGGACGCGCAAAGTCGAAGGCCCTCAGCTTGATATCCCTACCATTACAGAACACGTCAAGCTCAAGAAAATTAACATTGGTACAGAAGCCAAACCCAAGGTTGCCTCTATAGGAGATTATTGGGATGATGAAACTGTTGATCATATTACAGATCTACTACATGAGTATCAGGATATCTTTCCTACCAAGTTTACAGAAATGAAAGGCATCCTAGGAGACTTAGGAGTTATGCACATACCTTTGAAAGCGGATGCTAAGCCAGTAAAACAGCGCCCATACAGGTTGAACCCGTGATATAAAGAAAATGTTAGAGAAGAAATTGATAAGATGCTCGCAGCTGGTATTATTGAGCCAGTAGAGGAAAGTGATTGGATTAGTCCTATGGTGGTACAAGAGAAAAAGACAAAAGGTGAAATAAGAATCTACGTGGACCTGCGCAAGCTCAACGACGCATCAGCACATGATCCATTTCCTACGCCCTTTACGGATGAAGTGCTTGACAATGTTGGAGGACAAGAGGCTTACTCCTTCACTGATGGCTTTTCAGGATACCATCAGATCAGAATCCATCCAGAGGACCGCCATAAGACCACTTTTGCGACTGAATGCGGCTCATTTTAGTATACGGTAATGCCCTTTGGTCTTAAAAATGCTCCTACTATCTTCTCTAGAGTCGTTGTTGCTGTTTTTAAAGAATCCATTCATAAGTTTCTAGAAGTCTATTTTGATGACTGGACTGTGTTTGGTTTACTAAAGAACCACATAGGGAATCTAAGGATGATGCTAGAAAAATGTAGACAGTATCAGATTTCCCTTAACTTGAAAAAATGTATATTTTGTGCTCCTTTTGGTATTTTGTTGGGTCACATTGTATGCAGACAAGGACTCATGATGGATCCTGTGAAGGTTGCCATCATTGCTAACTTGCCTGCGCCCAACTCAGTCAAACAATTGCGCACTACATTGGGACATACAGGATACTACAGGAAATTTATCAAGGGTTATGCAAAGATTACTATGCCTATGGAAAGACTGCTGAAAAAGGATTCGAAATTCCAATGGACATAAGAATGCCAACAGAGCTTGGACACACTTAAAGAAAAGATGATCACAACGCCTATTCTAGTTTTCCCAGACTGGACAAAACCCTTTCATGTTCATGTAGATGCTTCTTCCATAGCATTGGGAGTTGTACTTACACAACTGGGAGAAGGAGGTATCGACCACCCCATTGCTTACTCTAGTAGAAAGCTGTCCACAGCTGAGAAGAACTACACCACTACAGAAAGAGAAGGACTAGCTAAGGTGTATGCCTTACAGAAGTTCAGACACTATCTATTGGGTGCTCAGTTTAAAATGTATACTGACCATTCTGCTTTGAAGTACTTGGTCAATAAGCCAGTGTTAGGGGGAAGAATTTGCAGATGGCTTCTCCTCTTCCAGGAGTATGACTTTGAGATTATTGTGAAGCCAGGTAGATTGAATGCAGGACCTGACCACTTATCTAGGATAGAGTCAGGGGAGGAACCTACAAATTTGGAGGACAATCTACCTGATGCGCAGCTGTTCTCTATTCAAGCAGTAGATGAATATTATTTCGATATTCTTGAGTTTCTCACTACAGGGCAAGCACCAGTTGAGTTCACAATACAGCAGAAGAAACAACTTGTTGTCAAAGCTACAGACTTCACCTTGATAGCAGGCCAGCTCTATAAGTTGGGCCCTGATGAAGTTTTGCGCAGATGCATTTTACCGCATGAGAAGAACTCCATAATCGCAGAAGCGCACTCAGGAACCGCAGGAGGCCATTTCGCAGGAAAGCCGACTGCGCAGAAGATCTTAGCCGCAGGTCTTTGGTGGCCAACATTACACAAGGATACTAAGGAATTCTGCAGGTGTTGCGATGTGTGCCAGCGAACAGGAAAACCTTCAAGAAGAGATGAAATGCCGCTAAGACCCCAGATAATAGTGCGTGCTTTTGATAAGTGGGCCATTGATTTCGTGGGACCTATCAACCCACCAAGAAAGAGAACCGATACAAGATAAATCATCACAGCTATTGAATACCTCACCAGATGGGCTGAGGTGAAGCCAGATAAGAATTGTGACGCTGTCACTATCGCGCAGTTCATTTTTGAGAATATTGTCACTAGATTTGGATGTCCACTGATTCTAATGAGTGATCAGGGCACACATTTCCTGAACGAGACTATAGAGGCCCTTACTAAATAATTCCATATTAGTCACCATAAGAGTACACCCTACCACCCTCAAGCTAATGGTACGGTGGAGGCATTCAATAAAATTCTGGAGAATGCCCTGACCAAGGTCTGTAATCAACAAAGAGATGATTGGGACCTTAGAGTCACAGCTGTGTTATGGGCTTACAAAACCACATGCAAGAAACTAACAGATCACACCCCTTTCAGTTTGGTGTATGGACAAGAAGCAGTTATGCCCATGGAATACATTGTTCCCAGTCTCAGAATTGCTCAAATTACAGAAATGGCAGATACTGATACTATGAGTGAAAGGCTGTCACAATTGGTTGCCTTAGAAGAAGACATACTTTTAGCTGGATTCCATCAACAAGTGCAGAAGGCGAGACAGAAGGCTTGGCATGACCGGCATATTAAGAATAAAGTCTTTCAGGAAGGAGACTTGGTACTCCTCTATGATAGTAAATTCATCAAGTTTCCAGGCAATTTTCATATACATTGGTTAGGCCCTTTTCAAGTAATGAAGATAACTGAAGGAGGAGTAGTTCAGCTTGCGAAGCTTAATGGAGAATTGCTTCCCACAATGATCAACGGGAGTCGGCTCAAGCTTTACCGCGACGACCACACCGCCCTGTCGACCTAATCAGCTGCTAAAGTAGTGCAGATGTCCAGTGTAGTTGAAAGAGGCATCGCACTTATCAGTCTACACGGAAGTCGGGAGACATGTTTCAGTCTCTGGCTTCCCGCGCAGTTCCTCGAATCATTTGCGCAGTAAATAAAGTCTATTCTGAGCGAGCCTATTGTCGCTCTTGTGGAGTTCCCCCAGGTTGTCGAACCTTCGCTCTTGCGGAGTCCCCTGTTGTCTAATTTTGTTTGCTCTTACGGAGTCCCCACTGTGGACCCCTCTATATGCACAGTTACCCATGCTGAAGTAACCCACCGAAAATTTGAAAATTTGAATTACGGAAGTTCTGTAGCCGCATCTGAGTCTTAATGAAAGATGAGACCGCCAATTAATTGTATTTGATCTGACATATTCGGCTTGATTTCCCCAAGATTCGCATTTAATTAAGGAGCCGAAGGCCTTAGCTTATCTCCCGAAAGGCTGTCAGAACCCATCCATCACATTTAATGCACCACAGAGGCGCGGGGGTAGGGGGGTTGTCAACTCATATGCATAGGCGCCTATAATTATTAGCCCACTTGCCCGCATCTACTACCGCCTTTAGCTATAAACACCCCTCATTCGTATAGGTTTGGGTTACTTTCCTCGAGTTGCATAAGTTGTCTTGTTTGAGTCTAAGTCATTGTTTTCAGAGCCGTGTCGTGCAGACTGCTCCCTTTGCTTTCAGAGTTCGTATCCTATGCTGTTCCGCCCTTCCCTGATCAGTGTTAAGTCGTGTCTATAAGTTCATGACGGAGAACCTGTCAACTGAAGAATTCATCCAACGGTTTAGACGCAGAGGTTTAGATTTCGGTATGGGTACCCCGATCAAGATTGTCGAGCTTCCTGAACCTAGACAGTCCCCGGGCACAAGGGCGTCTCAACCGCACCAGCCGGAGGAACCCGTTCCAGAGCCCTTGGCCACTATGGTTAACTACATTCCTCCGTGGCCAGATGATGCACCCGAGGTGCATATTCCCAAGAATGCCAAGTATCCGATTCTGTTGCCACCAATGGCGGAAATCGTGCACGAAGAAGGATCCCTTCTCGGAAATCTTCCGCTTGTTAATTTTTCTGACTATAATCTGGGAGATTATAGAACGTATCCACAGTTCACGCCGGATCACTATCTGACAGTGGTCCATAACCCTGCTAAGAAAGTTGATGAATTCGTTCCGCAGCAATTTGCAGTAAATCTGGACAGAGGCCTGGATTGTTGAACCTGTTAAAGCTACCGCATTTTGGGCGTAGCAATGAAGTGAATGCGGTTGTTAAGGTCCTATTATCCTATGTTCATGGTGGTTATCTTTGGCTAGGGAGGCCAATTGATTTGAATGTGGACCTGATTCATCAAATTACCGGCATATCTAAGGTTGGTAAGGACCCCAATGTCCATTTTGTTGGAAAAGACAGGGACCGAAAGCTTGCTGCACAGGTGGTGCAGAAATACAAATTGTCGAGAGGAGGTCGGGCCTATGACCTCACTATAGTTGAAGATGAAGCACTTAGATTCACAGGTAGTCTTCTCGCAGGCAGACTTTTAACGAAGTGTCGACCGAAAGAAGTCCCTGGAGCTGTTGTAGAGCTCGCAGTCGCAGCTGCGGAAGGAGAGCAGTATAACTGGTCTCTCTTCCTCCTGAATACATTCTTGGATGACTACCGCAACGTTCAGGACACCGCCAATCAGCTGTTCCATTTTTCTTGGCTCCTGATCTTGTGTGCTTTTGTCGGGTGGAAGGAACCGCCCAACACTCAGTTTCTTCCGCGCCGCTCAGGAGAGGTTACAGGGATCCGTTATGTCAACCTCTGGGATTCTAATAATACCGTGAAGTGCAAGATGAACCATGCTGTATTCTTTGAGTACTACAATCTCCTCAGGGATACCATCCTGCAGATGTCGAGGCTTACTGAGGAGACGACAGCAATTTATGGAGTGAAGTTGGTCTTTTTTGCCAAATTGCATGAAATCTATTTCCGCCCTCGCTGAATTCAGTCGAAAGAATGGGCCATAGGGCTCTACCGAATGACTACCCAGGATGTGGAAGACATATGAAGTCCTGGCCAGATGAATGGAAGCAGGCCACTGACATTGCTGCCGCGATGCCACCCCCTGCGGCACCAAAAAAAGATAAGGGAAAGGAAAAGGCCACGCAGAAGAATGATGAAGGTCTGTCAGGACCGCCTCCCAAGAAGCAGAAGCTGTCGCACCCCGCAGAAGCGACAAGAGATCCCTCTGAGACCCTTGCCATGGGGTTCGACCAGTACTTGAAGGAACAATTTTGCGAGTTGCGGACCTCTCAGGCCAAGATCAGAAGTGCTCTTAACCTGCAGCTCGTGGAGTTGAAAGGTCTCGCAGGACGAGTTGCGCAGACCCATGCACCAGCATCCGGCTCGCAGGCGCCGCAAGCATCTACAAGCACCGAACGGGTTGAAGTACTTGCCGATAGGCACACTGTTGTACATATCCCGCCTGCAAGCATGACACTCTCGGATCCTTTAGCTACACTACAGGTAAGCGCGGTTGGTGCTGTTGAAATAAATTTGTCACTTATTCCGTTGGAAACGCTGCATTTGGTTCAGGAGCAGGTTTCTACTGAGCTGAGAGCTAGGGAGCTCTCCACATTCCATGCCAATCAAAGACTGCAAATGCAGGAAATAGAGCTAAGGGTAGGCTACAAGGAGATCTCTGCACAGCTTGAACTTCATGAAGCGCAAGATACTGGGTTAAGGAATGCCGTAGATGAAATCGCCCAGGAGCTACCAGCCTGCCAGATTCAACCAGACCTCCCATTAGTTGAGAAAGTGAAACGCATCGGCAGAAGGGCACAAGCCCTAGAACAACAAGTAGTTGCTATGGCTGAGGACCATAGAAAACAGCTCGCCGAGTTGGAAGCTCGTGTCGCAGCGCCTCCCGTGGATGAGACACAAGAATGACTGGAAGTACTGCGCATAGCTTCCATCTAGATGCAGCACAAAATAGATGAAGCCCAACAGTTAATGACGCAAGCTATGGAAGCTTGGGTGGAGCTTGAGAAGCTCCCTTCTAAAGTTGCTCTTGTAGAACAGGTCGAAGCAGCAGAACAGTCCCTAACTGTTCTGAATGAAGAAGCTAAGTCCTTGGCAGGCTTAGCCAAAATGAGGAAGATGAGCGAAGTCCGTAAAGTCCAGCAAGAACTGCACAAGCTCAGAAACAAAGATGCTACTCTCGCCAACATCATTCAGCCGTTTATGGATGAGTATGCTAAACTTGCTGCCCAAGCAGAGGTCAAGGTCAAAGCATTTGTTGAGTCTCAAGAGTTGGTCGATGCTGTAGAAGGAGAAGAAGCTACTGCAGACATGGTGCAGACAGCTGCAAGGTGCGTCGAAGACATGGACACCGCTATTGCGCAGTGGAAGCAAGACTTCGCTGCGACTCGAGCCAAATCAAATGCACAACTCAAGCGATCGCCAGCTAGTGCGGGTGGCTCGGGGACGAGGCACAAGTAAGTGTTAGGGGCCTGTTGGAGCATAGGCCGCAGCTATGGTAAAGCTTCCAATTTTGGGGAAAAAGCACTAATTTTTGAAGGAGAAGTGCTAATTTTGGGGAAAAAGCACTAATTTTTGAAGGAGAAGTGCTAATTTTGAGGAAAAGCACCATTTTTTATGGAAGTGAACAGTGCACGGTACGGCGCCAGATGGACGAGCTCAATGCAGAGTGCGGACCGGAAATAGCGGAGCTCGCATGCACAAGTCAAAGAAAGGAGTAAATAAGGTGGCCGAGTAGAAAGCTCAACCACCACAGTAAATGAAGGAAGCGACGAAATAGAGGGCTCAGCTACCCTCATTTAAGGCAAAGTACAGAAGTTATGGTTGCTCGGACCAAGGAATAGCAACGGGACGAAGCATTCAAGACAAAGGACACGGAGCAAAGAACGATGAAGCGGCGCCCATACCCGCGATCTGTGCCGGAAATCACGGAGCCTGCAGGAAGCTACGACGCGACTGCAAGAGGCGTCTAAAGTACACCTAGCCGTCAGTGTTTAGGGTTTTTGGGGATCACTGTTGGGAAAGGCCCACAGTTTTGTAAAGGTGTGACCCTCAGGGCCACCTATATATATGTGTAATTGTAAAGGGAAAAGGGTTAGATGTTAGATGGGTCAGAGATAGATTGGTTAGAAGGTCATTGTAAGTTGATGTCTGAGGTTGCAGACAGTCTAAGTTGATGTATGAGTCATTGTAATCTCTGTAGAATAAGAGAGTAGATCTAAGAGAAGGGATCCCAGTTGTGTGCGTGGAGTTTCCCAGAAAGATCTAAGGCTGCAGTTGTGTGCGCAATGTAACTGTGTAGTTCCCATCTCAGGATAATATAAGATACA
Source organism: Larix kaempferi (assembly GCA_027924585.1). Classification (NCBI taxonomy): domain Eukaryota; kingdom Viridiplantae; phylum Streptophyta; class Pinopsida; order Pinales; family Pinaceae; genus Larix; species Larix kaempferi. Next base: position 7,819,603 of record BSBM01000374.1, on the reverse strand, counting down.
ATTTCCATGGACGTGATTTCCCCGTCGAGGTGAATCACATAAGTCTTGTTGTTATGGTAATGTTTTACGAGAATGCATGTCTGTGTGTTGCTATCTATGTTTACATGAATGTTTCGTTATCTTTATGAATAAGTATGTAAAGTAAGTCCTTGAAGCTTCCTTAGAAGTTAGACTCATGCACTGTCGGAGGAGTCTGTAGGAACACTATCGCCGCAGCTCTTAAGGAGTGTGTTGCTATGATGTGGCATGAGAATAGAGATGATACATCATGTAACGAATGAAGCGGTAAATGCCTCGTGCGTAGGTGTGGAGATACCGCGAAACTAGGCTAAGGCGAGTAAGCCCCAGCACTATTGCGTTGTATGACCTGTGAAAGAATCAGACGTTCTATTCTGAAGTTACTGTGTAAGAAGGGAAGAGAGAAGACTATGGATTCCACACCACCCCGGTTAAGGAAACCTGATTCCTTAGCCCCCCCATAGCCACTTCGGGTGAGACCTCGGGCTGCTGCGCAGCCCATTGCCGAAAGGGCCAGTGCGCCAAGGGGTGTTTGTTGCTGCGCCTCCTGAAAACCCGGGTCTGTCCAAAAGTAACCAACACCAATCATACTAGGTATACCTTGGTTGGAAACTGCAAATGCTTACATAGGTTGCAGATCAGGAAACATGACTATCACTAGTGGACATGCCAGGAAGAAAATCATGATTTACCCACCAGCAAGGAAATCTTCAGATTTAGAATATCAAAATTGGACTGATGATTATAACGACACACCAAATCAAAACCTACGACTTGTCCTAACAATTGATGCTGCGCTATCATTAGAAGCAATAGATGAAGATGATCATATAGATAGATTCATACAAAATGCATATTCTAACAATGACGGTCTTGAAATATTTTTTGACACAAACTAGCAACAAGAAGGAAAAAGTTCAAACCATAAATTAAATCAAATGTGGGCAGAAGCGCTATCTCTGGAAGAACAATCAGAACAAGCAAAGGTAGTGGAAATTATGCCTGGAAAGACAGTCAACATTAATTCCAATCTCAAGCCAGAGCATGAAACGCAGTTAATGAAAGTATTATCAGAACAAAATAAATCTTTTGCATGTACATATGTAGACATGAAAGGTATACATCCTGATATTTGCAAACATTACATTTACATCAAAGAAGGTTCTATCCCTATCAGGCAACCACAAAGGAGGTTGAACCCAGCATTAAAGGACATTGTCAAAGTGGAACTACAGAAGTTATTAGATGTTGGGTTCATATATCCCATCTCTGACAGCGAATGGGTCTCACCACTGGTTATAGTCCCTAAAAAAGGAGGATGTTTGATGGACAATCTACCGAGAGCGGACTCAAGGCATGATCTCCCTAGCTCAATGCAAGTCTAGAACAAATAGGACAGAACATAAAATACTTTCCTAGATCGTATGGAAATACAAGCATAAGGATAGATCATTTACCTTAAATTTGTAGATTCTTTTCTCCTTCGTTGATCCAATGCTCCAACACTGCCAGATCGCAAGTAGTTAAACCCTATTGAACATGTGACAAACTACGAGAGGTGAAAGCATATATCTCATATGACAGATCTAAGTTAACAGTTAAGGAGGAAAACTCTAAACATCATCCAAGAGACAACATTTATGGAAAGCAATTATATTAACTATATTGAAGAGTGAGGAGTACAATAGAAAATAGGATTACAACCATTTCCTTAACGCTGCAAGCTCCTTCCGACAAGCCATGCCAAATCTCCTAGAGAGAAGTGGATGTTCTCCAAGCTAGAGTATTAGATCTATTGGGCTTGATTTCATCAGCATGAGAGTACCATAGAATTCCTCCTTTTGGAGAGGGGTAGAGCTTCACTTAAATAGGACTAAGTGGATAGGGTATGGATAGGATAGGTTGAGATATGATAGGAGAGACTTAAGGGATCTTTCCAAAGTGTTAGGAATTGAGTTCCCCTAGAGGTCAGGGATAGGGTCCCAAGTCAGCAAGCTTCAAGAAGAAGCTCAAAGAAGCTATTTTTGCCCATTAACTGACTTCGTCGCACCTTGTAATGAAGCAAGCTGCGACGTCGCATGTTGCATGAGTGCAGCCTGCAATGACCTCTCAAAACTTAGTACAACTGGGTACAAATCCTTCCAGGTCAATTACTTAGTCAAGATAACCCTAGGGTTGTATACAATGAATCTCATGATGAGAAGATTTTAGGTGTAACAGAATGCCCCCCAAAGCATGAAGCTGTTGAAAAATAGACAGGTGAAATGCTTTGACAGAAAGAATGGCAATAGGCTTGTCGGACGAAGGACATTGCTGCAGTACAACTGAATCTAAACTGACAATCTCCTATAGCATGGCTGCAGACCAATACATTGCAGATCCATGGTAGTAATAACCGACTGAACACAATCATGGATACTAGACACAAGCATAGATCCATGATGAGATGATAACACAGCCATGACCAATACAAATGTGGATCCGTGTAATATGACTCAATACAAACTCCATCGCAACCTAGGCGAAACATGACTCCCCAAGGTCTTCAAGTTGAACCTGCAATGATACGAATCTATCCATGTGATTACAAATTTCTTGACGTCGAACATGGTAGAAACCACTTGATTACTAGTCATTGAGGTAAATCGTTAACAAGCGTGAGGGAGATCACCATTAATGTCAATGATTCCCAAGGTATCACAGTACATATCACCAAGCGTGAATAAGTGAGTTGAAGTCGAACGCAAGATGAAATCTTTCAATCAAGAGTCAATGATGTAAACTCATGTTGAAAGTGAGGTAACCTGCCATTGAGGCATGCAGGGTCAAGGTACTTGGTTGGTTTCTGGATTCAATCTTTGGATGATGTGTTGAAGTTGACAAAGATGAATCCGTCGAAGGAGGGCCATAATGAATCCCCCATCATCGACACGAAACACGACAAAAGATGTGTAGAGTGGATCGGATGGTACAGTAATATGTGAGACTGACTCAGAGTGGACCGACATTATTGAAAGTGTACTGACTGCAAATAGTTAAAATGTTCTTGAACATGGGCATGGCATGACTTGGCAGTATTGACTTGATGAGTACAACACCAACTTTTAATGCAAATGATGATGGAAGCTTTCTTTGAATGACTCAAAGGAGTAACAAGACTCAGAAAGTAAGCGGGACTCGAGGACAAACAAATGATCCAAGTACTGTATGCAAATGCAGATGAGTGCCATGTTCAAGAACGACTATGTACTACCACTGACAAAGGTGTAAATACAAAAGCTTTCCTTTTTCCCCATCATGAATGATGAGTGCCTCATGTGTTTTTTACGAGCTTGATGAGGGTAACCAAATGCTCGATATAGCTCATCTCATAGATGAGTCCAATACCAAACATGATAAACTAGAAGGTAAACTCGGTCATCATTTCATGTTTAGAGAATCTGAAAAGAACTAAAGAAAACTCCAGCGGTCCTTTTTCGTAAAGTTAGCCTCATCGCCCGAAGAAGGGTAAAACAACATGGGAGAGGACTCTTCCAGTCATGATTGGCTAGAGTATACCTTTTTCGTAATTAGTGCCCCCTGGTCCGAAAAAGGGGTAAATTATCACCAGGAAGATGATCATTCAAATACTTTAACAAGCGTAAACGCAACAAGTTCGCTTGCAATCTTTTTGTGAAAATACTCACGGCAGATCTAAGAGATGATGTATACCTCACAAGAAAGTAATTGATTAAGCAAGAAAATAGAAGAATAGTGGTCAATGCAGTATAATGAGCAATAGAATAATAATACAGTAGAACTCGGGTAGAAGCAAAAATACTTCACACACACTAATTAATTAATCACAATATGGACAAATAAATAGTACAATTCATGAGGATTCGAAAGTTGAAGGTGGCAATTGGAATTAGCCTTCATGGAGTGATCAAAAGATCACTGGAGTGTCATCGGAGCACAACTAGTAGTCTATCTCATCATCAGTGGAGTCATCAATGCTCAAGTAACTGTCAACCATCAGTCAAACTGAGTCTAACTAAGTGTGGTAAGTGTAACTGGAATTAACTGAATGAAGGAGGATCAGTGGAGGGTGCATGAGGAGCTAACTGGAGTCAGAATGGGCAATCAAATCTCACTGGAGGTCCATCGGAGTGCTAAGGTCAGTTAAGAGTCAGTTAATCCTTAAATCAAGGAAGGAACTGAAGGTAACTGAACTAAACTGAAGTGGTAGGTAAGAAGCCGCCTTTCTCGAGTGGTAGATGAAAGGAGGGCACACTAAGATCTAGGAGGGATGAAACTGATCTGAGAGAAGCTCTCGGGGCTAGCTAACTGAGGGCTAGGTGCTGGGCTGATGACTGGGATGCATGCAAACCCTAAATAATGCATGCAAACTGTAAAAGTGCATGCATGACTAAAAATGCAAATAATGAAAATGTTGCTAGGACTAGGATGGAGTATAGGAATATCCTAACACGTTTTCATTTTTCGAGATCCTGAAAAGAGGTTAACAGTAGACTAAGGGGGGTGTCCTTTTCCATGGGAGGTTAAGGAGCCCAGAAAAGTGATAAATCGTAACTCGGTACTTATTCTCATAGTTTCAAGAGCACGAGAACAAACGAAGAGTGAGCTCATAATCACGCAATAATTACAATCTAACCGTTGCAAAAAATAATGACAAAACATTCAAAGGAGTGTTCCTACCTAAAATGACCGTTGTAATGCGAGAAACGGCATGAAAGACCGCTTACAACTCCTGTATACTCGGAAACTAGGTCAAATAGCCAAATAATATCCCAAATATGATAAAAATAATTAAAACTATGGCAAATGACCTTAGAGCATCAAATATTTGAAAAAGGAATATTCTTTTTCATTTATAAATAGAAAAATGGGCCAAAAATAGTCACCATTGTTTCATTTGCCAATTTGGGAGCAGAAGGGCCAATTTGGAGCCAAAAATTCTCTTGCTGATTTTGGGAGCTACGAGCTGCCATTTCACCCGCCGTCTGGAGCGGGTAAGCCTAAACTTCATCCAACAACTTTCTAGTGGATCACATTTTGATTTTAGGTTCAATTTTTTGGGTTTTTTGATGAATTCATGGAGGGCTATTGCGCCCTCGGCTCGTCGCAGTTTGCCCTTTCAGGAACTGCAATGAGATCAACTCAACGCAAGTCCCAAATGCATGGGATGCGATGTCATCACACTGTATACATTGGCACAGTGCGACAGCGGAGTTGCATTTCCCAACCATCAAATTAAACCCAAAAATGGAACTTCTTGTGGTTGAAGTGAGGTCTAATAGTGTTTAAATGCCCATTTTGGCAGGTTGCTAGCAAGAAAACATGGTTTTAGAGTGGAGGGAAAGAGAACACGAGGTGGAAGACGTACAAGCTGCCAATGATTTAGAATGCGTGAATGCTTTGAGAAACTGCGATTTTCTCAAGTTCTTTGAGATTCAAGGGATGAGATCCCAAATCCTGCTATTGTCACATATGCTCTAGTGTTGGGATGCGGCCCAACAACACTTTGTGATCGGTGAGCACATTCTCACTATAGATGTTGAGGACATCTATTTTCTTACTGGTTTGTCCTGGAGAGGGGACTTTGTAGCTCTCGCTGGATCACGAGCTAGTGACCGCACTGTCGATGATATGGTGTCATAGCATTGTACTGCTCTTGCTCGATCTTCCAGTGGGAAGATTCCCATTAGGGATGTTGTGAACTGCCCAGTGCGTACCATATTGTTCACTATTACTAGAGTGGCGGGGAGCCAAGCCCCACACATGGCCACTCGGGCTCAAATGCTTTATGCGGAGGACTGTATGTCCCCCATGATCTTCAACTGGTGTGAGGGTCTCCTCACAAACATTCGAGCTCAGTTGACCAAGTGTCGACGGGGAGAACTCAAGCAATTTGGATATGGATCGATCATGGTATCGTTCCTCTTGGAGTGGATCGCCCTCTTGCACCCACAAGTACGACTGGATGACAGGGAGCCCAGGGATCCCCACATGCTCAGATGGGCAGAGGTGATGGCCCACCATGGCAGGGGTCCTATAATCATCTTTGGTGTCGATTTATTTAGCTAGCTGGAAGGCCAGTTACTCATGGTTGAGGACTACCCATACGGTGGTATGGATTACAGAGAGAATCCTGACTTGGTGCTGCTAGAAGCTACAGCATGGGGAGACATGGGTAAGAACAAAACCGTTGTACTTTTTAGTTTTGTATATTTATAATTTTTTTGATGAAATTCTGACAAGTATATGACATGTGTGTGCAGATGTGGGTCCCATACGGTCGGTAGGAGTCTCTCTTCTGGTGAGGAGAGATAGATGTGGGGAAGCAGTTGTGCCCCCAGGTGTTCATGTTGCCATCATGGAGATGGAGGAGGTGTACAGGAACTTGTCCCAGTTGACAGTAGATGTTCCTGAGCCAGCAGTGGATGACTTACCGAGACCTATGCAAAGGTTTGGAGTTGGAGCATTGGTACACTTCAATGCCTTACTCCATAAGGTAGCGAGGACTGTGGATTGCTTCCACACTTAGTGACAGAGAGTTGTCTGTCCCAGGGGTGTATGGGCCAGGCGTCAGGCTTGATGACGTTATTATACTTGTACTGAGAGCTTGGAGGCCTCAGATTTTGTATTATTAAAAGCTACGAGGCTTCAGATTTTTGTAGAGACTCACTAAAAGCCTTCGTGCTTCAGATTTTTGTACCAGCATTACTTTTGATTATATATATATAGACATTCTCGGCGATTTATACATTATGTGTTTTAAAATGATGAATGATGTGATCTTGTTCATATGTTTTATTTTTATACAGTATATTATTTACATGTTGTGAATGATTTTACATCTTATGAGTGTTATGTGTGTGCGATGTACCAATTCAAAATGAAGTTGGCCATCGAGTCAGCAACTGTGTTTAACTTTCATGGAATGTGCAGGTATTGAATGGATTCAAATGACCTTTCCAGGAGATGTACTCATCTGAAGAGATGGAGCAAGGTAGGATCACGGATAGCGTAGACCCGGTTAAGGTGGGAAACCACTAATTGAGAATCCATGTGGATGACAATGTGGTTCATACCCAAGGAAATAGCATTAGTTAGGGTTCCAATTACTGCCTGATATTCTGCGGCATTGTTGGTTGCAAATCCAAGGCAACTCCCTTCTGAGCTAATGAGCTCACCTGTTGGGGAATATAGTACCCAAGCTGCCGAGGCAAGGTTATGATTATGTCGGCTGGCGCTGTCCGCGAATCCATAGCACGTTGCCATCTGCACATGTAGACAGAACATGGTATAAGAAGTGGAAACAAGATCTAAAGACACAAAAAATAAACGCGTCACACCACACAAAAACACAAAAACATGCCATGTACAGTATATACAAGAAAATCTATGCATAACAGGTTCAGGCATAGCACCTCTTCAGGTAAATCCCATTACGGGGTTCACCCAAAGAGATTCCATTGTAGTCTTCAAGCTCGTAATCTCCCTTTTCCAAAACACGTTTGACACTGTAGGGTCCATGCCACATGGACTCGAACTTTTCTGCTCCTAGTTTATCATGCTTCTGGTCATATGTGAGGACCAGGTCACCCTCGTTGAAGATACGAGGTTCAACAGACTTTTCGTATTGAGCTTTGATGCATTTCTTATGAGCTTCATTAGCGAGAGCAGCATCTCGGCAGGACTCGTTGATTTTTGCTAAGTGCAGGAAACGTTCTTCCTTGGCAGTGGTGTTGGGAAGAAGTTCGACAGTTAGTTGCAGAGACGAAATTTTGCATTCTATGGGTAGGACAACCTCCAATCCATACACCAATTAGAAAGGAGTGAAACCTATGGTGGTTTTAATGGAGGTTTTGTAGGCCCATAACGCTGAAAAGAGCATATTATGCCAGTTGGACTTATGTGTACTTACCATCCTTTGGACCATGATTTTCAAGACTTTGTTAATGGCCTCGACTTGTCCATTGGACTGCGAGTAGTAGGGTGTTGAATTTTCATGGTGAAAACCCAACCTATCGCTCAATTCATCAACCATGTGGTTCTGAAAGTGAGAACCATGATTGGCAACTATCGCCTGAGAAACTCCAAACCGTGCTATTACATGATTGAACATGAAGAGTGTGGCGGTTTTGCCATCGTTTTGGTATGTAGGCATAGCCTCGGCCCACTTTGTGAAGTAATTTACAGCTACAATGATGTAACTATGCCCCCCGGCCGAGGTAGGCTTACAATGCATAAAATCGATGCCCCATTTTGCGAAGGGGCCCACAAAAATAACCGGGTGTAACGGGGTAGGATGGGTACGCTTCTTCGTATGGAAGTGTTGGCATGGAGGACATTTTTTCATGGCCTTAATACAATCTGTGAAGATAGTAGGCCAAAAATATCCGACGTGCAAGATCTTCTGGGTTGTAGCCATCCCAGAGAGGTGACCACCACATGCCCCAGCGTGACAGTCATTCAAAACGCGTTCAACCTCATCGTGAGTTAGACAACGTCAAAGAATTGAATCGATGCCATGGCGGTACAAAGTATCATTGATGATTAGATAATACTTTGCATGGTGACGTATTCTATGACGGTTTTCGCGAGACAATTGAGGGTTGAAGCATTGGGTTTGAAGATATAATGAAATATCTCCATACCACAGATCAGTCATACTGATGAGAAACAACGATTCATCTGGAAAAGAGTCATTGTGCTCAATTTTTGCATCAGGACGGGGAAGGTCATAGATAAGCTCAACAAACACCAAAGAATTTTTAGACTTGGCTTTCTCGAAAAGAAGGTCAAATTCTTGCAGTATCATGATCCAGTGTGAATACTTGCCCCCAAGCACCTGACGTGTTAGTACGTGGTACATGGGGTTCGAGTCTGCGATGATGGTGGTGGTGCAGAGCAAGATATAGTGTCGAAACTTTTGGACGGTGATGACCACTGCGAAAGCAAGTTTTTCGACATGTGAATATCTAGTTTCAGTGTCAGTGAGATCCTTACTCGCATAGTATATTACATGTTCCTATGCGTTTTGATCCTCCTGTACCAAGACCATGGCGATAGTGGTAACAGAAGTAGCGAGATATAAGATATAATCTCGATAATAATTAGGCGGTTGGAGCACGGGGGCATGTGTGATGGCATGTTTGATGCTGTCGAAGGATTTTTGAGCTTGATCGTCCCATCTGAATGGGATGTCCTTCTTAAGCAGTTTCATATACCCCTGAGTCTTTTCCGCAAAATTGCAAACAAAACGTCTTAAATAAGTCGCCTTCCCTTGGAGACTTTGAAGTTCCGTCACATCAGTCGGGGGTGGTAAGTTGATGATGGCCTCCACCTTTAAGGGATCAATACGGATCCCATCCTTCAAGATGATAAATCCTAAGAGGCGTCCAGACTCAACACAAAAGATACACTTATGTGGATTCAGACGGATATTGTACCGTCTGCATCTAAGGAAAATGGCCTTCAGATGATCCATGTGGAACTCACGCTGCTTTGAATGAGCAGGGAGATCGTCCAGGTAAGGTTCCACAAAGTCCTTAATGTCATGGAAGGCATACGACATGGCCTGTTGAAACATGGCGCCAACGTTTTTAAGGAAAAACAGGAGTTTGCGGTATGCAAACGTTCCCCATGGGCAAATGAAAGGCGTCTTATGTTGGTCGGCTGGGTTGATCTCAATCTGGTTGTAACCAGAAAAGCCATCCATGAATGAAAAGATGACGCTTCCGGCACAATTGTCGATAATCTGGTCAATGAATGGGGTCGAGTAGTTGTCCTTAGGACAAGCCTTATTGAGGTCCCAATAATCGACACAGATGCGAATGGTACCCTACTTTTTGTTCATAGGGACGACGTTTGAGACCCAATCTATCAATAGGACAGGATAGATGAATCCAACCTTTAAGAGCTTTTCAATCTCTGCCTTGACTGCTGCAGTCTTCCGGGGGTGTACCGGTCACAACTTTTGACGTACAGGTTTGATGTCGGGATAGGTTTTTATTTCATGAGAAACAATTGTGGGGTCTATCCCAGGCATCTCCTCATAGTACCAAGCGAATACGTATCGGAATCGCTTAAATAAGGTCGTACCAATAGCTATTTCTTCAGGGGAACACTTCTGTCCTATGCGAATGTGTTCCACTATACCAGGTTTCATCGAAATGTCTACCAGGGTGGTAGGCTCAATCTTGGCCAGGTTGCCCTAGGTGTCTGAAAGACATGTAAGTATGGGGGAATGAGGGAACGGGTAGATATCCGATGAGAAGATGGTGCTAATGTTGTCCTCTATGTACTCCAAAGGCGGGAGAAAAGAAGACCTATGGTGGAGGTCATCCCACGGACCATCATCAACATTCATAATTTCCATGATGGACTCATCTGAAGGAAAAGTCCGAAGTAAGAGATCAGGTAGAGATGATGCCCATTGTAGAGAACAAGATGGGGAGGCCATAGTGAAGTGGTCCTCCGGTGCTGATTGGATAGCCTCGTCAATGTGTTCATCGGGTGAAAGAGGCATTGCGTTTCCAATCAGGCGTGTTGTGGCTTCGTCCGGTACAAGCCAAGTATCAGTGAGGTGAGATAAAATCTCTATGGAAATCATGTTCACCGAGGCAACATGATTAGGGGGGTCCGAAATCGAAAAAACGCCCATGAGAGATAAATCTTTCAATAGGCCAACCCCTATACTCTCATACTATTTTGGCGTTTGTCCAATGGAAGGAATTTGGTCACCAAGATGAGTAGTAGTGTCCGATGTGCAAAAATCTAATTGGTCAACGGTGACAATTCGGCCTTGGTGAAGGAATTGTACTATGTGGAAGACTGAAGAGGCTACCGCCTGCATGGCATAAAACCAATTGCGACCAAGCAAGAGATTATAATCTATTGGGGCCGAGACCACTTCCACATTAATGGTTACGGTATTTCCGCCCAACTAGACTGCAAGAGCTTGTAAGAGCCCATGAGGTTGAAAGCCACGTCCGTCAAATGCTTTCAACATGGTAGGGGAACGATTCAATCCGGGAGAGCCTATGGCTCTCCAACAGGAGATCGACATGACAGAAGTAGAGGCACCTTCATCCAAAAGGGTACAATGGACAATCTTCCCAGCAATGTTCGCAGCAACTTGGAATGTGAGCTGATGGGAAAGCTTTGGCTTGAAGTAGTCAAGTTGGAACATGATGGTATTCGAAGAATCGCAGTCAACTGTACCGATGGCTGCAAGGAGAGTTTTGCGTTGATTAGGACAATTCTGCAAAACTTCCAGGGTAGACATGGCACAAGGAGCTTGTGCCAAGTCTTCTATGATATTGTAATTTTGTGCCGCTCGAGCATTAGGATTGAAAATGGCTTTCCGAATCATGCTCTTGGTTGGTCAGAATATCGAGTCCAAAGACGGCTTCTCAATGGTGAGAGAAGCTGATGGTACAGTGAAATCAGGTAAGGAGTTGGAAGCTTTTTCATAATTACTTCCAGCAGGTTCCTTCGAAGGGACCGAGTTGTATGATTGCGAGCGGGTGTTCAAATTGATCGTCTCGTTACGCACCATGAGAACATGCGCGGTATTGGATGGTTCCCCCTGGGCCGGGGGGGGTTGAGCAATCATTTGTTGATTCTGAGTGGGAAACGGATCGTTGAGGACTGCGGGAGTGGGTTTACCTCTAAGAAACTTTTGGACTTCGTCTCTATGGGGACACTCTTTAGAGAAGTGATCATCTACGCACAGTAAACAAGGATACTTTAATTTCCGTTTTTGTTTGGTATCATCAGGAGTGCTCTTGTGTTCCTATTGGGCGGAAGACTTATTGGATTTCCCTTTGTTCTTCTTCTTACCGCTAGACTTCTGAGATGAAGCTGATTGGACAGAATTCACCTCTTCAGTTACAGCAGGAACGGTTGATTTGGTGGTGCTGTGGCCAACCGGAGTTGGTGATGGGGAGGAACCATGAAGGTTTGACGGTCCAACAGTGCTGGCAATAGGCTGGGTGTTAAGGGATCCAATGATGCCATCCGTTTGGGGTCCCTTAGGAGGTTTCGTGGGGTCATAAGTGTCGCGGGGTGCATTGGGAAGAATCTCAAACAATGTGCCCGATTCAGCGTAGACTAAATCTAAGTAATGGGCACAAGCGATAGCTTGCTCTTTGGTGACAGCACTGCCCATGGCGACATCTCGAGCTATGCGAGGAATGAGAGACTTTGTAAACCAATCTACTAGGATTTGGTCTGGAATGGGAGCCTTAATCAAACTTCTTCTCCTTCGCCACTCATGTATATGAGTAGCGGTATTCTGGCGGAGAGAGGTGAGAAGGTCCGTACGAGTTTCGTACCGTATAAGCAGTTGGAAATGGGTCAAAAAGTTCATAGCAAGAGACCCGAAATCATGAAAAGAATGAGGTGGTAATTCGATGTACCACTTTGCAGCTGAACCAGTGAGAGTCCATTGAAATAATCGTAGATAGATCGAGTTGTCCATTAATGAGTTGGATGAACACCATAAATGGTATGTCATCACATGGTGTTTAGGATCCTCGTCCCGCTTGCCGTCAAAATTGGGGATATCCGATGGAAGTTGCACCGGAATAGGGGGCCAGTTAGTTCCGTGGTAGATGGGGTCATTCATCAGTTGAGTAGATCGCGCAAGTCCAAAGTGGCCAAAAAGAGTAGTTGTTGATTGGGCTGCGGGTACTGATAGTATTGGTAAGGCATGTAAGGGCCGGTAGGACCTCGTATCGACTGGTTAAAGGGTGACCACAGAGGAAACTGACCATAGGGGGGTGTACCGCCCGAATCGTAAGGGGTTCCGCCACCATAAGGTGGTCCATTCCAATAAGGTGGGGTTCCACCTCCACCACCGGGAGGAGGTGGAGGTCCGCCGCCACCTCGGGGGGAGGTGGATTTCCATAACCATAATAAGGTGGCCCACTACCGCCTCCGCCTGGAGAGGGTGGTGGACCACCTCCGCCGCCAGAAGGATGGGGCCCCCCACCACCTCCACCGTCGGAAGGATGAGGGTCTCCACCACCACCACCACCACCATAATAATTAGATCCACCGTCGCCTCCGCTTGGAGGGGGTGGTGGACCACCTCCACCGCCCGAAGGGAAATGTCCTCCCCCACCATAATAGGGTGGTCCTCCGTCGCCTCTGCCGGGGGGAGGTGGAGGACCATTCTCGCCACTGCTGGAAGGGTGGGGACCGTTGTTGGTAGAATGAGTTGGACCTTCACCAGAAGGTAGAGGTTCACCTCCTCCAAAGTTAGGTGAGGATCCGCCACCTCCAGCAAGAGGTGGGGGTGGACCGATCGAGGGTGGTGGTGCTTGAGGGATAGTTGGTTCGGGTCCATGTTGTAAAATGGGCTGCTTCCCCCATAGAGTGTATGGGTTTTTGGGATAGGGTATCCCGTATGGTGTGTTTCCAGGATTAGATTAGCTCGATCCAGGGTTAAAGGAACCTAGATACGCTTGACTCCAAGAGGGTTGAGTTACATTGGATGGCCCCCCAACATGAGATAATCCCATGGTGGATGGTCTAGCGGGTTGGGAAGGTCCAACGAGAGGTCCGTTGGGGATTCCACCACCTATGTTCTAGTTAGGAAACAGGGGTCTCCCCCCAGCCACAACAGGATGACCACTAAACAAAGGTTGAACCAACATAGGCCGTTGACTAGCTACCATAGTAGTAACGTTACCAATGAGATAATCCGGGGGAATGGAGTATCCTCCCCTTGAATTTTGAGGTGGGGGAGGAACTGGTAAAGTAACCACGGTAGTGACAGGTGTGTTGGACTGTTGTTGTTCAACAGGTTGGGTAGTAGGAAGTACCGAATTGGTCTCTTGTCTAGGAGGTACATGTGCAGGGATGGATGGTTGACGAGTTTCAGTAGTGGTCATGTGTTGTGTGGATGATTCTAGTGACTCGAAAGATAAAGAGCGACTTGGGATCAGTCAGTTGTTGAATCTTATTTGAAAGTTTTGATTTCGAAACTCCTCACCCATGGCACGTAAACGAGCCAATTGCTTGCGATAAGGTGTCAAGCGGTCGTCAGGACTAGCCTGACTGGGTGGGGGTGCAACGACAAAATGAGCCACTAGGTGACTGTTAGAAGATGTCCAATAAGCTGTTGAAGGACCAACAACTGCTGTGGGGTCATCCTGGGGTTTATTTATCCATTCCAACGATCCAGGCTCTCCCGGCATAACAAGAGAGAGGTCTTGCGAAGTGGGAACTTCTGCTTCTTCATCCAACGGGGGATGAGAGGTAGGTGAATCTGGAGGAGTATGTGGAAACAAAATTCCTCCAATATTCAAAGTGGGGTTTTCCACTTCTTGTGACCCAACCCTGGCTTGAGGATCCATCCTTGCCCTCGAAATTACCTCCTGGTTAAGGGGATATTCGGGTTGCATGTTTTGGATTCTACGAGACCTTCTCCAAGGAAAGTCAGGCAAAGTGACTGAAACATAAAAGTTTCTCCTAAGGCAAGCTAAAAGAAAAGTAGACCAGACAAAACCATACGCAAACTAAGGCCACAAGCAAACTCATGTGATAAGAGTGGATTCAAAGTCTGGAACCTCATGGGATTATCAAGGCATCGGAAACCGCTAAATACTGCAGGGTCCAACAATATGACGCGACAAGGAGGATTGGGACCATACCCTTGCATACATATCCAATTACCTGGACAGTACGTGCGTGCTAATCTCCCAGAGTGCTGTTCTCGGTGTATTGCTTTGCCAAGACGGCCAAATGGTTAAATCAATTGGTTTCAGGAATCCTAGTGGTGTCTCCTGATATACGCAAGGTACATGGGAACTCAAATCCGTAGTGGTGCTGTCTAATGCACAACCATTCGGCAAGAGACCTTCCGATATACTACCGAGTATGTGATACACCCTTTGATATACACCAAGTAAGAATTATGGTACTTGGTGGGTACATGAAGGAGCTCGATATACCGATAAGTACGTGGAAGACTACAATACCCCCAGGATACAGTGATGGCAAATAACGACAATTGCCATGCTTAACAATGCCGGAACATGTCTCTAACTTACACACAAGTTGATATAAAATTTTACCTAGTTCTACAGTTAATTTTATCTAGACGGTTAGGTGAATGCATGAGGTGAGTACATAATCGGAAGAAAATGCAATTCCTAGCTACATGAATGAAATATTATTTTCTTTCGATGAATTCTAACTATGGGAAGGAGAAATTTTTTTCCAATAGTATTGCCAAAACAAACTCAATGCAACCTAATTCCCAATTCAATCAAGTTTGACTACAAAAGCATTCTTTTCATTTTGTGCGAAACATAAAAAATCACAACACTACTAATCCAAATCACAACATTTTTTCCTTTTTCTTTTCTTTTCAAAGCAAAATAACACTAGACAATGAAAAGAGAGAATTCCAAGATGGAGAATGCAAGCTTTTCAATAATGACTAAAAGCAATAAAAATTAAAAATGCATCTATCTTTCCTTAGCATGGAATCAATTTTGCAAAAATTGAAGTACACTTTGAGTCTTTCAAGAAAATGAGCGATTCACAATTCAATAAAAACACAACTGATCACATATTCATCCAACTTTTCCAAAAGATGTACAAGCAAAGCATTCCAATGCACAAACAATTTCCTTCAACAAAGCTCAAGAAATGATGGGAAAGAATCACTTTTAACTTCAATGGATGCATCAAAGGATTAACTTGATAACAACTATGCTTTTGAGATGGAAATGACTGAAAAGAAAACACTGCTTGCAGCACTCAGTACACTTAGAAAACTCAGGAAAAGACAAGCACTCAGTCGAGATGAAAGACACACAAGACTCAAAATCAGAGTAGTAAGCAAACCAAGCAAGCAAAGTTCAAAAGATGATGTGAATGAGGTCTGGGAGCTGATCTAGTGCAATGGCCAGATCAGTCAAGGAGAGGAGGGAATGCAAGCGTGAGCGGATGAAGGTGGAGGAGACAAGAGTGTCCACCACTACCGGTTCTCAGACTTGTCCAATACGGAACCCAAAATCAATCCAAGAAAAACCAAACACTCAACACACGATTCAAGGATGGGATCTCTAGTTGGATCTTGCAGCATAGAGGGAGTTCATACAGCAAACCAAAACTTAGATTGACAGATGGAGAGGAGATGCTTGCATGCCAAATTTGACAAATCGGTGCACTCTGTGCTTGTACACAGTGTGATGTCGCACTTTACCAATGCGGGGGGTGTGATGTTGTCGCAGTATACCAATGAAAGGACTATGACGAGTGACTAACAGGAAAAGAAAAAAGACCAAAAATGACACAGTGTCGCTCTGTCTTCACTAACCAGGTGCGACAGGCGAGATCTAAGTTCAAAAATGGATCAAATCTCTAAGCAATGAACCATGAAATGGTTTGGGAATGAGTAGTATGAACTCAAAGGAAGTAGATCAAAGTCTTCGAGATGAAGATCTAATAGTGAAATCAACTTAAGAAGCAAATGACAAACAAAAGGCTTGTGTCAAGCAATCAACTGAAAATGACTCTCAAATTGACAACTCCAAAACAAGACAAGTAACTCCCCAGTATGGTCGCCAAATTTGTTTGACGGACAGTCTATCGAGAGAGGACTCAAGGCCTGATATCCCTAGCTCAATGCGAGTCTAGAACAAATAGGACAGAACATAAAATACTTTCCTATATCGTATGGAAATACAAGCATAAGGATAGATCATTTACCTTAAATTTGTAGATCCCTTTCTCCTTCATTGATCCAATGCTCCAACATTGCCAGATCGCAAGTAGTTAAACCCTGTTGAACATGTGACAGACTACGAGAGGTGAAAGCATATATCTCATATGATATATCTAAGTTAACAGTTAAGGAGGAAAACTCTAAACATCGTCCAAGAGACAACATTTATGGAAAGCAATTATATTAACTATATTGAAGAGTGAGGAGTACAATAGAAAAGAGGATTACAACCATTGCCTTAATGCTGCAAGCTCCTTCCGACAAGCCATGCCAAAGCTCCTAGAGAGAAGTGGATGTTCTCCAAGCTAGAGTATTAGATCTATTGGGCTTGATTTCACCAGCATGAGAGTACCATAGACTTCCTCCTTTTGGAGAGGGGTAGAGCTTCACTTAAATAGGACTAAGTGGATAGGGTATGGATAGGATAGGTTGAGATATGATAAGAGATACGTAAGGGATCTTTCCAAGGTGTTAGGAATCGAGTACCAACTCCCCTAGAGGTGAGGGATAGGGTCCCAAGTCAGTAGGCTTTGAAAAGAAGCTCGAAGAAGCTATTTTTGCCCATTAACGGACTTCGTCGCACCTTGTAATGAAGCAAGTTGCAACGTCGCATGTTGCATGAGTGCAACCTGCAATGACCTCTCAAAACTTAGTACAACTGGGTACAGATCCTTCCAGGTCAATTACTTAGTCAAAATAACCCTAGGGGTGTATACACTGAATCTCATGATGAGAATATTTTAGGTGTAACAGAGGCAAATGGAGAATTTGTGTGGACTACAGAGAACTAAATAAAGCAACCAAGAAAGATCACTTTCCACTCCCATTTATAGATCAAGTGCTGGACACATTAGCTGGGAACAAGTATTTCTCATTTTTGGATGGCTTTAGTGGGTACAACCAAATTTTAATGCACCCAGCTGATCAAGATAAAACAATGTTTACATGCCCCTTGGGTACTTATGCATACAGAGTACTACCCTTTGAGTTATGTAATGCCCCAGCAACATTCCAAAGGGCCATACTAAGTATATTCTATGATTTCATAAATGATCAAATGGAAGTCTTCATGGATGACTTCACACCCTATGGACAAAAATTTGATCAAGCATTGAACCATCTTGAATTGGTTTTAAAAAAATGTATTGAGATGAGCCTATGTCTGAGCAATGACAAATGCAGAATGTTAATGGAAGAAGGCATCGTTCTAGGGCACCATATATCACAGAGGGGGATAGAGTTTGATCAAGCAAAAGTTTCAACAATCAGAACACTGCCACCACCTGTTAAACAAAGGGATGTGAGAAGTTTCCTTGGACAAACAGGGTACTACAGGAGATTTATTAAAAATTATAGCATAATTGCTGCACCAATGTTTTCCCTTCTCACAAAATACACCGAGTTCATATGGACAAACCATTGCATGGCGCATTTAATAACCTTAAGAAGAAGACAATTACAACTCAGTACTCCAAGGACCAGACTGGGAACTTCCATTCCACATCCACTCAGATGCATTAGATAAGGCAATTGGATCTGTCCTTGGACAAGAAAGAGACAAAAATCCCTATGCTATATATTATATTAGTAAAAATTTGGCAGGGGCAGAATTAAATTATACTGTGACAGAGAATGAATTTTTGGTTGTCATCCATACCATTAACAAGTTCAGACACTACATAACAGGTTACCAAGTTTTTGTCCATACAGACCATTCAACAATAAGGTATTTAACAAACAAACCTAATACAAGTGCTCGAATCATCAGGTGGATACTCCTCCTTCAAGAGTTTGACATCACAATTATAGACAAGCCAGGAAAACACAATGTAGTGGCTGAATTTCTATCTAGGCTCACACATGGACAAGACAATGAAGTGGTCAATGACAGTTTTCCAGATGAGCACCTTTTTGCCATATCAACAAGAAGCCCGTGGTTTGTTGACATAGCAAACTATTTAGTGTCTGGGAAATTTCCAGAGCATTACAGTTATAAAGAGAAGACTAAATTAATAAGGCAAAGTGCCACATACACATGGATAGAAGGTATGCTCTTCAAACAAGGACCGGATCAAATACTCAGAAGGTGCATTAGAGAATATGAAGTGCATGACATAATGCATGCCACTCACAATGAACCATGTGGAGGACACTATGCTGCAAAAAGGACATCCTATAAAATTTTGCAAACATGGTATTATTGGCCAACACTCCACAAAGATGCTTATGAATATGTTTCACATTGTGATGACTGCCAAAGGATGGGGAAAGCAACACAAAAAGAAGAAATGCCACTCCATCCATAGATCTCCTTGGAGGCATTCGAAAAATGGGGATTTGATTTCGTTGGTCCAATCAACCCACAGTCTAATCAGAAAAGCTACATCCTAGTATGCACTGACTACCTTGCAAAGTGGACTGAGGTAGCAACACTTGCTACAACCAATGAAACCAACGTGGCAAAATTCTTCACTGAGCAGATCTTTCATAGGTTTGGAGTACCAAGAGAACTAGTTTATGATCAAGGCCCACAATTTACATCAAATTTAATAGAAGACTTGCTTAAAAGAAACAATGTCAAGCACAGACAGTCCTCCTCCTATCACCCTCAAGCAAATAGTCAAGCTGAGGTAACCATCAGAGAAGTAGAGAGGATTTTGACAAAGAATGTCCAACTCCACAAAAGAGATTGGGCAGACAAGCTAAGTGAGGCATTTTGGGCCTATAATACCACATGGAAGACAACAACAGGATTCACACCTTATGAACTAGTATATGGAAAGAAAGTCATGCCGCCAATTGAATTTGAAATAAAGACATTAAGAATTGCAGTAGAGTTAAATATGGAACTATCAGAGATACAACAAGAATGCATGCTACAATTGAATCAACTGGATGAGCAACGCCAGCAAGCACTTGCCTATACTGAAATCATCAAACAGTAAAGGAAGAAGTGGCATGACAAATACCTAAAGGATAAAAAGTTCAAGGAAAGTGACTAGGCACTACTCTATGACTCCAGGTTTCACACATTCAAGGGAAAGCTAACAACCAAATGGTTAGGACCTTACATAATTCAAAAGATCTATGAAAATGGAGCTGTAAGGATCATTACAATTGATGAAGAAGAGTTCCCCATGATAGTATATGGACATAGGCTCAAACTCTACAAGAAGCCACAGTCAAAGGAGGAGTTTACATAGGCACTCTACCAACAACAACTAATGCTGATAGAGAACATAGAAGACCATTGAAATCCATTTCATCGAAAAAAAGAGAAAAAACTAAAAAATGATGAAAGGAAAAAAAATGAAAAAAAGAGAGAAAAGATATGAAAAAAAAAAAGAATGAAAAAAGAAGAAGAAGAATGAATGAAAAAAGAAAAGAAAAAGGGACATTACTGAAATAAAGATCAAACATGATGAATTCAGGTAAGCACAGGTAAAATTGCAATGCATCATACAGTCCTACGCAGGTGAATCACAACAAGAAAGCCAGATATCAATCACTACAGAATTCAATCAAGCAAGCCTGACATTATTCAAAAACCTACTATTATTCAAGCGAGCCTGCTATTATTCAAGTGAGAGAGAAAATTATCAACATTACAACAACCAAGCGAGCCAGCCACGTATTCAAGGAAGACATCAAAGGTATCAACTACTACAGAATTCATTTCCAACAAACAAGCTATTCAATCACATCTACAATATCTTCACGCGAGCCTGCCATCTATTCAAGAGAGCCAACCTAGATTACAGCGATACAAGAAAGAATCAGAAAATCAATGCAACATCATCATTACAAAGTCAAATCAGAAAATGGCACAAATTTCAAAAGCAGCCAATACAACAAAATCAAACGAACCAAAGGAAAAAGAAGAAAGCGCACGTAACTATTGACATGCCAAAATTTACTACAGACATTGCCAAATCTACTACAAAATCGGCCACGCATAAAAATCGGGACAGATCATGAACTCAAGTACGCTAAAACATAACGAGGTAATCTCTAAACATCTTTGTTTTATTTTTAAGGTAAAATCATTATCCCGCAATACATTTGTTTCTCAAGATGAGGACAACTTACATCTTCATTTGGCGGCACGGTTCAGTTCAGAATGACCTCAATAAATCATGATTGCTACCTAAGTCATATCGTCCTCAAAGAATCATGATTACTACCTTCGTCATGTCAACAAATGATAAACCCGCATCTAGCCGCCATACTTCCAAATAATCAGAGAAAATGGGGCAAGATATAATCATGAAACGAAAAGCAGGGCTCAATCAAGCAGCAGGTACAACAAACATTGACGAGGATAAGCGCAGAAAGGCAGTTAAGTAAGGCTGCATAATCTTCCAAACAGCCAGTTTTGCATATACGAAACCTCTCAGAACTCTCCAGAAGCAAGGAACTAGAAGTTAGTGTGGTCACACAGCCAGCAATCTAGCCCTCGAACTTGTAATCAACCTCAACCATTTGAGGGAAGATAGCCACGCTCCAAGTGTTGGTTTATTGTTATAGTAAAGGATTTAAGGATGACAAAAGGTTTCAAGAAAAGCGAACCAGAGGAACACAACGCTATTTATCAGAACCCGCGAATCTTAACAATCATCCGTAGCGTGGGTTGTATGCCTTTCATCTTAGGATTGAAAGGATACAATGCAGGGGTGGATCTGGAGTTTGCAAGAAATTTAAAGCATATCAAGGATGAATAGTTCGTCACCCGAGTGAAGGGGTTATGTATAAGGTTAGATGATGAATCCATTTCCAAATTCACTGGTCTAGCAAGGGGTCTGCATTGGAGCAGAGACGACCGGGAGGAAAACCATGAAGCAAAGGCAACATTTTTCGAGCAAGGAGAGGTCTACGACGAAGATAAAAATGGACTCAAAAGACTCTCCATGCCGGCACCATGGGATGAAATGGCCGCAATCGTCCAGAAATACATTACATGCACTAGTAGGCTAATTTATCTCCCTATTTTTCATTTTCAAATTCTGGAATTGTTAAGGCACAGGAGCCATCTTCCACCGAACAACAACATTAGCATTCCATACTATCTCCTCCTATCCTTGGTAGAAATGAGCAAGAAAGTGATTAAAGGAAAAGATGATGCTTTAGTCCACCATGGGCTGATCAAATTGATCATTTGTGAGGAATTAAAAGCGCAAATCCCAAAGCTTTCTTGGGAAGAATTCGTGTTGGTATCTGTTGAGGATGTTCAAAGAATGAAGGGTACACCCATAGTTGGCATACCCCTACCTCCTGGATCAAAGAGCAAGACCGCCTCTACATCAGGGACTAGAGGAAAATCGACCTGGACAACATGGTTGATACCTTGGTGAAGATTAAGCATTCACGAGATGACTCCCCCAAAATGAACCCAGGGATTTCTACTAGTAATCAAGGGTCAAAGAGACGAAGTAAAAGATTCACACAAGCATCCAAAATCCGAATTACCAAGGAAGAGAAAAGGGAACCCAGACCCCTAGTTCAAAATGTGTCTAATGAGGATGACGATCTTTGGGTAGATCAGGAAGATCCCACTACATCAGAGGAGTTGGATGAACAAGAAGAGAAGGATGCAGAAGAGGAGCAGGATGAAAAAGAAGAGCAAGATGCAGAAGAAGAGTAGGATGAACAAGAAGAGCAGGATGAAGATGAAGAACTAAATGCACAAGAAGAGCAAGACAACTTTTAGGGGAACCCTCCTGAGCACAATAAAAACCCTAGGATCGTTAACCAAATCGCTGAGGCACGGACGGAACTAGAAAAGCTCGAAAAGGAGCTGACAACATTGAGAATTGAATCAGGAACCCAGCCAACATCTCCCCCGTTTTCACCTGAAAAGACACAAATTCTAAAAATGCATCATGCAGGGGAGCTAAAACTAGCTGAGCAGAAAAATTCAGCACTTAAAAAGAAATTGGCTGAGGCACAAGATGAGTTATCCAAAAAGGACCAGGAGATTGTTCAATTGAGGGACGTTTTGGCTACTACCACTAAAATATATGATAAACTATTGGACCACAAGCCGCCATCAACAATTTATGCAGTTTATCTACAAGAAAAATGGGGCAAATTCCAGCTCCAAAGGTTAAAACAGGGACTCTCGATAGAGATAAACTCCCCCAAAGAATTTATGGATGCATCTCTAAACTCCACAGAGTTGGAGAAGGACCAACTAAGTGAATTTTTCTTGCACAATTTTGTATTTCCTAGCTCACCCAACTGATCTCCAAACCCGTACATGGGCGATTTCCAGTTAAGGGCACTATGTTCATGGCTGAATCACGAAATTGAATGAGCTTGGGACTACCACATTTATGTTGAAACAAAATGGAAAAATCCATTAATGGTCAAGGCAAAGGCGACTCACCCTGAAAGAATAATTTACAACCATAGGATCCTCACCCAGGATGAGGAGTTGATCCCCATTCTCCTTGCAAAGCAGCAGGAGGCTGTGGCACACTTTGATGTTACTCTCCAAAGCACACACAAAGAGGTTCATGAGTCTATTAAGAAAATATGGCGCAGAGTATCAAGTGATCTAAAAAGAAGAGAGCTCCACTCCCCTCTCAGACTTGAAGATGCTCTTTTCAAAGCCAAACTGTACAGGGAATCCTTGATAAGGAATCAGCTCAGATGGATTGGAATGAGGTTGAATCCCCCATTTTTCTTTCTCCCGGTTATTAAGGAACAGATTAATGAGGAAGAAGAGAGGAGAGCATGGGTCAAGGAGGATCAGAGCATGGGCCACCACAGGCAGGAAGGGACCCCCAGGGTGGTAGCATGGGACATCAGAGAAGTCGTCGACGAGCTGAATATGTCACCCAAGGATGGGTGAATCCTTCAAGTATGGGGAAGAATGATGAATCCAAGTTACAGGTATCTGATAGCCTTTTTCCCCACAATAAAGCACAAGAAAGGGTGAAGAAATACATTTGTTTTGTGGGAGAAATGATTTACCTTGATTATTTAATGAAGTTGTTTTAAAGATTATTCTTGTATGTTTGAAAGCGTGTTCAATAACTAATTATATGGAATTTGAGTATGATTGAGCAGGTCTAGGTACACTAAGGGACAAACACGCACATCAAGCAAAAGACTGAAGATCATACAAAGCTCAGTGCCTTTTTCCTTGATTTCTAGAGAAAACTGTTGTTCAAAACAGAATTGGCAATTAAACATATAGTTAGGTTAAGCATTAGAGGCATATATATATGGGCCTCTCGGCTAGTGAGAGAGGCCTGTTGCCATTTTTGAGAACCATTGTTTTACGTTTTATACTGTTGAGACAATTCATGTTACAGACCTTTTATAGAACTATGAAATTACTATTTTGAATAAAGATTTGATGTTGCTTTCAATTCGACGTCTATAAGTTTTCTCCACTCCTGAGTACAGGTTGGAGAGGGCCCCTCCAACACATGGGTCAGGAGATTTTACTGTTCAGATATTTTTCATATGTGCTCTGTATTGATTTAAATCTATATCGCATGTGAAAGTACTTTTGATAGCATTTAAACAACACGATTTAATTTCTGTAGTAAAGCGACCATTCTGGTTCTGTAGTTAGTTATGGCGCATTCTGTAGTTCGTTAACGTTGTTTCCATAGTTCTGTAGCAGCATTCCGCCAAGACATATTTCAACAGTTTATTTTCCTGTGTGTTTGCATTACTTATGAAACAGTGATCCATATCTTGAAGCTCATGACCAGCTGTAAAGGGTATGTTCCCACCTCCTATATTAGGAGGGACATTCAGGTTATCAAATGTGGTCGTAGGTATGGGTATATGCGTAGAGGCATGTGGGTTAAAAGGTGGAATTTGAGTCGTGTTCTGGAAAGTGTTCCCACCGAAACCAGGGGTAGTCCTGGGAGGTGTCCCTCCTCCAACATTTGGAATAGATGAAGGGATATGACCAGTCCCAAACCGAAATGCAGAAAAAGAGGGTGTAGTGCCCCCAGCACCAAGGCTAGAGTTAGCATGACTACCAGACGAAGTGGATGTAACATTCATATTAAGACTGGGCATACCAAATTAGAAATGAGTCGTGGTCGAAGGGATCGTTGTGTCATTAAGATCTGGCATCCCATATTGGAAACCATGTGAGTGTGTACCATTAAATGAGTTTGAATCTGGGGGTGGGTTCATCCCAAACCCAGTAGGAGTGACGTGTGGTGGTGAACCTCCCTCCCAACCTCCCCTAGGAGTGGAAGGAGCAGTGTTTCCTTCAATATCACCCGACGGAGTCACGGGAATTCCTGTCGTGCCAGATGTAGTAGTCATAATGTGAGCTTCTTGAAGCTTGTGAGAAGTATCAATTGGACCAGCGATAGCCCTCCGACGTCTCTTGTAAAAAGGATGTGATAACTTGTTAGCTGGTAAACCAGCCAAATGACGAGATCGGCGGACCTCGCTCCACAATGACTTCAAAAATTCAATAAAAAAAACGTCTCCTAACAGCCTAACTAAAGCGTCAAAGAGAACACACCTAAAGAATCTACAGCCAAATGCACACAAACAGGACTAGCTCAAGGGAACTCCCGACACTACAGCTGGTATGTATCTCATAGGAGAGGCTTGAGACACCCAAACTATAACCGGAGGTAACATAATCAATAATAAGGGCTCCCAAACTTCACTGCGTGCACAGGGTCAAATCCTTATACAACAGCAACTGTGTTGTCCAGCCCCTATCTGACTCAGGAAAATCGCAGAATAACCGTAACGAATGCCCTATGTGATACCTAGGTAAAGCAACTAAGTCCACCACGTATAACCAATGCTCAGGCGGATAGTCACAGTTGGGATCTGTCGTATGGGAAGGGTAGCTAAGCCCGAAACTCAAGAGGCTCAAATCCCCCAAGAGCCCCCGTACACGAACACATCCTAGAAATATCTCCCACGTCTAGCTAGTATTGGTGGGCTATCTCCGCAACCAACCTCCCGTGACCTCGTGCTTAACTCTGGTTTGAGTAGAGCTTCCTGAGAACACTGATGTATACCATGGGTTTCACCACTCCTTGGTCAGATACATAATGTTTCGTTTAATAGTCTTGGATTGTTAACTCACAATGATCTATTCCAAGACTCTAAACCTATGCTAGTTGGTGCACCCTATCAAAGAGAAAATCATTTTTAATCAATTTTAAGATTAAGCGTTAATTTTAATGGTTGTAATTACTCAAAGGATATGGTCATGAAACTAATGACATGAAAAGACTCAATCATATGCACAATCGAAAAGCACTAGACCCATCTATCAATAAAACGCATGCCACTAATATGACAATCAATCCAATGGTTCTTTTGGAAATAAATATGCAATCTCTTTATAATTTCAATGCACAAGCAAGTCCTAGATGAAAACACAAGCACTCTGATGAAAAATGCAGAAACAAAAAGCAAATATTTTTGTATTTTCGCTTATAAATGAAAGGAAAATGCAAAACAATGTTTTTTGTATTTTTTCAATAAAAATGAAATGAAAAAATGCAAGTGAAATCAAAACTATTCAGTAAAACTACAGAGCATATCAAGCAGACAACCCAACAAATCCCAAATAATAAGACTCAACCAAGCTAATGAGCTATAAAAACAAAATATGGTGGGAAACCAAAAAGCTCAAAAACTAAAGAAAGAGGAGTTTTTGGTCAATAACAGAGCATGGAACAATTAGGAAACATGCCTACTAAGACTCAAGAATACTCAGAACCAACCCAGCAACAACCAAAGGTCATAAACAAGACAATCCCAGAGTTGTATGCAACTGTTCATAGAACAGTAGCGTCTGTACGCTGGATACTGTACTAACAGTAGCGGGTAGTTGCGAGCAAAAAAAGGATGACTCACGTACAGGGAAAGGTAAATGAGCCAAAAATGAATCAAACAACCCAGAAAAATCAAGTTTTCTAATGCAGGACCCAATGGCCAGTCAATGACACAGAAGCTCGACAAACAACAACTCAAAATAAGGAAAATGCCTAAAAATCCCCAAAATGGAGGTTCCTCCCCAGCGGAGTCACCATTTCTGTTATGGAGAAAAAATTCCTATGGTATGGGGTAGACCACAACAAACAGATGACTACAAGAAATCTACTCAATTCTCAAAACAATGCTATATAAATGAAAATGCTAAGATATGGAGAAAAGACCAACCTTCAACCGGATGTTCGAAGTAGATCCCTGTTGGTCCTCTATTTTTAGTCATCTAACACTTAGTTTTCTAGCCTAATATTTGGTAAACTATGTAATATATTAATTTTATTCTTGTTCATTTATGATTGAGAGACCCACGTGAATAAAACTTTGGTGAAGTGATAATTTTAGGTATTTTATATTGTTTTTGGTTTCATATATATATGCCAGCGAATTGATAGTTTGTTATTATTGCATGTAGGGTTTTTTTTGGCACTCCATGGAAGGTTCGCGATGGCACAACGGCTGCACCAGCTATGGGATTTCGATCCACACTTTGGGGGTTTTCGATCCACCGGCAACAATGAGCTTCCAACGCCTTCCAACACGCTCACGCAGGCTTTTCAGGTTCTGTTTTTGGATGGCCGTTGAATATGAAGATGTGTTTTCTTGTTCTAGTAGATTTGTAAGGGATTCGAGTTGCCCTACTTGGCTCAGGTGTGCCGAGTTTCCTGTAGGATTGTTTGAGGATCTGTTCCACGGTTGATTGTAGTCTGTAATTTTTGTATAAAAAGGGCTTTTGAAACCCTAAGAAAAAAAAACATGGAAGAACGATTGTACTGCTCCATTCTGTTAATAAAATCAGTGTGTATTCTCTTTAAGGCTCCGATCTAGATCTGGAAGGCGTTGAGGGAGGGCCCCCTTCAGCACCAACCTTGTATTTTGTAGTGTGTGTTTTGTAAACAGGTTAATGTCTTTTTTTTTTTTTAATATTGATACTGATAGTTTCCCTCAGATGAATGACTGCAGATTATTAGCTAAATGCAATTGATTTATGCTGTTAAATAACTCAGGAACAGTTTTCATTTGATGCCCTTTTTTTTTGGTTTCAGCGTGGACTGTGTTAATGGCCATGAACATTTCAGGGTTATTTTTCATGAGCTGTGCGATGGATTTAATTTAAGTTTTTGAAGGATTACAAGTAGATTAGATTGCACGTTGTCTCCACTGTCAGCGTATAGTGATAAATGAATGGTTCCGTTTGCTGGACTGTAGGGTATTCTTATTGTGTGTGAGTGGTTTAGAGCAGAGACAGACTTTATTTCAGACATTGATTATTGATTGTTTAAGTTTAGCATCAGGATTGCAATCTTAGCTCAGCATATTAATTGGTAGGCAAGATTGGGAGTAGGGTTTTCATTTAAGTTCTTTTTAATAAATTGTTTTCTCTACAGGATAGCTGTAGCCGATTATTGTGTTGGGAAGATTAGTATTGCTTTACAAGATTGCTGTAGTTTAAGATTAGTGTTGCTTTGGAAGATTACTATAGTTTCATACTGTTTTAAAAGATTGATGTAGGCTGCTGTAGGTTAAATTGAGTTTGATAGGAAGACCGGATCAGCAAATTGATTTTCTTTTCTAGGAACCCTTAGCATTGATTATTCAGTACAGTAATAGCTTCATCAATTTCATTGTTGTTTGAGAGTAGACTAGGATTTCTATCAGCATGAGCATTAAAATTACCTTGCCGCACATATAGTGTAGCAGCTCAAAGTTTACGATTGCCCGGTTGATAATTAAATTGAGGTGAATTAAATATCAATAATTTTAACCAACATTTTGGCGCCGTTGCCGGGGAGTTGCTCCAAGGTAAGGTGGCTCATTTCTATTTTGTTAGACTGAGAAGTTCAGGTAATAAGATCTTTTACAGTACACAACAAGGTGGAGGGGAAACATTAAGACGCAAAGACGAATTCACGATGGGATTCCCATGGTGTAACAGCCTGCCGCATCCACTTTAGTGGGTTGCCCCAAATTCTTGTTGTTTTCTTTTGGTAAGAGTGATTGTTTTTCTTCGCATGATTGATTTATTTTACTGCAAAGGGTGTGTTTATCTTTCCTGTAAAAGAATATTTATTTTTCGTAGTTTAATTTCATGCAAAGTGTGTTGTCCTTTTTGCAAGTTGGGTGTGTTTAATTTCAGTAATTTAATTTTACAACAGCTTTTAGGTGTGACCAGTGTTGTAGATTGGAGGAGAAGGGTTGGTAAGGCAAACTTGCGCATTTCATCTCAGGTTCCTTCAACCCCAATTGGGGCACAGGTATTTTAATTTATTTTGATTAAAAAGTTTTGTTATTTTCAGGAATTGTTTTGATGAGACCCAGAGATAGTAGGGGAAGATTTATTAAGGTTCATTCCGATCTTGTTGGAAACAGAAACCCCCCCCTCACTAACCCTAGGGATAGGAATACCAACAACGAAATTGAAAACAATAACACACAAAATTCAGTGGAGTTAGGGATCAGACCAGCAAGAACTGAGGGTATATTCAGTGAACAACTACATTCAGTAGAAACCCCACAGACCCAACATATTTCACCTTTAAAGGAGGATACCAATTTGGTTGACGCAGTAAACATAGAAAAAGTAAACTTCCTTCTTGGACATAACCAGAATCCGGTGGTTTCTCAATTAGAATCCACTACAGATTTACCTTTCAATTTTCAAACTTGGCCTAGGCCAGACCATTGGGATTTTATCCTATCTCCAAGAAGAGACAGGTTAGGTGTCAACTGGTTTAGAAACCCTCTTGTCATGAGTGATCAGGAAACTGGACACCAGATGGAAGGAGAAGGAGAACATGAGGGACGAACTGAAACAACTTTTGGCTTCCCCATTCTGGATCTTACACGGGATGTCAATATGAAAAATATCCCAGCATCTTCATTACCTACCTTCTATGGGAAAAGTACTGAAGATCCGGATACCTTTCTATTTGAGTTTGACATCTTATGTAGGAGTTATAATTATCTACAGGATGCTCAAAAGTTAAAACTATTTCCAGCCACCCTTAAGGATTCTGCACTTAGATGGTTTATGAGCTTGGGGGAATCCACCATCCGAACTTGGGAACAAATGAAGAGTGCTTTCCTCAGAAAATACCGAGACTACTGTGGGCCTCGAGACTCCCAAAATGATATCTTTAAAATGCAACAGCATGAAGAAGAGAGTCTGGAGGACTTCCTGGAACGATTCTGCTTTGTATTGCAGAAGTCTAAGTATAATACCTTACAGGAGGATGCAGTCAGAACCCTTTTTCTAAAAGGGATCCTGGATGAATATGTGGAAATCCTCAACTTGATGGCATCAGGTGATGTATCTCATAAATCCTTTGAGGAGATTACTGAACTATGCAGAAAGTATTCGAGGAGTAGAGCCAAGGCAGGAAAAAGCACAAGGGAAGGTCCTTCCCGTATTTCTAGAACAACAGGAACTAGTGGGGTCACAAGAGTTGAATTGGGAAACCTGTTAGAAAATTTCAAAACTAACATTTTAGGCACCTTAAGCTCCCAATTTGATGCATTGAAGACAAAGAAACGGCAAGAGGAGGAGGACATAGCAGCATTACACATATTCTGCCCCAAATGCAGAAAAAGACACCCTTTGAAAGAGTGCCCTCTAAATACCATTTCAGTCTGTGCTCTTTGCTCTGCTCAACACCCAACTGACAATTGCCCTTCTTTACCAGAACTACAAGCTTTTTACAAGCTTAATGCTGAACCTACCGATGCATCAAGAAGGCCTTGGCAGCCTAGACCTCAAAACATGTACCCAGAGCCTGTTTTCCAGAACCCTGCATATTATTATCCCATGCAGCAATCTCAGCAGCCATGGAGTCCACAAATGTGGCAGAATTGGCCCTCTCAACCTACTCAAACCCAGCCTTGGCAGCAAGGCTGGCGGGGACAGTTATATGGAGGACCACAAGGACAACCCTATGGAGGAACACAATCAGCCACCCCTCCTAGTTACTGTCCAATGCCACCAAATATACAGCAGCTACTACCAGGCTTTACACCACCTGCCCTTCCTCCTATACCCCTAGTTCCACAACAATATCAAAATCCAAATCCACCTCGACCCACGTTGTTGCCAGCCCAACCTATCCCAAACCCTAATAACCGACCCCCCCAGCCTCTTAATAATGCTGAAATTCAAATGGCTCCAACTTATGTAATTCATTCAGCTCCTTTACAGGAAATACAATTAAGGTCTGGGAAAACATTAAATAAAACCCCTCCAGCAGTGATTATTCATGAAGAGACTGGAGAAGAAAGTGATGAAAAAGAGATTACAGAGGAAGAAGAAGTGCAGATTGCCTCAGAAAATACTCAAGCACTGGGAACTCATTTCCAACCACCAGCTTATCCACAGGTAAATAACAACCCCCCTTACCCAGAGAGGTTATTAATAGAGAAACCTGTGATGCGTCCACAGTTTGATTTGGAAAGTGAGTTGAGAAATGTTTGCATCAAAATTCCATTACTTCAGGCTATTAGAGATGTCCCTATTTATGCAAAGTTGGTAAGGGAACTGTGCTTAAAGAAACCTGGTCGAAAACAGAAAGATCCACCCAAGATAAATGTTTTAGGCCAGCTGTCTAATTATATTTCAGACTGCCCCTTACCCCCAAAATTTGCAAATCCTGGGAATCCAGTGGTGACCATTTACATCAATGAGGTTCCAATAGGAAACACTCTAGTTGACCTGGGGGCTGCCATTAATGTCATGTCTATGACCACCATGCAGAGACTTCAGTTGCATAATCTCCTCAGATCTACTCCTACTATTTTGGAGTTGGCTGATAGGAGCACAGTCAAACCTGTGGGGGCCTTAGATGACATTACTGTCACAGTAGCTTCTTGGGAGTATCCAGTGGATTTTCTGGTACTCCAAACCAAACACCCAATGGGGGAACATCCTGTTATATTAGGCAGGCCTTGGTTAGCC
Organism: Larix kaempferi; assembly: GCA_027924585.1. Classification (NCBI taxonomy): domain Eukaryota; kingdom Viridiplantae; phylum Streptophyta; class Pinopsida; order Pinales; family Pinaceae; genus Larix; species Larix kaempferi. Next base: position 7,787,888 of record BSBM01000374.1, on the reverse strand, counting down.
ACTGCCAATGCCTTTATAGGATGCAGAGAAGTTATTTTAACTATATCAAATGGCACTTCTCTACAAAACCTAATTATTTATCCTCCAGCACAGCCTGTATCGGAAAACATGTTATGGTTAGAGAATCCTTATGGGGATGAGGATGTGGGAAAACCCTTACTGTCCATCAGTCAAACTAGGGGGCTGGAACACCAGACTGAGGATGATATCCTAGATCAATTTATTTCAGCCACCACTAGTATTGAGTACCCTCAGTCCTTCTCTGACTTAGACAATGTTTTCACAGAAGATTTTCAGGAACACTATTACCCTTCAGCCACCTCATCATCAGTAGTTTTATTCATAGATGAGAAGGTTGAAGCTGCAACTATACCAATGGAGATTAGTCCAGGGAGATCTTTGTTTATTAATGGGAATCTGTCTCAAAGCCAGCAAAATCAGGTAGTTAATTTACTCAAAGCACAGTCTGGGGCATTTGCTTGGGTTTATACAGATATGAAAGGCATTCACCCTGACACATGCATGCATCACATCTATACGCAGGAAAATATTAGACCAGTAAGGCAGCCACAGAGAAGAATGAATCCTGCGCTTAAAGACATTGTGAAGGAGGAATTACAAAAATTGTTGGATGCAGATTTCATCTATCCCATTTCTGATAGCAAATGGGTATCTCCGTTGGTGATTGTTCCAAAGAAGGGAGGTAAGTGGAGAATATGTGTTGATTTTCGTGAGTTAAATAAAGCAACTCTCAGAGATTACTTCCCTCTTCCTTTCATAGACCAGGTTTTAGATACATTGTCTGGAAAGAAATATTTTTCTTTTCTGGATGGATACAGTGGATATAACCAGATAAGAATAGCCCCAGAGGATCAAGAAAAAACCACTTTTACCTGCCCATGGGGAACTTATGCTTACAAGGTGCTACCATTTGGGCTGTGTAACGCTCCTGCCACTTTCCAGAGGGCAGTGTTAGGGATTTTGGCTGATTTGGTCCATGACTGTGTGGAAATATATATGGATGATTTTAAAGTCTATGGTAATGATTTCAAGGAAGCCTTGGATAATCTGGAGAAAGTTCTAATTAGGTGCCAAGAAACAAATCTTGCTTTAAGCCATGAAAAGTGTAAGATGATGTTAACTGAGGGTATTGTTTTAGGGCACCATGTTTCATCAGAAGGAATTAAGGTTGACCCAGCAAAAATTGAAATCATTACTAGTCTATCTTCACCAACTACACAAAAAGAAGTCAGAAGTTTTCTGGGACACGCAGGGTACTATCGGAGGTTTATTGCTAATTTTACAAAGATAGCAGCCCCACTGTTCAAATTGTTGGCCAAAGACAGTGGTTTTGATTGGGATCAACACTGTCAGACAGCCTTTGACACATTAAAGTCAGAATTGTCTTCAACACCAGTTCTGCGGGGGCCAAATTGGTCTTTGCCCTTCCATATACAAACTGATGCTTCAGACACTGCCTTGGGGGGAGTGCTCGGACAGAAAGAAAATCAGTCCTCCTATGCTATTTATTTCATTAGTAAAAATTTAACACCTGCAGAACTGAACTATACAGTGACTGAGAAAGAGTTTCTAGCAGTAGTTCATGCCATCAATAAATTCCGACATTATATTACAGGTTACGAGGTATTTGTTCATACCGATCATTCTGCTATTAAATTTTTAATGAATAAGCCAATCACTAGTGGCAGAATTACTAGATGGTTACTTTTGCTACAGGAATTTAACATTACCATAGTTGACAAACCAGGGAAGGAAAATTTGGTTGCAGATTTCCTCTCCAGATTGACTCATGCTGATGATAATGTTCCTGTAGATGATACATTCCCTGATGAACACTTGTTTGCTGTTTCTATTAAAACACCTTGGTTTGCAGATTTAGCCAATTACTTGGTTACAGGGAAACTACCTGCTCAATTGTCAGCTTACGAAAAACGAAGAATTATTCAGCAGAGTGCTAATTACTCATGGGTAGGTAATGACCTTTTTCGAACCGGTCCAGATCTGATTATCAGAAGGTGTGTGAGGGAGGATGAGATGTATGACATCCTTCAAGCTTGTCATGATGGACCCTGTGGGGGGCATTTTTCGGACAAGAGAACAGCATATAAGGTGCTGCATCAGGGGTATTATTGGCCTACACTCTTTAAAGACGCTGAAAAATATTTACAGAGCTGTGACAGCTGTCAAAGAATGGGGATACCCACTGCTGCAGATCAAATGCCCTTACAGGCCCAGGTACAAATTGAACCTTTCGAGAAGTGGGGGTTGGACTTTGTTGGCCCAATTTCACCAATGTCAAGGAAAAAGAGGTATATTTTAGTTTGCACTGATTATGTAACTAAATGGGTTGAGGCAAAAGCTCTGTTGAGAGCCACTGAGAAATCAGTCATTGAATTTATTTACGAAGAAATTTTTACTCGTTTTGGCATTCCTCGTGAAATTGTGACTGACAATGGGGCACAGTTTGTTTCTAAGTCCATGAAAGCACTTACAGAACAGTACGGGATTAAGCACTACAAATCTTCTCCTTACCACCCCCAAGCAAACGGGCAGGTGGAATCGACAAATAAGGTGTTAGAATCCATTCTAACTAAGACTGTACAGCTGCATCACAAAGACTGGGCAGACAGGTTACCAGAGGCACTGTGGGCATATAGGACCACATGGAGAAATACTACAGGGTATACCCCGTATCAGCTTGTTTATGGGAAACAGGTTCTACTTCCTATAGAATTTCAGGTAAAAACTTTTCGCACTGCTGCACAATTGAGCCTGAACTTAGATGAAGCTCAGAAGCAGAGACTGATGCAATTAAATGAGCTGGATGAAATCCGACAAGATGTTGTCCAAAGAACTGTTCTGATACAGAATCAGCGGACCAAGTGGCATGATAAATTCCTGAAGAAGAAGACTTTTGAGGAAGGGGATTGGGCACTGCTGTTTGACTCACGGTTCAAACATTTTAAAGGTAAACTTACTACCAGATGGATGGGACCCTATGAGATTGTGACTGTTTTTGATAATGGTTCTGTCAAAATAAAGACAATTGATGAAGAACAGACTGCTTTTGTGGTGAATGGGCATAGGTTAAAGGTATACCACAAACCCATTTCTAAGCAAGAGTTCATTCATACCATGAGTCAACAATCTGGCCTAGAACTGGTAGGAGAAGGAATGACTTCCTCATCTCCCACTTCCTCATAAGAACATTTGATAAAATTGTTTTTGTATATATGTACAGGAAGTTGTTTTTGTTTTTATTAAGTTTCTTTTGAAAGGTGCAGATATTCTTTTAGGCTCAGGATGTTTTGAATATAACAGAGAAGTCTTTTGTTATTATTTTTTTTATTTTTCAGCCATGATTGTTTTTTTTGGCAAAAGACTGTATTAATTGTGTAATTTCTGGGCGGTATTAGTAATCAGAATGTCTGTATCAGGTAAATGTATGAGTGCTGTCATATTTTTCAGAACTGTTCTGGCTATTCATATGAGTACTTAACCACCAGGCAATGTCTACATTACTGCTTTTAGCTTCCCCAATGTTTTCTGCTTATGAACTTATGGTTTGCTACGACTATTTGACCTAGTTTCACACTAGACGGAGCGAGGAAATTGTCTTTAGTAACAGCTATGAGCATTAATTATTTTTTAAGACCGGCAGCATTTTTGGAAAAGGTATCTAAAGCTGGGCAGTTCGGGGGTTATTATCTGTTGGCTGATATAGTACTTAATATGTATATATATATATTGTTGTACAGCCACTTTGTGATTTTCATTTTACAGTTGCAAAGGTTAGTTGTTCATCTGGGCAAATTTTTACAGGCATGTACAAAGAATACTCTTCCAATTCTGGTACCATCCCACTCCTAGATGGTTTTCAGAGCTGCTCCCCCACTCATCTATGCTTGAGCAAATCATAAATTTTATCATTAAGGTGAAATTGGGACCAGAGCCTCTGATAGAAAAAGGGTGCAAGAGGTTAACCCGCCGGGATGTTGAACAGGTCCACTGGCAGCGGGTACCGACCTGTGGTATGAACAGGCAAACCCATCAGGGTGCTGAACAGGCCTGTTGGCAATGGGGCATCTGCCTGGGGAAGAAGCTTCTTAGATGTTACAGTTACCCCACCGGAGTACTGAACGGGCTTGCTGGCAGTGGGTTCTGACTCTAATGTCTCCTTTCACAGCCTCATCTATACTTGTCCATATGAACAATGTACCTGCGTAAAGGTAAAAGAGAGGTCATTAGGGTGGTTAAATAAAATTTAATAAACTACTTGAACAAGTTAATTGTTAGCCAATTGATAATCATCTCTAGCTGTTCTGCATTTTGGGTTACCTGATTCTTGTAAAAAAAAAAAAAAAAAGTTTATGCCTGGTATTCTCTGCTCATAGCACAGTTTTTGGCACTACTCAAACTATCCTGTGTGAAGCTGGGTCAAAGAGGACTACTAATCCATTAGCTTCTATTAGCATTTCTTTTTGTCCTGTGACTTATGTCTTGGTGGAAATAGTTCTGTATGAATGGCAAGAATCAAGTTTGCATTTATGAGTGTTTGAGCATTGGAATTACATAGGAATAAGGGTGCTTGATTGAGATTTGCATTCTGATTGATTGTTTTGTATAAAATAGGTTTCATGTCTTAGTTTGGTTTCTTGTGTGATTATGAGCAGCAGTAAGTTGAAAATGAGGTACTTAAACTATAAACTGTTCTGATTTAAAACTATAAACTGTTTTGGTTAAACAAATTTTAATTCAGTTTATTTGTTTATTAACTCATTTAAATATTGCATGTTTGGAAAATTAGTGGTTTAACATTATTGTGTGGGAGCTTTTATTTGAATAGCACAGCTGCTGCTCGAGATGCTGATAACTCTTGTTTACCTTGGTTAACATGAAAACACTGCTGTGTTTACATTGGCTGAAGTATTGGATCAAATGCTGGATGAGGTACATGAATATAAAAATTTTTGCAAATCGATATGACAAAGGTAAAAATGCTGGTACAGGTAATGCACATGGCATAATTTGGTAAGTTTTATTTGCTATGTATTGAGGTTTATGGTTATAATTCAATGTTTTTTTTTTGCCATTACTAAAATTCGATGAGCTGTGAATTGTTATGATAATTTTGGCATTCATATTATTGATATATCACAGTTTTTCTTTTATGTTCATTCTTTATTATTGATTGGCAGCCTGTAATAAAAAAAATCATAACCTTGTTTTCTGGCAATTGGTTTTTTTTCTAGTATGATGCAGTTAGCTGTTCCAGTTCAGCTAATTTACGAAGACTCCTTGATAGTTATTTCATGGCAACCGACTGTTGGCATTTGATGTTCTTTGATGCCTTGGTGCAAAGATATAAGATATTTTGATTCACATGGCTCCTCAGGTGATCTTCAACCACGTTTTCCGGGAGCATAATTCTCTAGTAGCTGGACTTTCCAAGAAGGCCCTGAATTTGGATTTGGGCCACGATTACTTCTTTGAATGGCAAGGCCATTACTGAGGGCTACTTTACTCTATTTTAGATGATGAGTTTCTCAGCTTTGTGCCATCAACTTTATCTATTTTTCCAGTGATTTGTTTTGGATTAAGTCCTTCTGCTGGCAAGTTTTGCTCCTGGAACACTTGATTGTTGATCACCACCGATGTTCATCAGCATATCTGACCTGCTGGATGCGGGAATGATGAGTAAAGTCTGCAAAATCAGACTTTAGTTCTATCAGACTTTCCTTTGAAGTTCCAAATCTGGTTGTATGAGACTTTCTTGCAGAGGGACCTGCAAGATCTTTGGGTTGGGGGAGATGTTGGTCCTCTATTTTTAGTCATCTAACACTTAGTTTTCTAGCCTAATATTTGGTAAACTATGTAATATATTAATTTTATTCTTGTTCATTTATGATTGAGAGACCCACGTGAATAAAACTTTGGTGAAGTGATAATTTTAGGTATTTTATATTGTTTTTGGTTTCATATATATATGCCAGCGAATTGATAGTTTGTTATTATTGCATGTAGGGTTTTTTTTGGCACTCCATGGAAGGTTCGCGATGGCACAACGGCTGCACCAGCTATGGGATTTCGATCCACACTTTGGGGGTTTTCGATCCACCGGCAACAATGAGCATCCAACGCCTTCCAACACGCTCACGCAGGCTTTTCAGGTTCTGTTTTTGGATGGCCGTTGAATATGAAGATGTGTTTTCTTGTTCTAGTAGATTTGTAAGGGATTCGAGTTGCCCTACTTGGCTCAGGTGTGCCGAGTTTCCTGTAGGATTGTTTGAGGATCTGTTCCACGGTTGATTGTAGTCTGTAATTTTTGTATAAAAAGGGCTTTTGAAACCCTAAGAAAAAAAAACGTGGAAGAACGATTGTACTGCTCCATTCTGTTAATAAAATCAGTGTGTATTCTCTTTAAGGCTCCGATCTAGATCTGGAAGGCGTTGAGGGAGGGCCCCCTTCAGCACCAACCTTGTATTTTGTAGTGTGTGTTTTGTAAACAGGTTAATGTCTCTTTTTTTTTTTAATATTGATACTGATAGTTTCCCTCAGATGAATGACTGCAGATTATTAGCTAAATGCAATTGATTTATGCTGTTAAATAACTCAGGAACAGTTTTCATTTGATGCCCTTTTTTTTTGGTTTCAGCGTGGACTGTGTTAATGGCCATGAACATTTTAGGGTTATTTTTCATGAGCTGTGCGATGGATTTAATTTAAGTTTTTGAAGGATTACAAGTAGATTAGATTGCACGTTGTCTCCACTGTCAGCGTATAGTGATAAATGAATGGTTCCGTTTGCTGGACTGTAGGGTATTCTTATTGTGTGTGAGTGGTTTAGAGCAGAGACAGACTTTATTTCAGACATTGATTATTGATTGTTTAAGTTTAGCATCAGGATTGCAATCTTAGCTCAGCATATTAATTGGTAGGCAAGATTGGGAGTAGGGTTTTCATTTAAGTTCTTTTTAATAAATTGTTTTCTCTACAGGATAGCTGTAGCCGATTATTGTGTTGGGAAGATTAGTATTGCTTTACAAGATTGCTATAGTTTAAGATTAGTGTTGCTTTGGAAGATTACTATAGTTTCATACTGTTTTAAAAGATTGATGTAGGCTGCTGTAGGTTAAATTGAGTTTGATAGGAAGACCGGATCAGCAAATTGATTTTCTTTTCTAGGAACCCTTAGCATTGATTATTCAGTACAGTAATAGCTTCATCAATTTCATTGTTGTTTGAGAGTAGACTAGGATTTCTATCAGCATGAGCATTAAAATTACCTTGCCACACATATAGTGTAGCAGCTCAAAGTTTACGATTGCCCGGTTGATAATTAAATTGAGGTGAATTAAATATCAATAATTTTAACCAACAATCCCCGTTGAGCTCTCAATCTCTACACTTGAACCTACAGCTTAGTCTCAACAACAAATACAAGCAAGTGCATATAATATATGAAAGACATTAGCATAATCAATAGCATGGTCCATGATATAATAAGCAAATGTAACCCAATGTAATTAAACAACATTTACAAGATCAATTGGACGAGAAAATGAGTATTTCCATTAATGATAACAAGAAGTACATGATACAACCTCTTGCTGGAAACCCATCTGAACCAAGAACTAAGCCCTCCACTTGTGTCTCCACCACTTCAATCCCCCATGCAATGGAAAACTCAAACTATGAAGGAGTTTGGTAGGTGAACATAAAAAGTTCACAACAACAATGATCAATGGATGTAGACTCAAGTCACGGAAAAAATCCAATAGAGTTACGGTGCTCTCTCTTTCTCCTCCCTTCCATACACCATAAGAGCTCAATATATAACCCTCCAAAAGTAGGTGAAAGGATGAATCGAGTCGTTTCGGGGTGCATGGACGGCCAAAGGTCACTCTAAGACCACTTTTTGGGAGTAAAAATAGAGTTTTTACTATTTTTTACCATATAACTCGATGTACGCAGGCTAGTTTGGTACAGCCTACGTATACGCTAGGTATAGTGGAACAGTTAGCGTACAGGAACAAAAATAGGGAACAATGGTTCCTGGAGGACAAATAATGGATCGGAGTCAATAAAATGAAAACTGAAGGACAATGAGTATTAATGGTCACAAGGTGGAAAAATACGTTGTAACACCTTAACAACATTTTAGAGTCCACGTTTCCGGTAATAGTCACTTTGTGCTTTCCGGCATCAATAGTGAAGTCATGTACACCTGCAACAATAAGCCACCAGATACCTATTTAATACCTCTCACAAGCGACCCACACTTACAACAAAACCAACTATTTGCGAATTTCTCAGGTCCCACACTCCTTACCATCAATGCTATGAAGGACTCTCCCGAACTCTTTTAAGCATTTCTTATAGTCATGTGTTGAAACCTTGAGAACCCAGGTTTGCACATAGCTAGAGGATGATTTAAAAATACGCCATTAACACCCAAATAAATATCTATGCATCACGGATCCACCAGGATCTACGAGCATAGTTTGTATTCAATGTAGAATGAAACATATTCTTTTTAAAAAAACCTAGATTTTATGACGCCCAAAATCTTTGTCTTTTTCCATGCCTCCGAACTCTCGATGATTCTTAATTTTACCGATAATCCTACCTCTTGAGATGGAGTGAAAAACTTACGCAATGGCAAGAGCGAGAAGCTCATGCGATGGCCAATTAATCCCTCTGCGATTACCTTTCTAGCGGGATATACAACTCCCTGGAGAGTATGAGAGGCATCTACTGCTTGTCGGAGTTGTCGGCCGTAAACCATGTTTGGGACGGTGACTGTTGGCGTTGGATACCGACGGTGTTCTGGGACCAGGTTTATTAGTAGGTTGGGATGCTGCAGATTTTCATCCAATACCTCTGTAGACCTAAGCTGCCAGGTTGGCTTCCATTGGTTAGCGTAGTCACTCCAGCTCATTTGTTCATCTAAATATCTGCATGTGTTGCTTCCTTCATGCCATTCTGTGATAATCACCATGCAACTTGGGGTCTGAATTCCATATTTTTCCTGCAAATGTTCTCTGGTTAGAAAATCAGCAATACAATTCTGAGATCCCTTTATGTGTTTGATTTCAAACTCATACTGGGAAAACATTGCCTGCCATCTGGCAAACTTTGCTTTAGCAGTAGAGTTTCGTATTGGATTTTCCAATACAAACTTCATTGCTTGGCTGTCTGTTCTTATTAAGAACTTTTTGTTCATCAGATGGATTTCAAATTTCTGTATTGCATTCAGACAAGCTTTTATTTCCTTATCAATAGTATGATCTTTTTTCTGTGCATCGTTCCAAGTTCCTGAAGCGAACCATACTATCTCTTCATCTTTGCCGTTGCAGTCTTTCCTGCACTGCTTCAGTACTGCTCCCCAGCCTTCTTCTGAAGCATCAGTCTCAAGGATCTTCATGAGATCTTCATCAATAACATGAAGGATAGGAAGAGTTCTCACCTTTGCTTTTATCCTTCGAACCGCTTCAGTGTGCTGCTTTGACCATGGAGGAGGGTTTGTTCCCAATCTTTTATTAAGCAGCTTTCTATCTTGAGCACAATTTTCATAGTAGGCTGCAACATAGTTCAAGCATCCCAGAAATCTCTGCAATTGTCTTTTATCTGTGATTACATCAGGGAATTTTTCTGCAAACTCAATGGCATGCTTCTGAACTTCTATCTTTCCATGTTTAATTCTTTGTCCCAAGAATTCAATATCAATTTGGAACAATTTCATTTTCTTCTCTGAAAGAACGAACCCATTCTTATGTATAACATGCAACAATGTTCTGAGATGTTTTATATGTTCTTCAATGGACTTTGAAAATACTAAAATATCATCAATATATACCATCAACCAGTCCATGTATGGTTCCAGAACAGACTCCATAATTCTCTGGAACTCTGAAGGGGCATTCTTTAGACCAAATGGCATTACCTTCCATTCATATTGTCCATGAGGCACATTGAAGGCTGTTTTATACTGGTCTTCTGGTTTTATGCCAATTTGCCAAAAGCCAGACTTGAGATCAAATTTTGAAAAGATTTTGGCTCCTGCTATCCGTTTGATCAAATCAGATTTGTTTGGAATTGGATACCGGATCCATTCCAATGCATCATTCAGAGGTTTGTAGTTGATGACCATTCTAGGAACTCCTCGAACCTGCTCCGAATGTTTGTTGACATAGAATGCTGCACATGACCATGGACTTCTTGATCTTTGGATGAGTCCTTTGTTCAGCAAGTCTTCAAGTTCCTTTTTGCAGAGTTGTCTATATTCTTTATTCATTGGGATGGCTCTGCTTCTACTAGGGTTTCCCTGGAATCCTTCTCTGTATTTTAAGCTTACCCAAAACTGTTTCCTATGCCAGAATGCATTAGGGGACGTGTGGCAAACCTTGTTAGCAAATTCTCTTCTTATTTCTTCAATTTTTTCCTGTACACCGGGACTCTTTAATTCTTCTTCTAGCCTGTATAGGTGCTCAGCTTTCTTTATTGCTCTAATCTGGATCCCTTTTTCTTTTATCTTTTCCTTTACCGTATTTACTTCTAGGGTCCAGATAGAGTGAGATTTTTCTTCAGACGACACTAGAGGAAGAAATATTTCTTTTCTTTTAACAGTAAAATGATAACCAATTTGGCCTCTACTATTATACTTGACACCATGGGGAATAGTAGTAGATAGCAAACTAGTTCCAATAATACATTCATGAGTAAAGTCATCTTCAACCAGTAGAAAGATACAGTTTATATAAAAGTTGCCAAGACATACCTTTCCAAAGCTGGTTTTATACTCGATTGCTTTTCTTCCTCCAAATCCTCGAACTGGAGTTCGACATGGTTCCCAATAGTGAGGATCCACATATTTCCTTTTTAGGAAACATAGGTCTGCTCCAGAGTCAATAAGTGCAAGTACCTTGACTTCATCTTCATGTATTTTGATATGCAAGTTGACCACAGTTTGCTGGTGTACTGCGACCATTAAATGCATATCTTCTCCAGGCTCTTCAGGCTTTGATCGTGATGATTCTGGTTGCTGTTTCATTTCTTCAATCAAGAGCCTAAGCTCTTTAACCTCCTATGCCAGCTTTAGATGTTCTTTATGGAGGGTGGCCAGGTCAATCTTTTGTGGCTCTTGTTGCATTTGAGCCAAGAGAGGATATACATTTTTCTCCATGCTCGGGAGATTAGCAGCTTTCCCAGACCATTTGAATTTTTCTTCTTCTGAGCTTTCTTTCTCTGATTCTGTTTCTTGGACGTATTTTCTCCTGAATTTATGCTTTGAGCTTTGTGCCCCTTTGCCTTTCTTGTCGTCCAAGAAAATCTTGTTGAATCTATTTACCAAGTCATTCTTTTTACTGCCTTCTCTCATTTTGGAAATAGCTTTCTTTATCAACTCTTTAGGATCTTCTTCAGCTTCATCATTGGTACCAGCCATGAAACAGTTTGCCGCTTCCGAGTCGCTTGAGGAAGAGGAAGACTCTGTTCGAGTGTTCTGCTTAGTCCAAGCAGCAAACAACTCCTGTTCATGAGATTGCAAAGAACTATCTGAGTCATAAGTCACTTGCTCTTCTCGGCATTCAGTACATTTTCCACCACATCTGCAAGGATTATTGTACATCTGGTGGACATGCATGAGATCAGTATTTTTTGGTTCACTACTTTCTGAGTCAGTGGTTTCATCGGTGTGTTCTTCTTCTGATGCTGCCACATGCATCAAGTTGTGTTTTCTTGGAGGGGCTCTTCTGGGTATTCCTCTGAGATTATCATCAAAAGGTTCTACCTTGGGAAATACCTTTTCTCTGTTAGACCAGGTCCTTGTTCCTTTCTGCTTCCTCTGATAATCTTGGTTTCGTTTGTAGCATTCAGAAGCAGAATGGCCTTCTTTGCCACAATAGAAAAATTTCATTTTTCTTTTCTCTGGCTCTTTTCTTGAGTCTAGAGGATGCTTTTCCTTCCATCTGCTAGCAGACTTTCTTTTATACTTTTTTGTTTTATGGCCGAGGTGATGTTTGTGAGCTTTTTTGGGAGGCTCAATGCCGAACATCCGGCAGACTTCCCTACCGCCACGAAAAGAGACCGAGTGGGAGAGGTCTTTATCGAGCTTTTTATTTTCACAGTATTGCAGGAAGATTTTTTTTGCAGCAGCTCGGAATTGTCCCCATGTGTGGAGAGACAGATCTTCTTCAAATTTATCTCTCAGGAGTTCTCAGAATCCTGAGGGCAGACCAGCAAAATACTTTTCTTTGAAAACCCTTTCTTTTGCTCTATCTAACTCAATCTTATAGATTCTCCTGATCCATTGCTTATGATACCAGTGATACTGGGATACTGTCTTGATTCGGAGTTGCAGCAGAATCTGTTTATGCTTTTCTGCAATCGTAGCACTATAGCCACAGAATTCTGCAATGATTGCAGCCAGGAGCGCACCAATGATATTTGGTTCACCATTTTTAGTGCTGGTCTGAATTTCCATTTTTTGAACATTTGGGAGATGGGTATTCCACCAAACACCCAAATTGCCATTGAATCCGGAGACAATAACATTGACTGCCTCTGCATGGTCATGTCTGCCTGTAGACATATAAGCTTGAAAGCATATCATCATTTTATTGACCATATCTAATATTCCACCTTCATTCTTATCATCCAAATTCCATGAATAAAAATTCTTTGGGTTAAAAGATTCCTGGAAGCCTGAATCTTCTTTGTGGAGATCTGGAGGCACAAATTTGCGCGGCTTATTATAGTTCCAACTGGATTCTGCAGTCATGAGAATGACTTCTTTGCCAGAGGTCTTCGGAGTGAGAGGTGCAGGAGGCGTGATAGGTAGTGAACTAGCAAGAGATAATTCACCAGGATGGCTAAGCTTAGATGCATCAAGTTTTGGCTTAGCAATTTCTGCTTGAATCTTGCCAATTGTTTTGGCAGTGTAATTAACTTTCTCTGCGATGTAGGAAAAGGATTCCCCTACATTTTTGTCTAGTCAGATATGGAATCTGTCAAATCATCTTTTAAAGAGTTATTTGCCGTTCTGACTTCTTGAGCAGAGACTGGGATATGTTCAACAGTATTTAAACGAATATGCTGAACTTCATCATGAATTTTTCTGCAAGTATATTGCAGAGAATCAACCTGTGTGGATCTTGGCATTTTATTTTGTATTTCTATGTTTTGGATGGCCAATCCTTTTAGTGCCAAGTTTGACCAATTTGCTTGTTCTGCTTTCTCATTATTCATAAGGATGGGAGCTGCAGGAGCTGATCCATCTTCATATTCAAGCTTAATTGGTCTGAAGGGTGGGAAGTTTGCTTCTGTGTAGATTTCTTCACCCTGGAGACTTTTCCATAAATGGCCTTTCTGAGCCTTTTCTCCTTTGGGCTCAGGCTTCTTGTCCTCAGGTTTTACAGAGGACTGCATCATGGCCAGCGTCTGCTTGAATTCCTTTCGCCATTCATAGAAGGAAATCCATTCATTTCTTAGATTCATCTCAAAGTGCCATCTTTCAGACATCCTTCTCCTTTCCCCTAGGGGCAATGTTTGTTTCCAGAATTCTTCAGCTTCTGGATGAGTGTAGAGATCCCAATAAAACAGATTTTTCATGATCTTATCCTTGGGATCAAAAGGGGCATGGCCAAACTTAATTATCTCAAATATTTCTTTCTGGGCCAAGGAGGGTTCTTTGATGTCTTTCCTGGTACAAGGCTTCATTCTGGATGGCGGGAGTGCCATTCTTTGTTGAATCTTATGTTCTCTAGCCTGAAGTCTGTATTGCTCACCTTTTTCCATTTCACGAGCAGGCAGGTCTAGCAATTTTTTGGTTTGGCTTGAGAGTGGGCAGAATCCTAGACCAGATTTATCCAAGTGGGGTTTCTGGACAGACAAAATACGATCTAACTGGGATGTAGCATCAGAAATTTCATCCTTGTGGATTTCAGTGATACTTGCAGATGCTTTCTTGAAATTTTCTTCCCACCAGTTAGAGGGAGATGATGCCATCATGAATTCAGATTCATGTGGATATTGACTTAGAGGAGAAGGTTCACACTCAGGATTTGGACATGGATATTTATGTGAACTTTCTTTATTTTTTGGTTGTTTGGGAGGGACTAAGTCCTGACAATTTGGACAAACAACAGAAAAGGGAATATTTACAGGAACTTCTTTATGTAAGCAGGCTCGTCTTAAGAAAGGTTCTTTTTCGGAGGAGGTCCTGCTTATGGGGCGTTCAAAAGAAGTTGATGAAGTTGTGCGGAAAGAGGTAGATCTGGGTAGAAGATTCCCACCACGCTGGGCTATTGGAGGAGGGAAAGAGATAACTGCAGAGGAAGAGTCTTCACGAATATCAGAGGTGGTGACAGACTGAGAAAGGGGTTGCTTTGGGGCATCCACCACCCACTCAGGAGGAAAGCTGAGTTGGTTCCAAGAAATTTTTGAAGGCACAAGAGAACCATTCCTGGGATCACTTCTAACCAAGAATGCAGCTGTGTCTTGGTCTCTGGAATACAACTGATTGATGGGATTCTGAGTATTAGTAAATCGGAGGGCAAGAGAGTGATGGATCCGGAGGTTTAAGGCTCCAGGCCTCATATCAAAACCAGAGGTGTAAATCTTGACTTCCAATACTTTGTGAATCCAGGGATCATTCAGAGAGATGTTAAAGCCAGGAATTATATCTAGATATTGAATGCCATTTGAGAGTGGCATTTGGACTCCGCCGATTAATGCATCCATGAACTTATTATGTCGGTTATCCAAGCAGCAGACAAGGGCTGTGGCATTTATGCCAGGACGGACCAGAGGTTCAACACCGATGAGGGCTCTACCAAGATTAACAAAATTCTTTCCATATTTTTTCTTATAACCTTTTACTTCTGTTGGGTCAAGAAGGCCAAGAGTCTGACCAGCTGAACTATTATTTACAGTGACTTCGGACACACCTTCACGAACTTGAAAAAGTTGTCTAGATTTAAAATGAAACATAGACATATCCTTATATATCTGATCTGCTGAAAGTCGGGGTAGTTCAAAAGGCTTTGTAGGATCATTATTAACAAACTCAGAACTACCATGATTTATCCATTGAATATCTCGACTGGAAAATAAATCATTCATTGAAGAAGTAGAACATTCAGTAGAAGATCTATTTTTTAACTCATCATAGGGAATATGAGAATCCATGAGAACCTGATTATAGATGATCGAGGGCTCTGATACCAATTGCACGCAGGGGCCTCTACACTTGGTAGACTGGAGCAACTTCCAGCGTCGGGCTTGCTTTTCCTGGCTTGAATGACTGAAACTCACACGCCTGCTATCTTTCTTCGACCGCTCCTTAACTTGCCGAACATGCACTGCTGCTCCCTCGAGACTTACTTTGTGACTTACTTCTATTCACGACCAGAACGATGAATCTTACGAGATAGCAAGGAATTTCAGACCCGGGCTAATGGGTGATACGGCTTAGACAAACCAAAAATACACAAATTCGAAACTGGGAATGGTACCCAGACTTTATATTAATTTGCAGCGGAATAATTACAGAGCTTTCAGATTACAAATAGTTCTCAGACTTCTAATATTCCTCTGTCATATGCACGCAGGCTCATTTTTCTTTGGGTAAGGGCCGAAGCGCCGAACCTACTTGAAGGCTTCTGGAAGCACTGCGCAGACAGATCAGAATGACACCTAACTTGGACCCGCAGGCTAAGATATTCTGATGCGATGTTATACCAGTGCTGGCAACTCGCAGAGCATACAATCTTGCCTAGACACCTATCAGACCTTGCAAGCTTCAACTACTGAAACACTTGCAGACTCCAACTCTAGACTCTCTAAGAATGCGAATGCCAAATGAAGAGGGCAGGCTCCTATTTATAACATGGAGGAGCCTTGGATCCTTTGGGAGAATCCAATGTAGGTCCCGTGAAATCGGATCAGATCGTCCTTAAAGATGGCTGGTCAGATTTGTGTCGGAGATGTGGGTCAAACCGCACCAGAAGTTAGGAAAGTGTCCTGAGTCTCCATGTGACAAATCATGATCGTGACCTTTACAAAGTAGAGATTACGGGAATTACTTATGATCAAGACGACAATACATAGTGGAGATTTTTAATAAGGAATCCCACGAAAAACCTTTATGACAGAAGTGACATTACATAGTGGAGATTTTGAAAGAGGAATCCCACGGAAAACCTTTCATGATGGGAATAGGAGTAACTAACTCTAATACTTACCTTGTCAATTGAGGGGTCGTTATCAAACTTAACTTATCAATCTGCATTATTAAGTAGGAATAACATACCATCTGCCGATATATGTATAGGAGTATTTTTCTTCCAGCCCAGAATGATTGACAGCGATAATTCTCCTCCTTAACTCAATTCCAATTTGACCTTAACTCCTTAACTCAATTCCTCACCTCCCACACCTTACCGAATCCTCTCCCTGATTGTTGCTCTAATTATTATACGTAGCTCAGTTGTTGCGGCCCCTCCCTCATTCGACACCGAAACACCCACTAATCCAAGGACGTTGCGGTCACGAATCATTGGTTCATGCCTCTGGTCCTCGCATCCATGGTCAATATATCTAGGGTCGGTCATCTGATAAGGGATGGGACGATAACTTGAATGAAAAGTTTACGAATGAATATTTTTTGTTGGTAAAAATACCACAGTAAGCCCACTGATAAGTAGTCCACCAGCCCTGTGAAAGCAAGGTTTGTTAGGTATCTACCGCTAAACTTCATGAGTCCAAGCGACTAGAAGGGGAGTTTGATGATATGTCAAACTTGAGCCCGATATTTTTTAGGTAGCTTGTCACCAAATATTTCAGAAAAAATCCTACTAAAGAGCAGCTACTAAAGAAGTACTGGTTCTCTATATAAATGAATTTCCTGGCTCAGTGAATGGCTTCAATATAGACACATTGGATTCTCTTATCTATGACCTGGTTCTTCACCATCACCAACCCCATCTCGGGTGCATTGGAGGGATTTGAAAGGAAGCCGACCACTGAAGCATCGTCTATGGACCTGAAGATTTGAACGTTCCAGGCGTCCGGGCCTTCAGAATGTGCACCCTTTAAATCCTTCTTATTTAGGAGGAGGCTTGGATCGGTTTGCTTGGTCTACCGCTGAGTAAAGTTGGTGACGACATCCTAGGTAGCTGGGCCTTGGATATTATAGTGGGCATTGTGCGATGGCTCCATGGGACCTCTGTGCAGAAGATCTGCATCCTTGTAATTGTTCTACTGAAAATCATCACCGTATACAGTATTCAATGTTCTAAACAGCGAATGGATCTCATTATCATACCTTCCATCACAGAGATCAATTCCTCCAACGAAACTCACGACCTGATGATTCTCAGAGCCTTGGATGTGGGCATCTAGGCTCACGGTCTTCTGGTGATTGGTAAAATTCGTTGCGACTTCCACAGTCTTGGAGGCCTGTATAAGGTTCGTTTCTCCCCATGACCCAATTCAATTCTGGGATGATAGTGCTCTGATAAGTGCGTGTTCTAATATATATTGACTGTGCATCCCTCCCCCTGCATGAAATACACATGCTGGACTCCTAGGGAGTTCCGATCTCAAATCCCGGAACCCCAATAGAGATCTTGTGATACGTGTTTGAACTGAAGGCATGGATATAGTTTCCGTTGGAAAGTCAAACTTTTTTGACTTGGTATTAGTGCTTAATTTTTTTATGTTGTTTCTTATAATGTTTTTATTGTTTTCATAAAATGATTTATTAAATTGATTTTTTTGAGTACAGAGCAAGGGAGTTGATGAGTTCAGCCTGAAATTTTCCTTCACCACCGCTTGCAAGTATGGAAGTTTATGAAATTCTGACTCCTTCAGCCTCCTTCGATCCCATCACACAGCGGAGTGGATTTCTTCTTAGCATATTTTCATCATCTTTGGATGGTGTATCAACTCTGTCATTTCTCATTCCAAGATTTGTCAGTTCTTGCTGTGAACATATATTGCACAAGGTTTTTTGAAACCTGTCCATATTGAAATTGGTTTTTTGAATGATAATTTTTTATAATTAATATGTATTATATTTTTTTTAATGATAGAATTTTTATAATCAATATGTACTCTATAATTATGATAGATGTTATAGAGGTTCCAATATATATCTCATTTACAAAAATAAATTGAAACAATTTTACAATGTATATTCTAATATATATAACATTTATTATATTGTTAATTTCATATATCTCAAATCTATCCAATATTTATTATATTATTATTTCAAACCTAATTATATACCTTAATTTCTACAATATTTTTACTTAAAAAACAAATCTAAAAATTTTAACTAATACTTAATACTTCAAACTCACTAAGATTTATAACATTTTCCATAAACCTTTCATTCACCCACACCCATGAGCCAAAAACAACTTGAAAGTAAAAGATACACTGCACCTACATCGGGTTACGTTTTTTATTTCCTAATCTTTGGCTTATATTTAAAAAAAACATTAAATTTTATTTTTTATTATGATATTTATTTGAATTAATATTTATTGATTACAACATAAGCCTTGGGAGTAACTCATGCATAGGTGGTAGGCTTACTTTGAAAGGCTTACTTGGACAGATCACCACTAGTGAGAAAGTGGCAACACCCATCCTTAAGCCCATTATAAAGTTTGAACCAATAACCTGATGGAGACTAAACCCCACAGCCTCATGATTAAAGTCTATCCCTTAATTGCGTCCAAAACTATGTTGCCTTCTCGACCGAGTACATGTGTGAGCAAGGAATTCACTGCAGTTGGCTGGTAATGAGAGTTCAAAGTGTATCATGCAATTGTGCCAAAATATATGTTGTGTTAAAATATATGTTGTGTTGCATTGAACTATACATTGTATTGAGGATTCTAGAAAAGCAGAGGACCTATTCTACTCCAAATTCTAAAATAAAAACGTATATCTGCAATTTTCATGTCACACAGTTTATAATGATACCAACTTTCATTGACGTAACCTGATGGAAACTAAACCCCATAACCTCATGACTAAAGCATATCCCTTAATTGCGTCCCAAACTATGTTGCCTTGTCGAGTACAGGTGTGCGCAAGGAATTCAGTGCAGTAGGCTTGTAATGAGAGTTCAAAGTGTATCATGCAATTGTGCCAAAATATATGTTGTGTTGCATACCTATTCCACCCCAAATTCTAAAAAACGTATATCCACAATTTTCATGTCAGTTTATAATGACACCAACTTTCATTGACGTTATTGTTGTCATTTTGTTTATCTCTGCTTTAAAAAAAAATCCTAATAAAATTAGAATAATAAAAAGTACGATAATCAAATTGATCATTCCAATTTTTACGGTGAGATACCATCTCACGCACACTATTACGGATTCCTCGTCTTCGCCTCCAATAAGTTACCTCCATGTGTTTGCTCTTTACCCATTATCCTCCTCGTTGGCGGTGTCACGGTTGGTTTCACGCTTAACCTCATTTGTATAATGTCCTCCTCGTTGTCGCCAGTTTCTACGCTATTGAAGCCCACATCCATAATACTGGTTTGATGACTGGCCTGACTCCACGATCGAGGAGCTAACGTGTCTGTGCTGCTACCTTCAAACACTCTGATTTTCACCGCGACGATCACCTCCATCACAGTGATATAAGCCCACCATCACAGGTCATACCGCAACCATAACCGTCATGTCACACCGCTCAGCATCAATCCCCTGAAAACCGTTCCTCTCCTATTCATTATCAGACTGGATTTAAGGCTTGTTCACTGAGTAATATGTCTTGAGTTAGGGCTCGAATTGTTAATGGTGGGGAGACTCTCAAGTTCGATCTTCCGCCTAATTGCAGCCAGCGGCATCCATGTTGTTGTTCTATGCGTTAATGGACTAAATCTAATTCGTCGCTCAAGTAGTTTATGGAATCTCATAAATATTGTTGTTCTACGCATAATGTTGTTGTTTTTATAGAATTTCATTCCCCTTGTTACAATCCTCGTCCAATGTGACAATAAAATGAGGTACTTTCACAGTAGAGAAGAGAGTTCCAACCCGCCAGGAGATCCAACAAAGCAGCACTGGCATTTGTAAGACCTGATACGACATTTTATTGGCAGTAAACAGATCTCTATAACGAATGACTTCAACAGTTCTAGGCGTGGCCTACTATAAATTCTGTCTTTTTCCTGTGTCTATGAGAACCTTGGTTAAAGATAATTAGGCTCTTGGCCCCTGTAATGTTGATAGCGTAAATGGAATAAAACCGCAGGTCTTTGAATGTTTCGAGGGCGGTGTCCTTACATGACTAAACCATAAAAGATTAAAAAAACCCATTTTGATGTTCAGGGATGCCTACCACATTATGGTGAATGCAAAACTATCAGAAAGTGCTTCCACTGCACGAAATACACAACAAGAACCACAGTGCCCCTATCCCGGATAACACCACTCAATGTAAGGGATTCGATGCTCCATGGGATCAAAGTTGTAGTCCGCCACGAATGAGCAAACTGAAAGGCCAAATCGAGAAGGGGTGTTGGGCGCCTGACAATTGAGTTCGAGCAGATGCTTGGAAAATTGGAATAATTTGGAGAAAGACAATAAGCCTGCTTCGGCTCTGTCTCTTTCTATGTCTCTGAGTAGTGCATCCACCTTCAAGGAGATGGTGCCTTTGGCCATCATGCATATTGGGTCTACTACGAAGCCTTTGGCCTCAATGAACGACTCCGTTCTCAAAGTTGAGTGCTACCATATTTCCCGTCTTTTTAACTTGGATCCTTATGTGGTCTGTTGGAAATTAATTCCAATAGCCACGTATAACCTTGGAAACCACCCGAATCATTCAGTAAATGTGTCCGGCTGATATGCATTTATGCAAGATGGGTTCCATGCTTGTTGGTAGCTAGCATTAAACGCCAACTGAGAAGCTTCTCTACGAAACCAGGCATTTCGCCCACGCTATCCGCTACTTCAACTCCTTCAATTGGTATCAGAGCCTGAGCTCTGTTTGCCTCCCCGTGGGTTGAGTGGTGAGCTCCCCTTATTCAGTGTTGTGTGAGACTTTTCCTTTTCTATGCTTGTTCCTATTCGCCGAGGAGAAGAGCCCCATTGCAAAAGAGGAAGAGACAGCGAAAAGCTCAGCGCTGTCTGCATTTCCCGTGCTCTGCGAATGAAAGAGCCGTCGTTTGAGACTCCTGCCGCCGTTGAAGAGCCCCCGTTGCAAAAGAGGAAGAGACAGCGAAAAGCTCAGCGCTGTCTGCATTTCCCGTGCTCTGCGAATGAAAGAGCCGTCGTTTGAGACTCCTGCCGCCGTTGTTTTTTATATTCTCATTGCTCTTGGTTGAGCTGTTCAAGCCTGGGCGTGGCTTGTGTGAAGAGAAGTGAGGGTTGAAGCCCATGGTTACATAGTGAAGGGACTGGAGGTCACGTCCCTGGAAGAGGAGAGGCCGACCGTAGCCCATAGTGGCTCAGTAGAAGGAGCCGTCAAATCCTACTGTAGTGAGCCGCCTGCACTGAAGGGTGAGGTGGTGTCAGCAGTTCTGTTTTGTAGCTGTGCGTAGCGGGTGAGGCAAATTTGAAGGGCCATAGCCCGTGGAAGATTTGAGAAAACTCAGAACAGGAGCTCTATACAGGCCAAGAAAGCCGTATGTCTTCTCTTGCCGAAGAGGAAGCTGGGTGAGCTCGTCGATGGAGGTCGTGACTTTCTCAGTCAGCCCATCCATGGTTTTGCTTGGATGATCGTAGCTAAGCATATCCTGCACGTCTGGTTAAAAAAAAGGGGGCCATACCCCTGGTAGAAGTTGGAGCCCATTATTTGGTGAAGAGGGCCGTCGTGAATGCTTGAAGAAGAGGGCGAGTCAAGTAGGAAGTCCAGCTGAGGTCAGCTGCTAAAAGAATTGTTGAAAGAGTTGGAGCCAGAAGGCTGTGTGTGTGAATCTCAATGAGATTGTCCCGATTCTAATGTGATACGCCAATATTGCAGTAGTGGCTATGCTGCACAAGTTGAGAGCAGTTCTATATATTCTGCACCGAAATATGATGAAGACAACCTTACTGAAGAAGAGCTCATTACAGTTGAGGAGGAAATGAAATTGATATATAAGTTGTTGTTTGCAAGAGATAACCTGCTTGGACAGATGAACCAAGTGGATGTGGATGCAATTGATGTTTACAAAGCTGAGCTGAGATCTATTGAGAAATGGCTAGAAAAACCCATGCTTATTGAAGCCCTTGCAGTAGTTGAAGAGAATGCAACCCCGGAGGTTGCAAATGCAGCAGTGCAAGATGCCACAGAGCAGAATATGAAAGAAAATCCTGCTTTATTTAATGTTATAGCTCTGTCTATTTGTGCAGGTTTTGATTGCAGTCCTAGGGTTTCAAGAGCTACAGTATTGAAGCTGCCATGCAGCATTTACACGAAGAATAAAGTTAAAATGAAGAATCCAGCACATAACTGGTTCAAAGTTTTGTACTGTTGGAAAATAATAATAATAAAAATGACCTGGTGTTTAGATGAAGAAAATGTTCAAGAATTTTTGTAGTTTTTGTTGTAGCAATGTTGTATGGCTTAGTAATTTGAAGTCTTGTGTTTTGGAAGTGATGATGTTGGCTGAAGCCACTATTAGATGATAGATGAAGTTCATGTTGTTTGTTGTTGAAGATTGTATGTTGTGGCCTTGTGATCTTTGTGATCATTGTGTGATCCTCTGCCATTGATGTGTGGTTTGCTGAAGTCTGTCACCTGGGGGGAAGGGGAAGGAAGAGCGTAGACTGAGCCTCCGCCTTGAGTTTGCAGTTGAGAAAGCATCTGCAGCAGCAGATCTGCCTTAAGACTCTCTTAGACATGAGAGTAATGTGTGATGAAGACTGGTGAACCAGCAGCAACAGTGAAAAAAAATTGAAGTGCTTTGTGACCACATATAAAAAGCCTAGCTGAGACTTTAGACCAGCAAGCTATAATTTTTTTGTAAACTGTGTGTTGTAATGTGGCTATTGAAATTAAGGAGGAGTGTTGGAAATTAATTCCAACAACTATGTATAACCTTGGAAACCACGCGAATCATTCTGTAAATGTGTATACATTTATACAAGATGGGTTGCCATGCTTGTTGATAGCTGGCACTAAACCCTAACTCAGAAGCTTCTCTAAGAAGCCTATCCGCAGATGTTTCCAGTCCTCGTTCGCCATATGTATAAAATTGTTTTTGGTTAATGAAATTAACATGGAGTAGTTTTCTGGGCATTTTGCCCACGCTATCCACTGCTTCTACTCCTTCATGGTCTGCTATGATATTGGAGAGTACGATAAAGCTATCAAGAAGCTCCAAGTGAAACGAGGCTATCACTCCAACATCATTAACAAATGGAGAGAATGTCTCTTCGACGTAGCGAGAAGAACCGAATTTGAGCTGAAAAAGGTTTAATGGGTGAGAATATTCCACTTTATTTTCCAGGCCGTGTTAGTTTTCAATTTGTTTGATTGATGTAAAATGCATGATGCATACTTGGATGTTTGTCATTGATTATTTTTCTCTCCAAAATTAATCAGGGGTGAAGGAAAACTCGTGGATAAGCGCTTGGCCTCAACCCTTGAATATTTTTCAAAATGGAGAGAACTATAAAGAAATCCCCGAGATGTGCAGTTGTGGATTAGTGCCACCAGACACCACTTCAAAACCTTCACAGACAACCAAGCTTTGATGTGTTATTCGATCTTCCCTGACATAAAGACGTCGCTCAATGCATAATGCATAAAGAGATCTTGGAGTAGATGAAGGAAAGAGAACTACATTCCATGAAAATATAACAAGAGGCAAGGAAGAAGAGGGGATATAAACAACAAAATTATGTTAGAGTGCGATGGGAAACAAGTGGGTTTTCAATCTGGCAAACTTGAGGTGTTGATCTTTGGCACTTGAAGCATAAGACATGGCCGTGTTGTTTGAATGTTAGATAAGTGGGCGTAAATAGTTTACAGTTTAGACGAATAACAAGTTAACAATGCTTGCATGGATACCTAATGTCGTTATAATGACTGCTAGAGAAAAAGGCTAATAAAGCCACTTATATGTTGTCCTTGTCTTTATGTTTAATATGCACGGTCAAAGTCTTGAATAAGCCACTTGAAAGGGAGGATATATATTTGCAAATATGATCAAATAATTTTGTTCTTTCCATTCATGTTTCTTTTGCAAATGGTTGCTTGTTCGGATAGGCTCTATCTGGGGCTGTCTCCCCAATCTAGCACAACCAAAGGATTTGGATCACTGTTCAAAATAAAAGTAAATGAGATTTAGGCCTACTTATCAGATTCAGAGAAGTTCCATGTATACTTGGCTGTGAAATTGGTAGCTTTTGATAAAGAAGCAAGTATCATTGAGTTCATAAAATTTGGTCCAATATTTCAACTGACGCGATGTTCCATATTAACAAGCTTTGCAACATACTACTGATCCTATAATGGCTAATTGTTTAATAATTTTTGATGCCATAAATATTTTATTTTTTTAACTGGTTTTTAGCCTCACTCTTTGTCGAACTTAGACAAGAGGTGGAATGATATTGTGGTACATACTCTTAGAGACTACCATGTGGGATCACAATTTGGCTTTCATCTGTGTTTTCAGCAATTAGTATGTATACTAATGCTCTTTGCTCTTTTTTTGTTTTTCTGTTGTTATTGATGTGTTGATTGGAGGCCATATTTGTGTAGAAAAACATTGGATACTTGGGCTAATATTTCCTATCAACAAGCCATTTGCATTTTCTTGGTATCTTAGGTATGGGTGAAAATGAGATGAGCTACTCTATCGTCGTAGTTGGGATTTGTATAGCTTGAAGCTTCCTTATAACTATGTTTTGTGAAGTTAGTTATTTGTCTAAGTACTGATCCAAAAATATATTTCTCAACTAATCCAAAAGTATATTTCTCAACTATTTGAAACCTGATGGTCGAGGAACTTTAATAAAGATTACCATGATAGTAGTAGATCATGCCCATCTAGTCAGTCAAGTTGGCATCTTGTAGGTTTTCCACATAGTTTTGGGTCATGGAGTCCAAGTTCCTCATCTCCAACGATGAGGAGCATGTCCACACAATCTCCTTCGCTTGGTATAATGCCTTCAAATAGAACAAAAGGGACTTTCAACAAACCATCCACTCGGAGAAAGTCGTCGTTTTCTTCAATTTGGTTGTCATTCAAATCTAGGTCACCCTTTCTACAGATCGAACCTCTAGCAAGCTTGCAATTCGTTCCAGGCAGCGGCCCAAACACGTTGAAGATGAACTGAGGGATGAAATTCAACGCTCCAATGAATTTATTGAAGAATTCAAGGAGATATGTAGTGATTATAAGAGAGATCTCATTTATGTATTTAACAAACACCAGGCATATAACTGCATTTGTTTATTTTCTTATAAAATATTAATAAGGAGAAGATGTACACGACTTATATAACTGCAATTATTAGTCCCTGTCGTAGGCAGAGACTATATGTTCCACTCTATTGTATTCATTTATAAGATTACATAAAACAACTATGTAAATGGATAAAGTCTCTTGAAAATAAAGATTTATTAGTATTTTTAATATAAATTGTTTTCATACGTGCTATTCTTTTATTGGAGAATATAGTGTGATTTGACTAATTTTATCATTGCTCACGATTAGTGAAAAATAAAAATTACCTGCCAACAATTTGACATTGCTTGTCGTGCAAGTCATTTGGCACTTAATGGCACTGTCTTTTGTTGTTGAATTTTAGGGAAAAGTTTACACCTACCCAAAGCACTGTAATCCGTTGCCCAATTTTGAAAATGAATTTACAAGTGTCCTTGATACTGTATTTGTTCTACATTTTGCAATAGTATGAAAACAAAGAGATACTACCAGAAAGAAGAAGGCTCCTAAAATTTAAGTGCATGTTGTAATTTTGCAGAATTTGCAATGGAGCAGCACAGGATGTCTGCTCGTGTGATGCGAAAGGCCTTTTAGCAATGAAAGAAGGTGTTTTATTGGGTCTCTTGTTACAAATTCATGGTCGATAAAGCTATTTTTTTAAGCAACGAAATAGGTTTTTTTTTGTCTCTTGTTACAAATTCATGGCCTATATAGGCACAACTTGTAACAGTGTGAAATGCATGTGTGAGTTTTCCAGTAAATTTGGTTATTTGACGAGGGAACCGAGCCACATTCCCAGTGGGCTTCTTGGAAAAAAAGGAGTTTGAAAAGGTCACGTGACAAGATTTTTCTTTTTCTCTGACGGCTCCGACCGAAATCATTGCTGAGGAAATTTGGACCGGTAAGGATCTTTTGCTTGGATATTTTCATTTAAAGTTTGTTTAAGTTTGCTTTGTTTTGACTATCTATTAGCAGGCATTGCAGTATTTTTTTGCGTATTTTGACTATTTCTTGTTTTTAAGCTTAAGCTGCCAATTGGCCTTTTGTCCGCAAGAATTGGATGGAGTTTTCTTCTCTGGGATTTGAATTGGCCATATTCATCTATGGAAGTTTAGTTCTAATGTGGAAGATCGTAATACATTGTGGGCAGATGCTCAAAAGTTTTAAGTGGTGACTGTTTCTTTCTTGCCCCCTGAAAAACTGTGAATTATGTGGCGTCTAAAATAGATTTGATAAATGGTTTATATTTTGACTTAATAGTTTTCTTGATTGGGTTGCCCATTTTCAGGGATTCTAATGCAGTGAAGTGTAACCTGTAGGACCCCGTCCTAGATTTTCTAATTAACTTTAATAAAATCTGTGTTTTCTTTGTTTTCACACTGTTTCAAATTTATGCTTTAATTTTCTAACTTACGTCTATTTCTATGCATGTAAATTATATCAAGTCTACATTTAAATTCTAACATTTACTTCTCATGTGCAAGTGCAACAACATATAGCATGTAACTGGAAATAATAATTTGATAGAGTAGGAATGATAAATATACCTGCTAGAAAAATACCTGTAGATAGCTAGTAGATCCACCCTTGCTGATTCCCTTTGATTTTCCCTGCAACCAAACCTCCCTCCAAAGCTTTGAAACTCAACCAGCCCAAAATAGTTTTGCCACCCTACCAACTGGCGAGGTCTCGCCGACCACCCAGTTCCAAAGGTACCCCTTTGGACCCCCGAGCCCAAACCGAGTACAAGCCAACCTGTTATATCCCTTCAGAAATCTCCAACAAGAAACCCCCCCTTCCTCCGTTTTGAAAATTCTCTATCTCCTCTGCATAAGTTTCCCCCAAAGAAAAATATCTCAGGTCCAAAAATCTCCAAGGTGAAGAAGACCCCTTCTTCCCCTTCTCCTCTCGACCTTATTCCCCCCCTTTGTCCTTCCACCAACTCCTCCTATCATAACTACCCTTATCCTCCTCATTAATTTTATCCAACCCCCCATTCCTCCTCGAGCCCCCAACTTTTGACTCATAAACCAAGACTGTATTATTTTATTATTTAATTTAAGTTTGGGTTGGTTCATCTTCCAACTTAAGTGCTTCACACTCAACCGACAATCCCTCGGCAATATTCTAACATTCTTTCCTTTTACCAAAATTATAATTAATTATTAATAAAATGTTATATTATAAAATTAAAGTTTTACACCAATCACAAGTGTTTTACACTTACACGTTTTTACCCCAATAATTACTAGTCCACTCTCGGTGACCTCATAATTAAATGTTCCATAATTAATTTATAATTAATTCATCATTTTTATTAAACAACTACAAATGTACATTCCGACACTCGTTTATCAATTGCATAATATATCCATTTGTATTTTACCCTAGGTTCTAATTAACATAGACATGATCATAATTAAATTAATGGTTATAAATTAATTCTTATCCGTATGTTTTAATTAATTAACTAACCTTGTAATTAATACTAACCTGTGAGATTATTATTACTTAAATTAATATTATAATAACCATTAAACATTTTAACCCTTACCCTTGACTAATTAAATTCATAAATAATCAATCAAGCATTACTAATCAATTACATTAGTTGTTACTTAGGTTAATCCATAGTTCGTTTATTAATCAACACTATTAATCATTAACTCATAACGATTAACATTAATCAACATTACTAACCTTAATCGACAATATTTAACATTATTATTCAGTATTATTAACATTAATCAATGACAATTACATTAATCAATATTCTTAACATTAATCGACAATATTTTAACATTAATCAACAATATTAATCATTAATCAACAATGACTAACCTTAATCAATGTTACTAACATTAATCGACAATAATTAACACTATTACTAAACTGTCTTTTATTACCACCTAATTTCCTCTATTACCTTATTCAGTTATTAAACCAAAATTTACTAACTCGACGTATTAACTTAATCTCCTAGTTAGGTAAGTAGTAACAATGTAATTAATGCCTAAACATTATAGTTCACTTTTATTTCACGCAACTTATAAATATGTAGGCGAGTTATGTAAGCGTAGCTACTGCTTACATACCTCGCGTAAGTACACTAACAGTAATAAATCGCACACACATCAATCAAAATCATGAAACTTATTGTTTACTGAGACAGGTTTAAACATAGTTTGCGAGGTAGATTCTTTTACTAAAAGACATCTTATTAAGTTACGACAATTCATACATTACCGAGTTACGACACATAATCAATCAAAGGTTTTCCCACAAACATAGTTAGATCGTGTTTTCTTTTCGGCTTCAAGCTACACCTATCTACCTAATCACAACTAACTTCCACATCCTATCCTTTCCTTTGCTGGACTACCCTGAAGTGTCAAGCCATGACTGAATCCAACTAGAACCCGTAAGCGGAAGTGTCGACTACATCGACCAAGCTTCCCCAGCATGCAACCACCAGTCATCATCACACACCTTGGGGAGTGTGCCGTAGCACAGCCCTCCCATGACTCTGGGTTTCGGGGATAAACGGTGGGTAAATCCTGCACCCCCCTAATGGAACAAGGGACTATGTCTACCTGACATAATAACTGCGTTGCACTTGTACTTGGTTTGTCATCGTATAACCAATCTGGGCGGTTGAGTTTCCTGAAACCCTACCCCACCCATACATCATAATAAACATCATAATAATCACGCGAAAGTAAATAATGCATCACCTGCATACCGTTTATCTTTCGGATTCCATGTCCCCAAGGCTCTCCCACCTCGTAGGATCCAGCTATCACTTAGCCATTTTAACCTGTAAGTCAGTCCTCGACATACCATCCTGAATATCGTGCACAAATCCTCAACATGTACACATACAATTTGTCATAATCATAACAACAATAATCAATTCATTATTTTCACCATGCACCTGGTATAACATTCTTTTGTTCAACGATAACTTTAATGGTATCCACGTACCCATCATTCATTAACTTGCACATATGAGACATAGCTAACACATGATACATATCTAACATGATTGCGTATGCTAATACTAACATCACACACACACATATCTATATCGGAAAAATAATAGAAACACGTGTCCACAGTATCGTCAAACCGACGAAGTCTCATAATCAAGCAAATACAACATATAATAATAGTTTAGGAAGAAATGTCAAAACAGGGCGTTACATAACCAGGAAAAGGAAATGGTGCATCGTGAGGATAACCGTGTTGGGGTTTCACAGAATGGGCTTGATGAAGTTGCAATTGAATCAGAAAATTCTGATTAGGATCAGAACAAGTCTACAGAGGAGCAATGTGGTGGAAAGGCAATAGTGTATGGTATTGAAGGGGAGACTCGAGGACCTGTTGAAAAATTGGCCAATTATTAGGCTAGTAGGGCAGAGGTCTCTAGTAATGACGGGAAACTATCCAGTTGGCTGCGTGAATTGTTATATAGAAGACCAAAATGAATTGGGTTCTTTTGAAACAATTATGGGTACTTCTGAAACAAATACAGCCCAAGCGGAGTCAAAAGCAAATGGAATGACCTGTTTGCAAACAGAATAGGATATATGTGTACGTTTGGAATCAATGAAAACCAGAGAGAAAGAATTGGAGACATCTGCAAGTGAAGATGTGGCAGCTTCTATTGAGGTTACTGATAAGGAAGTTGGAATTGAAAAGAACGAAGAGACGACATAAATTTTATTGAATCAAAATACTACTGCAATTGAAGATTCCAAACCTAAAGTTGAAGATATAAGTGAAATTGAAAACTTAGTCACCACAGTGGAGGGTAGGTATGCAGTTGAAGCTTTGCAAATACAGCTGAAGATACAGATAAAGTTAAGAGTGCATTGGAGGATTCAAAGGCAATTGAAGATAAAGTTGAGACTATAGTGGAGGATACAAAGGCAATTGAAGTTCTGATAAATACAGATGAAGACTCAACAACAGTTGATACTGCACTGGTGGAGGCTCCAGATGTTGTTGAAGCTTTGAGAAATGCAGCTAAAGAGTCAAATACTGATGATGATAATGCAAATTTAGTTGAAGATATGGACGCAGTTCATGATAAATTGCAACGTCATCTGGAAGAATTCGCAGATGAAGATAAACTTAAGGTATATGGGCCTCCAGATAACTTATCCTTACTAGTTATATATGAAGACCCAAAGGATTATAACCTGCCACATGTTCAGGTTCCCGATTCCCATGGTGAGAAGCAGTTGGAATCCTATGCTCGTGAGCTTAAGGAGGCAGACGAGACCAAGTATCTCCAACACCAGTTGTTGATGATACAGTATGAATCTGCCAGTGATGCAACCACCTCAAAATCTTCAAGTGAGGGGAGAGCTTCCAGTAGTAGAGAGAGCGAGTGGAGAAATTCCAGTAGCATAGATAGTGATTAGTGGAGAAACTCTACTAGCAGAGACTAAGAATTAGATGATTATTGCTACAACAATCATCGCAACTTAGTCTTCAACAGAGGAGCTCTTGTATATCGGATGATACTCTGTACGAGAAATACAATGATAGGATATTCTTAACTATCAACAAATGCACGCAGTTGGTAAGTTATTTCATTGCCATTATCAGTAAATACAATGAGAGGATGCATCACTTTGATATTCTTAACTATCAACAAATGCACGCAGTTGGTAAGTTATTTCATTGCCATTATCAGTAGATAAGCACAAAAATTAGGGGCTAAATGTGAATTTTTCTCAAATTTTCTCTCCAAAATAGTTTCTCTTACATAAAATTATTTTATTAGAAAAATGTCAAAATCTAGATAAAATCCTTACAAATTTAATGATTTAAAAAGAATACGATTCATCAATTATAATTGGAATTTCAAGCATCAATAAAATTGGCCAAGTTTGCATACAGCCAAGATTGGCCAAATTTCCATAAAGCCTTAGATCTATTGAATCCTTAAAATTTTCCATGAAACCTTAGATCTATTGGGTGCTAAAATCTTGTTCTGACCACTGACTCTATGTGTTGTTTTTCAAGGTTTTCCTCAGCCACCACAACTCCTGAAGTCGAGATCCCAGAGAATGGTAACCAGGAAATGATGAGATCGAACAGTAGCATCAGAAGGATGAATTAGAAACCATTTATGTGTCTCAAACATGCTTTACATGGGAGGCACTGCATTGGCAATACAAGAAAATTCAGCAACTGGCAGCCTCCAATTCAGAACCTTCCCCGTGCTACAATCACTCAGCAGAGCAATTTCACCACTTTCAAGTTCTGCTGTAGATATTTCTAGAGAACGAGCCCTATGATCAGGGACTCGGAATCCAAATCTATGCCAGAGGCCGGTACCAATTGCCTAAGCTGCTTCAAGTTCCTGCTGTCAAAGGTAATTAGCATCAATTAAATATTTCATCTTATCAATGGATTATCACAAGGGAGCGAATGTTGAGGTTTGTTTGTAAATCCGAATTTGGTTTAGTGTCTGTCTTGAATTTATTAGAATTTGTTTCACATCACACCTACCAACATACTTACTTTTTGACATTGTGCTCTCATGTTCGGATTTCTCAAATCTTTATTTTGTTTCGAGCATGAATGATTGAGAGGGAAGTTTATTTGTTTTTCTGCCCATGAGCTTTGCAATAATGTTATTTTGTTGTTGTATAATGTGTAAGGGCGTTTTCTACAGAGAAATACCCGTCTAATTCATTTTGGCTTTATTTACCTTGATGAGCAAATCAAAGGGCATCCACCCACGTGAATACTTACAATTGCTTTGGATGCTTGAGTTGAAAGATGTTAGAAATTATGATTGTTATATTCAAATAAAATTTCCCGCTGTATAGTGTACTGTGAATGTATAGTTCAGAAGACTGGACAATCTACTAATAGATATGATCCCATGTTAATTCATATGTCCACTATCTCTGTATATGAGCATATAGGAGCTGGGCGATCTCATTGGTAGACCTAACCCATGTCGAGCTTAAAAATCTTAATTATTGGTTGATTTCAATGGCGAGCTTATGAAGCCTAATTAAAAGTGTGGGTTATGCTTACAAAGACGGGCTTTGAGTTTATTGTTTTTATATTTTTTATTAAAAAAACAAATTAACCATATTTGGGGAAGTTCTAGAGTATAGTTAACTAGTTTACTAATTTTTCTGTTTTGTTGCAGACTTCTCCGCATATGGGAAGTGGTGTTATGTAATATTTTGGATGGTGCCCACTGCTGCAATGGCTCAACCAATAAGATGGGCCTTCTTGCTGAAGAAGCACCTTGTATCAGCTTGTCCTCTGAGCTATGCTTCATTTTATTATGTGGTAAATAGGAACCAGAACCAAAGCAGGTTTACCTTCTACTCACTTGTTTGGAGATCAGGTCGGCTTGTTGAATAGTAAGTAGTTGTTATTTAGTTTCTCTTTCTTTCCATGCAATGAATGGATTAATATTTTTGATGTTACATTACATGGTTTGAAAACCCTGACTGGTTTGGGGTTTAACAATGTAGATATCTCTCAGATACTTTGGGAGATGGATTTCATTATTATCAAGACGAAGGTTTGGACAATGCCTCACAGGAATTTGATGTACTTATTTTATGTCATGGATAACAGGTTAGGGTTTGAGACTTATCTTTATCTTTGTTTTAACATTAGAATGGTGTGGCTCATATCAATTTTTCTGTTGTTATATTCCCTTTTTTAATTTTCAGTTACTATTGGATTTGGCATATTTTCTATCGATGTGGAAAATGTAATTTGTCTTTATTTGGGATGCATTAAATGATGAAATTTAAACAATGCAAACTACAATTTGAACAATTTTGTTTGCTAGATTCCAGTGACCCGGGCAATTCCCTTATACTGCTCCCTGTTAGGCTATCAAGATTCGAGAGTTGGAACGCGTATTAGCTGTAAATGTTTCCGTTCAAACTCGTAATGATCGTCTCGTAACATTTTCCCGATTCCTGAGGTGGCCGGATCCAGTTATGTCAGCTAGACTCGGCTACGCGGAGAACATGTCGCTTAGGTAATAAGGTATTCATCGACAATTTCTGAAAGATGTTTAATATTTTCTGCCCAAAACGAGGTATGGTGAATCACATTGGTGATATTACTTATTGCTGGTGATTATGTTCACACGATTAAGAATATTGGTTCTATGAATAGCTGCTATAGTACATCCCAACGGGTCTATTCGTTTGTTTTGCAACATGCAAACAGGCTGCAATAAATAAAAATACCCCGATTTTTGTACTATGTTTTCGCAAAATTCCTGCAAAGGCTGCGATTGTGAGTCCTCGAAGACCTCCACATTTAATAATTCATTTGTACCGCCAAACTTTTGTATGCCATTTTCCAGTGGTTTGACAGTTGTAAAATACACCTAAACAGAATGTTCAGATTGGATCTAAATATGAGAATCAGGGAACAACGAATATCAAAATTCGGCTAAATGTGGTACAATGCAATCTTATACCTAGTTTTACTCAAAATGTATATGAATAATTGTGGTTACAAATCTTTATGAATAATAGTGTATGAATCGATATAAGAGAATAATCTTCTTTTAATCAATATCATTATATAAATTTGTAATGACATAATACAAAGTTTATTTTTCACTTTAATTTCAATAAGCTCAATAAGCTTGAATGATCAATTTTAAAAACTACTGTACAAACACATCTATAATATCAACCATGTCATGTATCTAGAATTTTAAAAACTCCTATGCAAACACATTAATAATATCAACCATGTCATGTTTCTAGAATTATGTATTATGCACTAATATAATATTTATGTATTATGTAGTAATATAATATTTCATAGAATCTAGTATTTTTATATTATGCATTAAAAATGGACTTTGAGTATGTCTCAATAATTTTGATTCATAATATTTTCATATATGTTATATGTTAATTTTGTCAAAATTTAAATTTAAATAGGTTGCTACTTTAATCTAATCGATGTGTTGTTTTCTTTGCGTTAGTGAGACATTTATGAGTCATCATTCAATTCTAACCTTTTAATTTTTTTAGTCTACTATTTGTTATTTTTGTAAAAAAACAAAACATGCATTGAACTTATTTTTCTTTTTGTATTTTGTATTTTTGAAATAAATAAAAAGTAAATTAATAATTTATTTTATTTTTAGGTTAAATAAAATATTTTATTTAGATATAATTAAGGCAGGGACTAAGCTACACGCAGCTCTTGTTTTTAATAATAATATTATAAAAAAGATTAAGTACATGACTTTGCCTAGCACACTTTGCCTAGCACATGAGATTATTTCAAATTTCATAACAATTATGTTGTTTGTATTTAGACCGTGCTATGAATGTATGGTCTTAAGGCTCTCATTTATAATATTTTTATGAATATCACGTGGCAATATGAGCGGTTTTGTTTTGTACACCTTAATGACATGAACGTAGTTATTTGAAATAGTGATAAGGTTAATTTTAGATTAGGCCATAGGAAATACTCAAATAATGTAGTTAATAGTAAATCACCAATGTAACTCGTGCCAACAAGGTTAAATGATTGGCTTGTCATCGTCATTCAACTTATTGCATGCCATAAAAGGTAATTTACATTCACTTTAGAGATATATAACCCTCTCAAAGATATATAACCCTCTAAACCTATCTCTTGCATACTATGAAAGAAATCATGTATCTTTTCTATATGATTGGTTATTTGTCCATAGACATAGACAAATACTTATTGCTCAACAATATCTAGTATAATATGCCTATTTCGAATATTTATTTGAGACACTACAAAGTTCAACAAAGGACATTAGGAGAGTTGATGGAGCCAAATATCACTCAAATTCTGAAAACCTTGTGTCTCTTGAATTTAAATGGAAATAATTGAGGACATGTGATTTGAATAGTATCATGGTGGTTTTTTTAAGCTAGGAATTTCTTTCCATCCAATGTTATTTAGCCTATTGCATTTACATTTGGCATGGTCTCTCATTGCTTGTGATGCTAAAAGCTTCCCTTGCCCAGAGGCTACTAGAATAGCGTATTTTTAGGACCTTGAATAACGTTGTGGCTTTGAAGATAATTTATGAATGTGATTATTAATGCCTCTTATCATTGCTGAAAATAAATCCCTAGTGTCTATTCAATTCCTTTTCTTAATTTGTTAAGGTATTCATTTAATTGAGGAAACAAAATTTTAATTCTAATGTGTTATTCAATTCCCTTTCTTACTTTGTTATTGTAGTCAATAGATTTAGGACACAAAATTTTAATTTTGATGTGCTATTCATACTGTAATTCTGAGTGAGGAGGAAACCTGAAACTAGAGACTAATATTGTGATTTAGGCCAGAAAAAAATAGATTATGTTTTAATCCAAAGTGACATAGAAAACTAATATATTTTTGGAAAGTGAAAACACAAGGACATTAAGGAAGATTGAGAATAATTGGCCTTGCTGTAAATGGAACATATTTGCAAAAGGCCATCCACTATAACCATATTGAGATTAGTTGATTGTTTGTGCTAATATTGTGTTATCATGCCCATAACATAGTGTGCTCGGAATTGATATAGACCTACTGTGAAGACTAGGAGAGTGTCATTAAGGTGGAAGTCCAAAGTTGAGTTTGGATAAACAAAAGTGGATGTTTTCATTCATCTTCCAATCATAGCCACAATGACACGATGAAAGAAAAATATCAAACATGTTCTAATGATTTTGAGACATGAGATTTTACATGCATTGATAATTTAGTTTACAACTTCATACATTATTGTTCCATGTAGCTCTTCCAATTCTTAAGGATGTCCATAGTTAGCCATAGTTATAGCAAATAAGTTAATATAAGATATGCATATGTGTGTAGTTATGCATGTATGCATATCCACCATATATAAGTTGAAAACATTGCCAAAACATTATAACATGGAATTTTATCAATGAAAATTACAATTTGACAAAACATTATATTGCCAAATTCCAAGTTCAAATCCAAAGTAT
Source organism: Larix kaempferi (assembly GCA_027924585.1). Classification (NCBI taxonomy): domain Eukaryota; kingdom Viridiplantae; phylum Streptophyta; class Pinopsida; order Pinales; family Pinaceae; genus Larix; species Larix kaempferi. Next base: position 7,751,435 of record BSBM01000374.1, on the reverse strand, counting down.
ACACCTCTATAAACTATGCAGAGGAGGTCTCATAGTCCCACAAACAAGGGGGTCTCATAGTCCCACAAACAAGGGGGTCTCATACACCAATATGGAGTTTGGCTACGTTGTAACCTTAAAAATAGATTATATTATTATTATATGTAAGTTTGTAAATATTTAAATATAAAGATATTTTTCTACAATGGTTTAACTTACTATAAAAAAAACAATGTTTACTAGAATTTTTTAGTTATAAGATTGAACAAAATTATCAAATTCACATTTATAAAACCCTCTACCAATGGTTGCAAAGTCTTTTGCGAAGGTTATTTCTAATTAGAAATTTTCACCGAATGGAGGTTTCTTTGATCTTTACAACCTCAGGGTTGTGACCTCCTTAGGTGTTCCTCAACCTTGGGGTTGTGGTCTTCGTGGGTGTTTTGCAAACTTGTGGTTGTGGTCCCCTCGGGTGTTTCATAATGTCAGGGTTACAACCTCCTCTTAAATTCGGGTTTTATTAGAATTAGGGAAATTATTTAAGAGGATTAATACATTATCATAATGATCATATAGTTATGTTTTGCATGCCAAAGAGGTTGAGCATATGTGTGTAATTTTCTATGATGAGTAATTGGTTTAATGTTATAGAATTCACATTGTTATAACTTCCATATATGATTTATACTTTTGGGTCCAATTGATCAATTTGAATCTTTCACAAGATTTACACATTGCTTATGGTTGATGGATCAAATTCTATAGACCTAAATGACCTTATAAATGACAAAAGAGCAACTTTTGAAAGCAGGATATGTCAACGTATACATATTAGTTAACAATAAGAAATGGTGGATCTGCATACTACTTTCAGCTAAACATGTAAGTTGGGGACATATTTTGAACATAAAAACATATAATTACTTCCTTTAGGCCCAAGGGTTAACTCAAGTGTTTGTGAGGCACATGAGATATGCCCCCCCCCCCCCCCGCCCACCCCAAACTTGGGGAGGTCACGGGTTCAAATCTTTTGATCCCTTTAGGGTTACCCTATTTACCATCCATGAATCATGGTGAAGTACTCAAAGGGTTTTCTGCAAGGTTGTTCCTAAGAAAAAAGAGATAATTATTGCCTTCATTTTACTCAACAATTAATTAAAGGTTACCTTCAATAATAATTGGTTAGTGCAATATGGAAAGTTACATATCTTTTTTTCCATGTGGTTCATGGCACCGTAGATCGGTGATTGCTACGTCAACGGAAAACCCCCTCGGTAGGGTGGGCCAAATAATGTCGTTGCAAAGGTGGCTCAACAAGAGCATCCAATATGCCCATTTAAGAGCTCAACATGTCACTTGAGTGGATGCCCAAATCCTTTGAGATTAAATAACATGTAACTTGTAATCGATCAATCTTTCGTACTAACTCACTTTAACTTAACCACCTCAGGGAAGGCTTTTCTTAACTTCCTACAATCAACAAAATCTAATTATTATAACTCAACTCAACTCACTTACAAAAGGACATGTATTAATATGAAGTATATTGAATGACTAGAACAATGGCTAAATATGGCATATAGATTTGCATGTTAAAGGTAGATTTAGTAACAGTGTGCTAGATAACTAATATGTCAAACCAAGAAACATTCATTTACTCAAAACTCACATATCAATTTTGCCTATTAAGGAAGACTATTCAAAGCAAAGTACTAATTTATTTGATTAACAAACATTTTATATCAAGGACTCTCTCCAAGTACAATGGAAGTTTTAAATGCTACTATTCTCTTGCATGTATTCATTGTTTAAATATGCAACATCTATGCATATACTTACCTCTAGGACATGAAAAAGAGACGCAAAGCAATGTGTAAGAAACATGAAACATAGATCACGTTAGTATCTTCGTGTAACTTGTTGATACATTTGACACATGTATCTGTATGTATCCTAGTCTATACCCAACTTGTCATATGTTCATATTTATTGTTGTTTGACCACTTTTTATCCTCCTTACGGTCTAGATAGGTATTTAGAGAAAGAGATATTTGGGAGTTAGGATTGGAAGTATCGACCAAGCTTAAGTATTTGCTTTACTTTTGCTTAACTTCCTACAATCAGTAGAATCTAATTATTTTAACTCAACTCAACTCACCTGCAAACGGACATGTATAAATTTGAAGTATATTTGTTGACAAGGACAGTGGCTAAATATGGCCTATAGATTTTTATGTAAAGACCTAGATTTAGTAACATTGTTTTAGATAACTAATTTGGCAAACCAAGAAACATTCCTTTACTCAAAACTCACATATCAATTTTTCCTATCAAGGAAGGCTATTAAAATCAAGTAATAATTTATGTGATTAACAAACCTTTTCGTTTAGATCGCTTATTCATTTGCCTCATTTGTCAGCTCATTCGGATCGTCATTCGACCCTTCATACAGACCTTTGTACCAAAATGTGCTTTGATGGATCTGACTGCTGCTGATTATGCAAAGAGTTTTTCTGGAACTTGTTAGCACACAAGAGATGTTGTGAACCTGCTTTTCTGGAACTTTAAGTCATGTTCTTTCTTATTTGTCATTGATCAGAACGAGCTTCTTTCTGCTTTTTGCGTTATCCTGAAAAACACATATTATTTTATCAGAGATACATAAACTTTTTCATCAATATTCAGAAAGTAAAAATAATTATGATTCTCCCCCAAACCGAAAATATGCCGTGTCCTCAAGCCATCAAAGAAAAATTGATCTATATTCAAGTATTTTCAATTGAAAGTTTTGCTGATACATTCTAGAAACGTTGTAAAAATGTTCATAAGAAAATAAAATATTAACTAGTAAATGTAGATGATTCAGATATGTACATTCATCAAAAGAACACAACAGTGCTTAAGAAGACCATATGAAGAATGATAGTATAGTTGATGCGAAAAATACCATAGGAAAACTAGTCATCCATGACTTATTGTAAATATTTATCGTCATCCAAAGAATATAAATAAGGTTCAGCATAGAGTTTGTGAGACTTCTATTATTATGGGTCCCATTTATAGGATGGCTATATCCTAGGTATTGTGTGAATTAGATGACAGGGTCCAAGTCCAACTTACAGCTATCTCTAATGACAATATAAATAATTGGCCTAAACATGTGTTTGTATACTTAGGGTTTTTATGAGCCATGTGCATAGCGATGCATTAACCAAACCTCTATTACCCGATATTGCCCCGCTACCAGCAGGCCTGTTCAGTACCCCGGCGAGTTTATCTTGGTACCATGCAAGCATATCCCCACTGCCAGCAAGCCTGCTCAGTACCCCGGCGGGTTTGCCTCGTATAATGATATATATGTATTTTTTGTAAGGAAGGTGGTTGGCACTAGAGTGTGCTAAGCCTGCTAAACACATAATTCAAAAATTCTAGAATGACCCTTATGAGTAATTTTAAAAATGGCCTAGATTATAAATCATGTCAAAAGATAATAACCTAAAGCTATTCTTTGACCTCTCAATCTATCTTCTTCATAAAAAGTTAGTAACGTTCCCCACATAATAGAAATATCATTCACTTTTGAGCTACCTTTTAAAGATGATTTAAGAGATAAGTTTTGATAATGAGTCTAGGATGAGCCAGTGATCCATAGGTGCAAGATATAAATTTTTGGAAGATCATAATGATTAAGGTAGGTCTTAAGCGGTTGTTCTAATGCTAAATCAGAAATGTGCATGTCTGAATCAAATATCATATACATAATCATAAAAGAAAGTGGTTAGGGTGATATAAAGAACATCTTAACCTTTACTGTAAATTTTCGATTTTCAACAATAATCGAAAGAGAAGGAGAATTATAAGTATTTTTTTTTTAGATCACTTCCCTTTTCAGATAATATTGCATGAACTGATTATAAGGTTCTTGTAATCAAACTGCAAAACCACTAGTTATATGATTCAAACTTTATTCAAAACAACAACATATGTACAAAAAAAGTTATGCAAAATTTTCGAAGTTTAAGGAAAGGAGAAGAGTCTTCCTGTTGTAATTGACAAAATTTCATAAGCTGGTCATAAGAATAAATTTCCTGTAAAAATGAAATAATTTGTTAGAAATGACTCTTCATTATTGAAAAACAAAAATATATTTACATACATACAAATGAAGATAACCCTCGATAATTCAAGAACCAAGGGAAGGAGGAGTGGCTTCCTCTTCCACCAGCTCCATCTCCTTTTGTTGTAAAGCATCTTGCACAAAATCTTGTTTAGATATCGATTGATGATAAAGTTTAAGTCTATATCCATTTGCAACAAAGGAGATTCGAGAATCATCAATTGTTTTAACTTCTTCGTTCTCTTCCCAGATAACAACTGATGACTTAGGCTGATCTTGTAGAACTCTTCTAGATCACAATTGAATCTCGTATGTTAGTGACGTCGAAATGGCATACGATGGAAGAGGTTACAACCCAATGCTATTAAAAGCTTGGGTTGGTTTATTGTTAAAATTTGGTATCGGTTGTGCAGGTATTATTGTGAGTCTTGGAGAGTTCATTTTCTGGAAATGGTGAGGTTGATTAGGGATAGGGGGTAGTGAAGGAGGTACAAATCTAGGAAAGAGTTGTTGAATAGTAGGTGGGTAAGGATAGTTAGGCATAGGAGGGGGTGTTTGAGCATAAGCTCATCCTCTCCATCCATGTGGCCATTGCTGCTGTTGAACATTCTGAGGAGGGTACTGAGGTGGCCAATTTTTCCAACCTGCAATGTTCCATTGTTGAGAAGGTTGATAAGGATAGTAATAGGGTGGAATTTGTGATGATGGATATTGATATGATGGTTGATCTCTAGGTTGCCGAGGTCTCCTAGATGTTTCACCAAAGTTTCCACTCTTGTACACGGCTTGCAACCCAAGCAATGATGGGTAATTATCAATCGGATGTTTTTCCATACAAATGTGACAAATCGAATCATTATTTAGAGGATATTCTTGTTAAGAATGTTAAGTTCTACACCTGGGACAGAAAACACTCATTGTTGCACATTCTTCATCTTGCCTCTTTTTAGCTTGTAGTGCATCTAGTTGAGAACCCATTGCTTCCAGGATATCTGTTTTAAAATTTTCTAGCAGGTTTCCCATTTCTACCCTTGTAACTCCCCCAGGACCGGATATGTTTCCTTTTAGGTTCCTAGCATAAAATTCTCGAAAGTGTCTTCCACTTTTCCCTCTGCTCCTAGGGTAATTCCTACATAGTTCACAAATATGTGCAAAGTACTTATGAAAGATGTCTCCTGCTGCCATGAGATTAAGGTTTTCTAAGAATTCTTTTGAGATTCCCTTGAGGAAGAGTGTCCTTACTGCATCTTCCCGAAGATTACTATATTTGGATTTTTGTAACACATAGTTAAATCTCTCAAGATAGTCTTCTGGGCTCTCATCTTCAAGTTGTTGAATTTTGAAAATATCGTTGCGAGAGTCCTTAGGTTTACAGTAATCTTGATATTTCTGTAGAAATGCATTCTTCATATCTTCCCAAGTTCTGATACTAGATTCTCCTAACCCCATGAACCATTAAAGAGCGGAATCTTTCAATGTGGTAGGAAAGAGTTTTAGTTTTTGGCCATCTTGTAGGTAATTATAACTCCTACACAAAATATCAACCTCGAACAAGAATGTATCCGGATCCTCACTGCTTTTCCCATAGAAGGTCGGTAGTGAGGAGGGAGGGATGTTTTTCATAGTTACATCTTGTGCAGTGTCTAGAATAGGGAACCTGAGGGTTCCTTCAGTTCTAACCTCTCCTTCCATGAATCGACTGTTCTGAAATTCCTAAGGTTTCCCCTAAATGATTACCAAAAAGGGTTTCCTTTGCTTTCCAAGTAGGACTATCCCCCTTAGGTGTCTTCCGATACCTTTCTGCTGAGTTAGTAGTCGGGGTGGCACGCCCCCCGTATAGGTTAGTAGGAGTTTTAGTAGGGATTTTAGTAGGAATTTTAGTTTAAATAAATCTACCTTGCGAGTCTCTAGACTTATTCATGAAAAACAAACTATAACTGAAATAAACGCTACTTCATCACTACTAGTGTTGGGTTTTGGGGATGCCTGTTATAATAGATGCGCAGGTTCTTACCTCTCGTCTTACCACTCACCCGCCACCAGCCTATTTCTAAATTTCAAAAGAGGAGAAATCCCTAATTTTTTAAAGAAGGTTCTACCTATCTACAACTGAATTCTACCTATCTATCTATAACTCCCCGGCAACGACGCCAAAATGTTGAGGTGTATTTACTATCTTAAGGAATCACCAAAATATTTAATTATCGACCAGGGTTGGTATTCTTAGAGTTGAGGCAAAGTATATGTTGAGGTAGAATGGTACCTAATATTTTGGCTTGTTAGACCTTAGAAATATTTAATAAAGAAAAAGATTGAAAGATCTTTCAAAATGAAAAACCGAGTCAAACTTCAAAAAGGCAATAAAGAATCTAAAATCAAAACTACCAATGGCTAAGTGAATTCAACAACTACTGCTACAATCAATAATTCAAGACTACACTAAAACTGCCTAATTCCATTCTCCTTGATCTCGTACGTCAAATGTGATAGGAACTAGAGTGAATGTATCAAAGTGACTTTCAAATGTAATAGCAAAACAAAATAGAAATAAATATAACCTAATCTCGGCAAAGCGATGTAAACTACAAAGAGACCAATTACAATTAACTTTAAGCATTATGATCTATCTTCTGTCGATAAACAAGATGATGTACAACTAATGAAATCTAGAAACAAGTAGAAAACTTAATAAAGATATTTATTCTTGAATTTGATTTGGAAGCAAGTAGAAAACTTGATAAAAATATATTATATGGAAGCAAGTAGAAAACTTGATAAAGATATATTTAGTTCTGAACCAAACTTGATTCCAAGAACATCTTTATTATATATGTGAATGGGGAACTATTCCTATGTTTAATGAAGAGACTATCAAAACTAAAATACTTGGAGAATGAAATTATTAGTTCTAATCCAAAAATAAATCTTAAGAACATATAATGAACTACCCTAAGACTCAAGCTAATAAATTTTGAATCAGATGTAACCTGTAAAACAGTTGAAGCAAAGTAAAGGAAAATAGAAGGAGAACTAAGAATGGTGATGAAACTTAATTAAAAACCCTATGCAATGTAAAACAAGATCTTTATTACACCTAAGACTATTAACTAAAAGCAAGAAATATTACAGTTAAAAAGCCTAAGAAACTGGATTCTATCTAATCATAAAAACGATGCAAGAAGTATCGAGGTCCGAATGACAATCCGGATGACTGTCCGAATGACAGTCCAAATGACAGTCCTTATGGAAGAAAGCGATTTAAACTAAAGGAGGGAGAAGATTGGATGATCTTAACTACCAGACGGCCGATGCATATGATCCTATAGTGCAAGGGAAGCAGTGGATAAGTTATTTAAGAGCTAGAGTAGGAAAAAGCCATTTATGTTAATCGTAATTAGGAAACTAACTATTCCTATTTCATCCTAAAACAAGACTAAACTATAACTAAATCTATTCATCTACTACAGAAAGGAACTACAGAACTTAAATCTGACTATGAGTAGACTTAGGAGGTTAAGCTAACTAAACTCTAAGTAAACTAAGAAAACTTAAACCATTTAAGCAAACTAAGCAAACTAGATGAACTAAACTATTTAAGCAAATTAAATGAACTGGCCGGTCATCAATTATATCCTAGAAATATTATTAACATGAACAGCAACAAGATATACATAACATAAAACATAAATATCCTTTATATAAATAACAAAGCATCATTTATATTACAAAACAAAAATATCATGTACAGAACAAATACATAAATAAAATAAACACACACAACTTATTTGCAGAAGACAAACAAATTATATGCACAGACGGAAGACCACTGGTTGTTGAGGGGCCCTTCTCAGCAATCAAAGGTTGCGCCTTAATCAATCAATCACCACACATGTTATTCAACTCTCATAAGACTAAAACAGAGTTATAGCGGTTATGTATCTATTTGCAAACTAAAGACTTCCTAAGATTCCTGAGACTAAGATTAACTCGTCTCAGTCACGAAGACGACTATTTATATAGAGTTACAATTGGGGGAAGCAGGTCGACCCTTTAATGGTCGACTGCTCTAATAATAAACAGTCTTGATACCAAGAAACGGCTCTGCATAATCAACTCGTGACAACACATAAGCCAAGGAACGACCTCGTAATAGTTCATGACAACGCACAGAGCATCTTCCCGGTTCCACGACGTCGATTCTCCACGCAGTTGTTGAAGCGCTAATCCTTTTTTGACGTGGGCAGAGAAAGATATGTTGTCGAGATGAGGATGCAGGAGAAGGAATCTTCTAGAACACTAGCTCACGCACCATAAGAGCCACGTTCTAAACAGAACCCATATGACGGTTTGCTTTCTAACGACCCGAGAATATCTCAACCAACGATCTCACGGGTTGAATGCAGGTCTGAACGGTGGGCTGAATGCGGCTAATCATTTGCAACGTAATTACACATCTGAGTGGAGGTTCGTTTGAGAGCCATAACCTGTAGAATGAAATATATTTTCCAAGCAAGCCAAGAAATATCAATTAAACATCAATAAATCATAAAATGACGATCTTTACCCAAAATTCATGTGATGTGTGAATATATGCATACCTAATCTATTTGACGGTATGAATGGCAAGCAGAATGACTTATTACACCAAAAATGGTGAAATTAATGCCAATCAGAGTGTGTTCGATGTTCAAAAATAGTGACAAAAATGGACACCAACAATGAGCTCATCTGCGACCTTCCCCGTGCTGATGTAGAATTTGAGCCCAGTGACTCTTTTCCGGATGAGTCATTGTTTTTTATCAGTACGTCTGATCAGTGGTATGGAGATATCACTTTGTATCTTCAAACCCAACGTTTCAGCCCTCAATTGTCTCACGACAACCGTCGTCGAATACGCCACCATGCGAAGTTTTATCTAATTATCAGTGATACCTTGTACCGATGTGCTATCGATTCTATTCTTCGACGTTGTCTGACTCATGATGAGGTTGAACACGTCCTAAATGACTGTCATGCTGGGGCTTGTGGCGGTCATCTCTCTGGGATGGCTACAGCCCGGGAGATTTTACGTGCAGGATATTATTGTCTGTCTATCTTCAAAGATTGTATCGAGGCCGTAAAAAAATGTCCTCCATGTCAACATTTTCATACAAAAAAGCGCACCCACCTCGCCCCATTACACCTGGTTATTTTCGTTGGCCCCTTCACTAAGTGGGGCATTAACTTCATGCATTGTAAGCCTACCTCAGTCGGGGGGCATAGTTATATCATCATATATGTGGACTACTTTACAAAGTGGGCCGACGCAATGCCTACATACACGAACAACGGCAAGACCACCGCACTCTTCATGTTCAATCATGTCATAGTGCGGTTTGGAGTTCCTCAGTCTATAGTTACTGACCATGGTTCCCACTTCCAGAACCACATGGTTGAATAATTGAGCGACAGATTGGGTTTTCGCCATGAAAACTATGGTCCAACGTATGGTGGGTACACATAAGTCCAACTGGCATAATATGCTCTTTTCAGCATTATGGGCCTACCGAACTTCCGTCAAAACCACCACTAGATTTACTCCATTCCAACTAGTGTATGGTTTGGAGGCCATCCTTCCGATTGAGTGCAAGATTCCATCCCTCAAGCTCGCCATCGAACTTCTCCCCAACACTACTGCCGAGGAAGAACGCTTCCTCTACCTAGCTAAGCTCAACGAGACTTGCTGAGATGCCACTCTTGCCAACGCGGCTCATAAGAGGTGCATCAAAGCGCAATACGACTAGTCGGTAGAACCTTGCACCTATAGCGAAGGCGTTTTGGTCCTCACATACGACCAAAAACATGATAAGCTAGGGGTAGGAAATTTTGAGTCCATGTGGCATGGACCTTACATAGTGAAACAAGTCTTAGAGAAGGGAGCTTATGAGCTTGAAGACTATGACGGGATATTTTTAGGTGAGCCTCGCAATGGGCTCTACCTGAAAAGGTACTATGCCTGAGTCTTTAATGCATAAGTACTTTTGTATATACTGTACATGGCGTGTGTGTGTTTTTTGTGTGGTGTGACGCTTTGATTTTTTGCATGCTTAGGTCTTGTTTTGTTTCTTATACCATGTTATGTCTGCATGTGAAGATGGAAACTTGCTATGGATTCATGGACGGCGCCAGCCGGCATACCCGCAACCTTGCTTCTGAGGCCTAGGTACTATATTCACCTACTGGCGAGCTCATCAGCTCAGGGGGAATGTGTCTAGGTTTCGCAACCAACAATGCTGCAGAATATCAAGCACTCATTGGAACCCTAACTGGCGATATTTCTTTGGGTATGGACCATGTTGTCATCCACTTGGATTCTCAACTAATGGTCTCTCATCTTAACCGAGTCTACATCATCTGCGATCCTACCTTACTCCGTCTCTATAGACGAGTCCGTCTTCTGGAAAGGTCCTTCAAGTTCATTCAGTACCTGGACATTCCACGAGGCATGAACATAGTTGTCGACTTTATGGCCAAGTTCATCTTAGATTGGTACATTGCACACATATAGTCATATTTATGAACTGTTAAAAGTAGACATAACATGTAAATAACTCATTTTATAAGCAAACACATAAACAAGACCACATCATTCATCCATTTAAAACACATAATGTATAAAACTACTAGAATGTCTGTATATATATATCATCATAAAAAGTAGTGCTAGTACAAAATCTGAAGCACGACGGCTTTCAGTGAATCTCTACAAAATCTGAAGCCTCGTAGCTTTCAGTAGTACAAAAATATGAGGAATCTAAGCTCTCAGTACATACATAATAACAACATAAGGCCTAACGCATGGCCCATACACCCCTAAGTCTAGTAGCTCTAGCCTACTGAGTATGGAAGCAGTCAACTGCTCTCCTGACCCTGTGAAGCAGCGCATTGAAGCGCGCAGAAGATCCTATCATATATCCCTGCATAGGCCAAGGTAACTCATCCACTATCGGCTCTGGAACGTCTAACGTCAACCCACTCAGGTTCGCATAGACATCCTCCATCTCTGCGATGGCAGCATGTACGGCTGGAGCCATGACTACTCCCTCTCCTCTCTCTCTCCTCGCAAGAAGAGAGACTCCCACAGGTCGTATGGGGCCCACATCTGCAGACACATGTTGTTAACTTGTCAGTACTATAACAAAAAATCATAAATATACAAAACTAAAAAGTACAAGGGTTTTTTGTTCCTACCTATGTCTCCCCATACTGCTCCCTCGGGCAGTACCAAGTTTGGGTCATCTCTGTAATCCGTACCACTACCACTATACAGGTAGTCCTCTACCATGAACAATTGGTGCTCTAGCTAGGTGAAGAACTTAGGACCATATCCGATGATGGGGCCCCCACCATGGCGGGCCATCACCTCTGTCCATCTAGCCATGTGAGGATCCTTAGGACCCCTGTCATGCAACGGTACTTGCGGGCGCAAGAGGGGAACCCGCTCCAATAAAAACGAGATCACTATCGACCCGTATTTGAACTGTTTGAGGTCCCCACGCCGACACTTAGTCAGCTGAGCTCGAATGTTCGCGAGGAGTCCCTCGCACCAGTTGAAGATCTTCGGAGACATGCAGTCCTCTGCATATAGCATATGAGACCTGGTAGCTAGGTGAGGAGCTTGGCTCCCTGCTATCCTCGTGATGGTAAAGAGTATGGCACACAGAGGACATTCTCGTACTTCTTTGATGGGAATCTTCCCATTAGAAGCACGGGCATGAGGAGTACAGTGCTGTAGGATCATGTCATCCACGGTCCGATCACTCCCCCGTGATCTGGTGAGAGCTACATTGTCCCCCCTCCAGGACAATCCAGTCAAAAAATAGATGTCCTCGACATCCATAATAAATATATGCTCACCGATCACAAAATATTGTTGAGCCGCATCCCAACATCGAAGCATATGTGTCAGCAATCGGATTTGGGCCCTCATGCCCTAGATCTGGAAGAACTTTAGGAGAGCATAGTTCCTCAGTGCTTCTACACATAGTGGGTCACTTGCAGCTTATACGTCATCTACCTCGTGTTCTCGTTCACGCCACTCCAAGACCATTTTGGTCGCTATTAACCTGCCAAAAGGAGCATTTAAACATCATTAGCACTCACTTCAACCACTGAAAGGCCATTTTTTGGGCTAGTTTTGATGGTTGGGTTGGACGTTTCCGTCGTCGTACCCCGTCAATTCTTACAGGGCAACATTGTCGCAATCCACTTTTGCGGGATTTGCGATGACCCGGGTTCATCGCAGATCCCGAAAGGGCAACCTGCGACAACCCGAGGACGCAATAGCCCTCCACAAACCACCTCAAAACCCAAAAAAATGAAACTAATTCAAAAATGTAAACCACTAGAAATATGCTGGATGAAGTTTAGAGTTACCTGCTCCGAACGGTTGGTGAAATGGTTGCGCGTAGCCCTCGGAATCGACAAGTGAACTTTTGACTCCAATGGACACTTCTTCTCCCTAATATGGAAAATGAACAATGGTGACTATATTTGACCATTTTTTCTATTTATAAAGAAAAAGGAATATTCTTTTTTCAAATATTTGATGCTTTTAGGTCATTTGCTATAGTTTGGATCGTTTTTATTGCTTTTGAACACCTGGTTGGCTATTTGACCTAGTTTTCAAGTGTGCAAGAGTCTTTAAGTGTCCTTTTACGCCATTTTCACATTGGAACGATCATCTCAAGTATGAATAACCCCTTGAATTTTTTGTCATTATTTTCGTTCATTAGATTGTAATTATTTAATGATGATGAGCTTACTCTTTGTTCTTTCTCCTGCTCTTAAAACCATGAGAATACGTTACCGAGTTACGATTTATCACTTTTCCAGGCTCGTTAAACTCCTACGGAAAAGGACCCCCCTGGATTCTATCTTTAAGCTCTTTTCAGGCTCTCAAAATATGAAAAGATTGCCAAGCAAACTTGTCGCGTTCACGCTTGTTAAAGGATTTGAATGGTCGTCTCCCTGGTGATAGTTTACCCCTTTTTCGGACCAGGGGGCACTACTTACGAAAATGTATAATCCAGCCAATCATAACTGGAAGAGTCCTCTCCCGCGTTGTTTTACCCTTTTTAGGGCGATGAGGCTAACTTGACGAAAAAGGACCGTTGGAGTCTTCTTTATTTCTTTTCAGACTCTCTAAACATGAAATGACGACCGAGTTTACCTTCTATGGACTCATTAAATTTTCACATTGAAGGGCCCATCATGGGACGAACCCCTCCTATCCCAAGTTCGGAAAATATTTGGAATTGGACTCATCTATGAGATGAGCTCCACCGAGCCTCTAGTTACCCTCATCAAGCTTGTAAAAAACACATGAAGCACTCATCATTCATGATGGGGAAAAAGGAAAGCTTTTGTATTACACCTTTGTCAGTGGCAGTACCTAGTGATTTCTTAAACATGGCACTCATTTGCATTTGCATACTGCACTTGGATCATCTGTTTGTCCTCGAGTTTAACCTACTTCCTGAGTCTTGTCACTCCTTTGAGTCATTCAAATAATGCATCCATCATTAGTTGCATTAAGAGTTGGTATCATAACTCGTCAAGTCAATACTGCCAAGGCATGCCATGCCCATGCTCAAGAATACTATCACTAATCATTATCTGTAGTCAGTACACCTTCCATCATGTCGGTCTACTCTAAGTTGGTCTTGCATGTTACTGTACCATCCGATCTGCTCTACACATCCCTTATTGTGTTTTGTGTCGATGATGGGGGATTCATCATAGCCCTCCCTCGACAGATTCATCCTTGTCGACTTCAACACCTTATCCGAGGATTGAATCTAGAAACCAACCAAGTACCTTGGCCCTACATGCCTCAATGGCAGGTTACCTTGCTTTCAACATGAGTTTACATCATTGACTCTTGATTGAAAGATTTCATCTCGCATTCGACTTCAACTCATTTATTCACGCTTGATGATATGTACTGTGATACCTTGGGAATCATTGACATCAATGGTGATTTTCCTCACACTTATTAACGATATACATCAATGACCGGTAATCAAGTGGTTTCTACCATGTTCGATGCCAAGACATTTGTAATCACATGGATAGATTCCTATCATTGTGGGTTCAACTTGAAGACCCTGGGGAGTCATATTTTACCCAGGTTGCGATGGAGATTGTATTGAGTCATATCACATGGATCCACATTTGTATTGGTCGTGGTTGTTTTATCATCTCATCATGGATCTACGCTTGTGTCTAGTAGCCATGATTGTGTTCAGTCGGTCATTACTACCATGGATCTGCATTGTATTGGTCTGCAGCCATGTTGTACGTCATATGAGACTGTGTACTCAGAGTCAGTTGTACTGTAGCAGCGTCCTTCATCCGACGAGCCATTGCCATTCCTTCTGTCAAAGCATTTCACTTGTCCAATCTTTCAATAGCTTCATGCTTTGGGGGGCATTCTGTTACACCTAAATCTTACCATCATAAGACTCAGTGTATACATCCCTAAAGTTTCCTTGGATAAGTCATTAACTTGCAAGAGATACCTACTTATTCATGCTAGGTTTTGAGAGGGCGTCGCAGGCTACCCTCATACAACCTGCGACGTCGCATCTTGCTCTCTTGCAGGGTGCAACGATGTCAGTTAATGGATAAAAATAGTTCCTTTGAGCCCATTCTCGAAGCTAGCTGACATGGATCCTTATCCCTGACCTCTTGGGAGAGCTAGCACTCAGTTCCTAACCTCTTGGAAGGATCCCCTATCTCTCTCCTACCATATCTCAACCTACCCTATCCATACCCTATCCACTTAGTCCTATATAAATGAAGCTCTATCCCACTCCAAAGGGAGGAAGTCTATAGTGTCTACATGCTGGTGAAATCATCATAGAGAGATCTCTACTCATCCATTGAGAGACTGACACTTCCTTGGGAGGATATGGAATTGGCTTGGATGGAGAAGGACTGCTTTGCTAAGCTCTGGTTGTAGTCATTCTCTTCTATGTACTTTCCCTATTTTTAAAGTAATATAAACGCTTTCCACCAATATTGTTGTGTTGATGATATTGTGTAGTTTACCTGCTTAACTGTTTACTTAGACCTATTACTGTATAGATGATTTTTACTTGTTTGTCTTGCTCTATGTGTCTTGATAGGTCTTGCAGCTGAGATCTGACGACCGCGAGACGTGGAACAACATCCAGGAGAAAGGGCTGCAAACTTAAGGTAAGACATATGATTACTTGATCCTTAACTAGATCTAGGAAAGTGGTTTATGTTCTGTACTATTTGTTCTAGACTCGCATTAAGCTAGGGAGATCTGGCCGTCCGCTCGAGTGGATTGTCCGTCAAACAATCTTGTGATACGTGTTTGAACTGGAGGCATGGATATACTTTCCGTTGGAAAGTCAATTTTTTTTTACTTGGTATTAGTGCTTAATTTTTTACGTTGTTTCTCATAATGTTTTTTAGTTTTCAGAAAATGATTTATTAAATTGTTTTTTTTAGTACGGAGCAAGGGAGTCGATGAGTTCAGCCTGAAAGTTTCCTTCACTGCTGCTTGCAAGTATGGAATTTTACGGAAGTGTGACTCCTTCAGCCTCCTTCGATCCCATCACACAGCGGAGTCGATTTCTTCTTGGCATATTTTCATCATCTTTGGATGGTGTATCAACTATGTCATTGCCCTTTCCAAGATTTGCCGATTCTTACTGTGAACATATCTTGCAAAAGGTTTTATGTAAACTAGCAAGATTAAAATTGGTTTTTTATATGATAATTTTTTTATAATTAATATGTACTATATATATTTTTGAATGATAGAATTTTTACAATCAATATATATTCTATAGTTATGATAAATGTTGTAAAGGTTCCAATATATATCTCATTTACAATAATAGATTGAAAGGCTCATTTTTACAGTGTATATTCTAATATATATAACATTTATTATATTAATAATTTCATATATCTCAAATTTATATAATATTTATTATATTGTTATTTCAAACCTAATTATATACCTTAATTTATATGATATTTTTACTTAAAGACAAACCTAAAAATTTTAACTAATAACTAATAGTTCAAACTCACTAAGATTTATAACATTTTCCATAACTCTCAAGTAAAAGATATGCTGCACCTACATGGGGTTACGTTTTTTATTTCCTAATCTTTGGTTTATATTTTTAAAAAAGCATTCAATTTTATCCACTCATGAGCCAAAAACAACTCTCAAGTAAAAGCTATACTGCACCTACATGGGGTTACGTTTTTTATTTCTTAATCTTTGGTTTATATTTTTAAAAAAATATTAAATTTTATTTTTTAACCATGTTATTTTAATTTAAATTAATATTTATTGATTACAACATAATGCTTGCGAGTAACTCATGCATAAGTGGTAGGTTTACGTTGAACAGATCACCACCCGTGAGAAAGTGGCAGTACCCATCCTTGAGCCCATTATAAGGTTTGAAACCAATAACTTGATGGAGACTAAACCCCACAGCCTCATGACTAAAGTCTATCCTTTAATTGCGTCCAAAGATATGTTGCCTTTGTGGATTACAAGTGTGTTCAAGGCATTCATTGCAGCCAGCTGGTAATGAGAGTTTAAAGTGTATCATGCAATTGTGCCAAAATATATGTTGTGTTGATGTTGTATTGAGGAATGGGCACCCGGAGAAGGTTTGCAGGGTTAAGGGCAGACGGGTATCTTACGCAGCTGTGGATGATGATACTATCTGTGGTTTTTTTGATGGTGCCTCCCAACTGGGCATATGTGGAGCGAAGATTATTATATATATATCTGTGGTTTGTCTGCGCTGCTACCTTCAAACACTCTGATTTTCACCGCGATGATCACCGCCATCACAGTGATATAAGCCCACCATCACAGGTCATATCGCAACCATAACCGTTCCTCTCCTATTCATAATTGGACTGGATTTAAGGTTTGTTCACTGAGTAATATGTCTTGAGTTAGGGTTCGAATTGTTAATGGTGGGGAGACTCTCAAGTTCGATCTTCCGCCTAATTGCAGCCAGCGGCATCAATGTTGTTGTTCTATGCATTAATGGACTAAATCTAATTCTTCGCTCAAGTAGTTTATGGAATCTCATAAATATTGTTGTTCTACGCATAATCATGTTGTTGTTATAGAATTTCATTCCCCTTGTTACAATCCTCGTCCAATGTGACAGTAAAATGAGGTACTTTAACAGCAGAGAAGAGAGTTCCAACCCGCTAGGAGATCCAACAAAGAAGCACTGGCATTTGTAAGACCTGATACGACATTTTATTGGCAATAAACAAATCTCTATATTGAATTACTTCAACAGTTCTAGGCATGGCCTACTATAAATTCTGTAAACCTTATGTACTATTGTCTTTTTCCTCTGTCTATGAGAACCCTGGTTAAAGATAATTAGGCTCTTGGCCCCTGTAATGTTGATAGCGTAAATGGAATAAAACCACAGGTCTGCGAATGTTTCGAGGGCGGTGTCCTTACATGACTAAACCATAAAAGATAAAAAAACCCATTTTGATGTTCAGGGATCCTACCACATTATGGTGAATGCAAAACTATCAGAAAGTGCTTCCACTGCACGAAATACACAGCAAGAACCACAGTGCCCCCATCTCAGATAACACCACTCAGTGTGAGGGATTCGATGCTCCATGGGATCAAAGTTGTAGTCCGCCACGAATGAGCAAACTGAAAGGCCAAATCGAGAAGGGGTGTTGGGCGCCTGACAATTGAGTTCGAGCAGATGCTTGGAAAATTGGAATAATTTGGAGAAAGACAATAAGCATGCTTCTGCTTCGTCTTTTTCTAGGCGTGTGATAACTGGCACTCAGCATGGAAAAGTTTTTGACGAGACAGTTCCATCTCTTTGTTAGAGATAATGTAGAAATGTATAGTCTATTGATAGCATGAGTGGTTTGTTAGTTCCTAGTTCATAGGATCTGATCCATTATTCTTGGATCTAGTTTGGTTTGGGTTTATCTATAAATATAATGGTTATTCATTAATATAATTGTGTGGAGTGTTTCTCTTACGGTGTGTGCGAGCCTTTGGCTCTGCACTTCCTTCTTTCTATTCTTAATATGGTATCAGAGCTGAAGTAGTACTTGGTTGGGTGCCTTGGGCATGAAGAGGCTACTTGTGAGGATTGATTCCTGTGTGCTGATCGTTGTGAGAGCCTGAGAGGCTGTGCAGAATTTTTTTTTGCAGCTATTGTAATAAGCCGTGCGAGCTGGGCTGTGAGAACAGCTGTGGATGCTGAGAAGCCCCTGGAGGCTATGAGAAGAGCCCTTTCGTGGCCTATTCTGGGAGCCCATTATGAGAGCCTGGTGGCCTATCTTGGTGAAGTGTTGCTTGTGAAGACTGCGACCATCAGAGAGCCAACGTGAAGTGCTGCGAACTCCTATGTTGAAAGCAACTGCGACCTCCAGTGTTTGAGCGTGAATCTCCATCTTTCATCTTGTTGTACGGAAGATTGCCACTGATTTTCTTTCCTCCATTTGGTGACTGCGTCGAGAGATGTTGAAGTTTGCTGCGTTGAGGAGAGGGAACCTGCAATCGCTGCATGAGAGCGTATGTGGAGGAGCCATGCCCAATTGTGAAGAAGCCGCGTTGAAGGAGGATCCACGATCACTGCAGCTGAAAGTGGTCGCCCACCTGTGTTGATTGACATTTAAGGAGCCGCTGCTGTTGGAAAGTAGCAATTGCTGTCAATTGCAGCACGTTAAAGACATCGGTGAGAAGAAAGGCTGCGGAGGACGTGGATAATTCCTGAAACGTTGATATTGTCAGATCACTGCCTGTGTGAAGAACTATTCCTTCAAGGCGCTGCTATTGAAGCCACTCCGATGTGGATTGCTGTTATTTTTTTTTAAAAGCATGTGACCTGGGCGTTGATCTCTACTATTGAGAAAGCCCATTGTGGTGTGTAGAAATATTGCTGGAGTTCGCCAGCAAGAGAAGCCACCGGGACCGAGGAAGCTGCTGTGCGTGGAGGAAGCCACCTAGACCGAGCCGCCTGTGTGTGAGTCCGAGATCGCAGAAGTAATTTTTTTTTTGTGACAACCGTGAACCGTGAACCTGTGCGTTGAAGCCTCCGACGTGAATTGCTGTACACTGAGGCCCGACGAGAAACTGCCGATGCGTTTTGCCCGTGTCCGTGAAAAACAATTTTTTTTGCTCTGTGAACTCAAACTACCGCTTGCAGATTCACTGCTAGGGCGTGGTACTGCAGATTGCTGCGATCTTCAGCATGGAAAGTAATTATTCCATTCAAAATGGACTTCCTTATGAGACTTGCTTTTGAAAGCATCTTTGAAGACGAAGAGGAAGATGATTACTTCAGTCAAGTTCCTGTAAATGATGAAGGAGACAAAGAGATTTCGCTGGAATCAGATCCACCTTTGCATGATAATCCTGTAGTTATTGATATGGATGATGAAAGTGCAGAAAGGAAACTGCAAGATTCATTTGCAGATGAAGAAGGAGAGGAGATTCCGCTGGAGCAAGAGCATGTTATTGAAGATATGGAGAACTTAAATACATTTGATGAGATGCTCATCGATTTAGTTCCATCGGTCTCCACTATTACATTAGAGAATGATGGAGAATCGATTATTTCAACGATCTTTCTATTCTTAATACTCTTTTGGTTATTTTTTTGGAATTTCAATCATCTGGGTCGTCTTAAAATGGGCCAAAACCTTAAAGCATAGTTCCCTGGCATAGTTCTACAATAAATGAGATGAAATTACGATTCCGCTGGTTTTTATAACCAAATTTCGGAAACAAATCGCCAAAAAAAAGGATGCTTTAAGTACCAGTTATCCCACGCCCTCTTTCTATGTCTCTGAGTAGTGCAGCCACCTTCAAGGAGATGGTGCCTTTGGCCATCATGCATGTATTGGGTCTACTACGAAGCCTTTGGCCTCAATGAACTCATTCTCAAAGTCGAGTGCTACCATATTTCCCGTCTTTTTAATTGGGAGCTTTCTGTGGTCTGCTATGCTACTGGAGAGTACGATAAAGCTATCAAGGAGCTCCAACATAAACCAGGCTATCACTCCAACATCATTAACAAATGGAGCCAATCTCTCAAAACCTAATTCGAGCTGAAAAATGTTTAGTGTATAGTAGCATAATTTGGTCGTATTGGTATTGGCTTTTCATGTACAGAATTCTGAACAATTTGAATTAATTAAAATAGGAATACATCAGAAAATTGAATTTTGAAATACTACATTTTAATTATTTAATCACTATAAAATATAAATAACATTCAATTTCATACTTCTTATAAAAATAATGATTACTAACTAGTTGTTAACATTGATATTTTATATTTTGTTTTTAAATAATAATATGTATTGAAATAAACCAAGGATTTTAAATATACATTTATGATATATCTGTGTATATTTGATTAAAATTATTCATATAAGAAGTTTACTTCTGTACTTTATGTCTATTGGATTTTTTCATTACCTATTTTTTCTGTACCGTATTCAAATTATATTACTATGATTTAATAGGTGAGAATATTCCACTTTATTTTCTAGTAGTGTTAGTTTTCAATTTGTTGAATTGATCTAAAATGCATAATGCATCCTTGGATGTTTGTCATTGCTTATTTTTCTCACCAAAATTATTCATATTCATGGGCTAAAGCAAACTCACGGATAAGCGCTTGGCCTCAACCCTTGAATATTTTTCAAAATGGAGAGAACCATAAAGAAATCCCCGAGATGTGCAGTGGTGGATTAGTGCCACCAGTCACCACTTCCAAATCTTCAAAAACAACCGATCTTTGATGTGTTATTCCCTGACATAAATTAGGACATCATTCAATGCATAATGCATAAAGATATCTTGAAGTAGATGAAGGAAAGAGAACTACATTACATGAGAATACAAGAGGCAAGGAAGAAGAGAGGATAGAAATAACAAAATTATGTTAGAGAGCGATGGGAAACAAGTGGGTTTTCAATCTGGAAAACTGGAGGCGTTGATCTTTGGCGCTTGAAACATAAGACATGGCCATGTTGTTTGAATGTTAGACACGTGGGCGTAAACAGTTTACAGTTTAGATGAATAACACTAACAATGCTACGGCATGGCTACCTAATGTCGTAGAGAAAAAGGCTAATAAAGCCATTTATATGTTGTCCTTGTCTTTATGTTTAATATGCACCGTCAAAGTCTTGAATAAGCCACTTGAAAGGGAGGATATATATTTGAAAATATGATCAAAGCATTTTGTTCTTTCCATTCATGTTTCTTTTTCAAATGGTTGCTTGTTCGGATATGCTCTATCTGGGGCTGTCTCCCCAATCTAGCACAACCAAAGGATTTGGATCACTGTTCAAAATAAAGGTAAATGAGATTTGTGCCTACTTATCAGATTCAGAGAAGTTCCATGTATACTTGGCTGTGAAATTGCTAGCTTTTGATAAAGAAGAAAGTATCATTGAGTTCATAAAATTTGGTCCAATATTTCAACTGACGCGATGTTCCATCTTAACAGGCTTACAGCAGGGCTTACATGATTTAGGATTACTCGGAATGGATGATATTTTAAACTATGGTCCAACCAAACTGGCATTTGTAGATTCATATGCTCAATTGTAATACCCAGCTTAATATAACATTTAAACTCCTTAAAATCTCTCCTTGAAAAGATCTTCGTTTCATTGATATACTCTTCGGTTTAGAGTTGGCTGGCTTACTAGTTAAGCCCCAATTCCCTTTTTCTGTTTCCACTATAATTTATTCAATACTCTAATTGCTATTGGTCTGTTTCTCTTTGACTGGGTCAGTAACCAAAATTATTCCCCATTTCCACCTTTAGCTTTCAAAATAACTTTCACGAGGATTGTTTTGGATCACAATAAATTTAGTTTATAAATCCTTTTGGAATGTTGACCCACTCCTGGTAATTGAATACGTGTTGGGCAGTTTGAGTGACATGAAATTATGAATTTTAATAGAGTAACAATATGCAAAAGAAATGGACTAGAGGAGTCGAAATCTGTGAAAAAAAGCAAATGGCATTCTGAGCACTAATTATAAGAATCAAGTCAGTTGAGAGACCTTGATGTTGCAAATAGTATCTGCAAAAGCCATATCTAGTTGACTGCTCTTCAAGAACCTGCTGAGTTCTTTTAAATATATGCTCTGTCCTCATAATGTTTCCCAACATAGGCAAAACCGTATCACTAAAGCTGCAAAAAAGAAACTAGTGGTTGTATTATGGAAGGAAAAAATTAAATTTGACCCCACCCAGCCTCATCAAGGAGAATAGTTCTGATGCAAACTGCCTTTTCAGTTTTGTATTTTATCCATATTGCATGTGCATGTTGGTGGTTTGTGATAAAATGTGAATTTCTTTTGCCTCGTCACAAATTTTTTATCTCAATGAGCTTCCACAATAATAGAATTAAAATTAATAATGGCAGCAACTACTTTGCGTGAATGTGCATTGTTTTTTAAGCTTGGAATTTCTTTCCATCCTATTTTATTTAGCCCATTGCATTTACATTTGTCATGGTTTCTCATTGCTGGTGATGCTTAAAGCTTTCCTTGCCCAAAGGTTACTAGAATAGCCTATTTTTAGGACCTTGAATAATGTTGCGCCTTTGGAGATAACTTATGAATTCGATTATTAATGCCTCTTGTTATTGCTGAAAATAAATCCATATTGTCTATTCAATTCCTTTTCTTACTTTTCTATTAGGACCTTGAATAACGTTGTGCCTTTGAAGATAACTTATGAATCCGATTATTAATACCTCTTATTATTGCTGAAAATAAATCCATATTGTCTATTCAATTCCTTTTCTTACTTTTCTATGGTATTCATTTGATTCAGGACACAATCTTTTAATTCTAATGTGCTATTCAATTCCCTTTCTTACTTTGTTATGGTAGTCAATTGATTTAGGACACAAACTTTTAATTATGATGTGCTATTCATACTGTAATTCTACTAAGTGAGAACGAGACCTGAAACCAAAGACTAATATTGTGATTTAGGCCAGAAAAAATAGATGAAGTTTTAGTCCAAAGTGACATAGAAAACTAATATATTTATGGAAAGTGAAAACACAAGGAAATTAAGGAATAAGTAGAGAATAATTGGACTTGACTTAAATGGAACATATTTGCAAAAGTCCATCCACTGTAACTATATTGAGATTAGTTGATTGTTTGTGCTAATGTTGTGTTATGATGTCCATGACATAGTGTGCTCGGAATTGATAAAGACCTATTATGAAGACTAGGAGAGTGTACTAAGGTGGAAGTACAAAGTTGAGTTCGAATAAACAAAAGTGGATGTTTGCATTCATCTTCCAATCACAGTCACAAGGGCATGATGAAAGAAAAATATCAGACATATTCTAATGATTTTGAGACATGAGATTTTGCATGCATTGATAATTTAGTTTACAACTTCATATATTATTGTTCCATGTAACTCTTCCAATCCTCAAGGATGTCCATAGTTTTCCATTGTTATAGAAAATAATTTAATCTAAGATATGCATATATGTGTAGTTATGTGTGTATGCATATCCACCATATATAAGTTGAAAACGTTGCCAAAACATTATAACATGGAATTTTACCAATGAAAATTACAATTTGAAAAAACATTATATGGCCAAATTCCAAGTGCAAATCCAAAGTATACACCTCTATAAACTATGGAGAGGGGGTCTCATAGTCCCACAAACAAGGGGGTCTTATATACCGATATGGAGTTTGGCTAGGTTGTAACCTTAAAAATAGATTATATTATTATTATATGTAAGTTTGTAAATATTTAAATATAAAGATATTGTTCTACAATGGTTTGACTTACTATAAAAAAAAACAATGTTTACTAGAAATTTTTAGTTATAAGATTGTCCAAAATTATCAAATTCACATTTATAATTTACCCTCTACCAATGGTTGCAACGTCTTTTGCGAAGGTTATTTCTAATTAGAGATTCTCACTTAATGGAGGTTTCTTTGATCTTTACAACTTGAGGGTTGTGACCTCCTTAGGTGTTGTGGGTGTTTTACAAACTTGTGGTTGTGGTCCCCTCGGGTGTTTCATAATGTTAGGGTTACAACCTCCTCTTAAATTCGGGTTTTATTAGAATTAGGGAAAGTATATAAGAGGATTAATACATTATCATAATGATCATATAGTGATGTTGTGCATGCCAAAGAGGTTGAGCATATGTGTGTAATTTGCTATGATGAGTAATTGGTTTAACGTTCTAAAATTCACATTGTTATAATTTCCATATATGATTTATACTTTTGGGTCCAATTGATCAATTTGAATATTTCACAAGCTTTACACATTGCTTATGGTTGATGGATTGGATTCTATATACCTAAATGACCTTATAAATGACAAAAGAACAACTTTTGAAAGTAGGATATGTCAACGTATACATATTAGTTAACAATGAGAAATGGTGCAGTCGCATGCCACTTTCAGCTAAACATGTAAGTTGGGGATATATTTTGAACATAAAAACATATAATTATTGCCTTTAGGCCCAAGGGTTAACTCAAGTGTTTGTGAGCCACATAAGATCTTCCCCCCCGCCCTCCCCAAAGTTGGGGAGGTCACAGGTTCAAATCTTTTGATCCCTTTAGGGCTACCCTGTTTACTATCCATGAATCATGGTGAAGTACTCAAAGGGTTTTTTGCAAGGATGTTCCTAAGAAAAAAGAGATAACTATTGCCTTCATTTTACTCAACAATTAATTAAAGGTAACCTTCAATAATAACTGGTTAGTGCAATATGGAAAGTTATACATCTTTGTTTCCATGTGGTTCACCGTAGACTGGTGCTTGCTACGTCGACGAAAAACCCCTCGGTATTCTGTGAGGAATGTGGGTTGGCCAAATAATGTCGTTGCAAAGGTGGCTCAATAAGAGCATCCAATATGTCCATTTAAGAGCTCAACATGTCACTTACTAGAATTGAACCTAGCCAGGGAGGGTAACAATCATTCCTCCCAACCACCCAAGCTACATCCAATGGATAGAAATTTATACATCTAATAATTGTAAAAGCTTTCAATATAGAAAAGCATCCAAAGGAAAAAAAATCATAAAGACACTTAGGCAAATAGTAGTGGACTTTGAGTGGGCACCCACATCCTTTGAGATTAAATAACATGTAACTTGTAATCGATCAATAATTCGTACTAACTCACTTTAACTTAACCACATGAGGAAAGGCTTTGCTTAACTTCCTACAATCATCAAAATCTAATTATTATAACTCAACTCAACTGACTTACAAAATGACATGTATTAATATGAAGTATATTGAATGACTAGAACAATGGCTAAATATACTTTGAGTTAGGATTGGAAGTATCTACCAAGCTTAAGTATTTGCTTTACTTTTGCTTAACTTCCTACAATCAATAGAATCTAATTATTTTAACTCAACTCAAGTAAAGGACATGTATAAATTTGAAGTATATTGGTTGACAAGGACAACGGCTAAATATGGCCTATAGATTTTTATGTTAAAGGTAGATTTAGTAACATTGTTTTAGATAACTAATTTGTCAAACCAAGAAACATTCCTTTACTCAAAACTGACATATTAATTTTTCCTATCAAGGAAGGCTATTGAAATCAAGTAATAATCTATGTGATTAACAAACCTTTTATATATGCTACAATTTATGCATATACTTTACCTCTAGGACATGAACAAGAGACACAAAGCAATGTGTAAGAAACATGAAAGATAGATCAGTTTAGAATTTTCAACCCGTTGATACATTTGACACATTATAGCTCTAACTCGTTGCTAGAACATCCAATACATTTGACACATTATAACTCTAACTCTAACCGGTTGATACATTTGACACATCCAACTTGTCATATGTTCATTTTTACTATTGTTAGACCACATTTTATCCTCCTTACCGTATAGATAGGTATTTAGAGAAAGAGATACTTGTGAGTTAGGGTTGGAAGTATCTACCAAGTTTAAGTATTTACTTTACTTACGGGATTTACTTTCTATTAGTTAGTCAAAGATTCATATTTCAAATGTGATTTTATTTCATGTGTTTATGATGTCGGTGTAACCTTTTACTTAGATATTTTCCTTCCTTATACTAGTTGCAATCTAACCAAACTATTTTTATTTCCTTGTACTTTTTTCCTAGGGACCTTCCCTTTACCCCTCTTGGAGCAATTGCTAGTTTAAAATATATTTATACCTACTAAACTAACTATTATAATGTAACTTCAATGAGCAAGGTCATAATTACTTCGGTCAAATTGGACCATTAAAAATAAAATGAACAGACACCCACCACCCAGCTGCAAAAGCTTAGAATATATCGGTGACTCGTGAGTATTGTCCGCTTAGAATAAAAGACAACCAAAAAGCTCCCTTTTCCGCGGTTTTGGAAGAAAAAATGGTTAAAATTCTTGCTGGAAATTACTATTTTCTAATTTTGATAATTTTAATGATTGGGATTGTTTGTTCTAGACTGAAGTGTTATTTAAAAAAACCAGACTGAAGTGTTATTTAAAAAAACCAGCAGAAATCTAGGTCTGCGGTCTCTGGCCTCTCTCTCGGTCTGCGGTCTCTGGCCTATCTCCATCGGCGACCTGCGAAAGCTTGGAGTACATCCGTGACTATTTTCTGAGGTCTCTGGCCTCTCTCTCGGTCTGCGGTCTCTGGCCTCTCTCCATCGGCCACCTGCGAAAGCTTGGAGTACATCCGTGACTATTTTCTCACTACTTTTCAAGCCTGCCAAAAGGATTCTTGTAAATTATATTATTAGATTTAGATTTTAAGATGTTTTGTTGGCATCTTTTTATGTATTTAATTTATTTATTTTTATTTTGAAGAAATATATTATGATTTTTTATTGGGTAAAATGAATCTTAATCCTTGGATCGTGTTAGACGGTTATCTAAAGCATTTCGCAGACTACTATCAACCTATACAGCATTTATTAATCTGTTGCAGACTAAATCTATACCACATTTATTAATCTGTTGCAGACTAAACCTATACCACATTTATTAATCTGTTGTAGACTGGCAACCATCATGGATAGGTAGGTGTTAGAATAATTAAAAAAAAAGCAAAGTCTCCCGTGAGCTTCTCTTACGCTACATATTGAAAACATATAATATAATATTCAATCAAAGAAAAGATTCGATGTCATGACATTAGGAAAAATATAATATGCGAAAAAATACTAATATACCTTACAATAATCATTCACAACACGAGTGCTGTCATTCACAATAATCATTTGAAATTTATGTCAAATTTTAAATAAATTTATAGTAGAAAAGAGAATATATTTTATTGTAAGATTGATTTACTCCAAAAACAAATGTATATAAACATTTTGTTACATACTTATTATAAGAAGTAAAGTCGTTTAAAATATAGTTAATCTTATTGTTATTAAAAAAGAAATATGAATCCAAGGAAAAAAAAAGAAATATGAACATTTTGTTACACATTTATTGTAAGAAGGAAAGTTACCTAACATATACTTCATCTTATGGTTGTCGTGTAATGGAGTAATGGTTTGTTCTCACAAAATCTAGATATAACTCTTTACTTGAAAGCTAAGGTTTTAGCACTCCCTAATAGCCATTAAAATTAGGTGCAGGGGTTTTAGCACTCCTTAATAGCCATTAAAATTAGGTGTAGGGTTTTGCATTTCCTAACATGCAAATAGGATGGAGTTTTTGACCTCTAAAATCTTCTTGGATACTCTTACTAGCTAGCTCTACATGTATGAGTAATGGGAGATGGTTTGGATTTCCACTTGGTTCTACGGTGGACACTTATTGATACATGTCAATCATAATATCTTGGTTGTGGATGTTTATATGATTTCCACTTGGTACTAAGGTAGCTTGCATGGGTCAATCTAAGGAAGCTAAAAATCTCTCATATGGACCTCATTTTCAAATTTCTCAAGTTCATTTAATAGCTCACGAGTGTACTAAATCCTAAGGCAATTGGTGACACCAATTAATTATCCATTTTAGACCAATAACTCTAATTTATCCTACTTCATATAAACCAACCTTAAAACCAATAAGACCATGATGAATATTTGATCACAAAGAAATAGTGTTCCCAACATATGTACCTTGACTATAAAGCACGATTCTTAGTAAATATATAGTTATATATTTTAATCTTAATCCCTTACAATTCTGGAAACACAAAATGACTAGTAGAGTGCATGCCCATTGAAGTGGATGACCTACCTACAATAATTTTGTCTTGTGATTAAACATAATCATGGTGCATCCAACTATATGGCACATTGTATGATTTGATCACTAGTGCATACATCGTTGACTATCTTGGACATGTGTAAATTAGACAATCGATTGGCCGAAGGGTGATTCCATGAAGATGGGTAACTCTTTTTGGCTAAATATGACGATGAAAAACGGAAATTTTATCCATGTATTAAATTGAAGCCGTTGAAACTCATATTTTCCAAATGAATTTTGACATGCGGTTGAAAAACGAAATGTAGAGAATTATGTTGGCTTTCCAATGATATTTTTTTCAAAATATTCCAATGTCATTTATCATGTCGAATTTTCATTTAATGAAACGTGTGTACTTAAAAATTTGAAGAGCAATTAACAAGTAGTTTGTGTTCGTGCACGATAATTTAATGTTAAAGTAATAATTAAAAAAAATGAAATATGTGAACATGATCTAGATAGAATGCACTAGGGCTTACATATTTTTCTTTTAATTTTTCTCAAAAAAAATATTTATTATTATTTTTCGAAAATGACCAATGAATATTTCAGTCGCATTTTGCACACATGTGTGTTCGTGCACCAAATCTTTTAATTTTTTACATAATTTGAAAAAATAAAAATACCCTTTTGAAGAGGACGCGTTTATCTAGGGCGTGTGTATTTTTTCAAATTTTTTGGATGTGTATTTTGAATTTTTTGGATTTATCTTTGAGCTCAAACGAAGTTGTCGGCATGGTTTTGTAGGGCAAGTTTTAGTAGAAATTTAAAAACAAAAGACATATGAAGATAAAAATTCGTAAATTTTATATATCTGGATAGAGGATTCGTTGACGAATCCAATGGTATCAAGTCTGCTCATGAATGATCATTTAATGACATGGTTTAACTCTGTGGAAGGCAGACAAAACTTTCATTATGCAGTGAAAAGGGCTCTCGGCCTATTTTTTAAGCCCTCGATCGAGCTAAATACCTCGATCGAGGGTTTAACAAGACCTCGGTCGAGGTATTTTAAAACCCTCGATCGAGGGCCTAAAATGAGCCTTTTTATGTTTTTCAAAAGCTAGATCAAGCTTTTGCGAACTTTTCAAAAGCTCAATCGAGCTTTTGCAAACTTTTCAAAAGTTCGATCGAGCTTTTGCGAGCCTTTCAAAAGCTCGATCGAGGGTTTTAAAAGCTAGATTGAGCTCTTGTTTCAACCCTCGATCGAGGTATTTTAAAACCCTCGATCAAGGTATTTTAAAACGCTCGGTCGAGCTTTTAAAAGCCTCGATCGAGCTTTTAAAACCTCGATCGAGGGCTTGAAAATACCTCGATCGAGGGTTCGAAAAACAATTTTTTTAGCTTCCATCCGCCAAAAATGGTGAACCACCTTCGTGGAATCACCCCGAAGTATTAAGAACCAAGCCTATAATTTCCCAAATTTGCACAAATATTCTACAAGATCATGCAACTAGATTTTCATCTATGCAAGGACTTATTTTTCCATCTTGACAAACTCTACATCCAAGTTGAACATGAGTGCAACAAGATTACATCAAACACACATTAATCCAAGATAGCATGTTACTTTGGCATCTAAAACACCAGACATCATACAGAGTTATTTATATTGGCTACACTTGTGCAACAATGTGAAGAGGTATATATCAAAGTTTGTACCCTCTGTGTACTTGCCAAACCAACCAATATGAAGTATGGGTTATATACTCCTCTTCACATTGCTTCATGCCCGTGGGAAACAAACTTTGGGGATTTTATTACATGGCCTCTAACAACATTCCATAGCCATGATGGAGTTTTTGTCACTGTCGATCGATTCTCAAAGAGGGAAATCGTGAATCCTTGCAGGAAAATCAGCTCAACACAAGACACCAGAAAACACTCATTTGCACACATCTTGGTCAATTTGGATTTCCCACGTCCATCTTTTTTCTTCAATGACAAAGATCTAGTCTTTCTTTCTATCTTCATTAAATCTCTTTAGGGTCTCCTAAACATAAGGCTTTCCCTATCCACAACCTTCATCCTTAGATCAATAAAAAAACATATTTTTTTAACAAACTTCTTGTCCATTTTCCTCACATGTCCATAGTAAACATCCTTGCATTTGGGATGTAAGCCTTTCTTTTATCAAACACGGCTACAATCACACTCAACACATTGTAACACAATGTATCGCCTTAGAACTCTACTTTGGATTACAACTCGTAGTATCAATGGATGTCCCCTATCTAGTACCTCTAGTTGTAGGCATTTATGTCTCTACACAAAAAGAAACTAACAAAGAAACATGCTTCATCAAGCACATCCAAAATGTCTACAGATAAGTTCACGATATCTTATGACATATACCTCAACACAGTATAAGCAAGGACATGACAAGAAACACTACACCATGTATTCCTAGTTTGGGACAAAGGTTGGCTTTATATTTAGAAGCACGGGAAATTTTAAGGATCCATAATTTTCTTAAAGTGTAGAAACCTTGGCGAATCTTACTAATTATAAAATTTCCAACCATAAAATCCCTGGTGATATTTTTAAAAATATATATAAATTTCTTAGGATTTTATATAGTTTTTGGACAATTTTGGCAATTTTTAGAGTACAAATTTTTAATCCTATAGAATTTGGGTGAATCATATTAGAAAAAAAAATGATGAATATTTTTTTTGGAAAAAAAACCTCAAAAATTAGCCCATGGGCTAAATTTCACCCCTAAAATTTTCCATGTTTAGAAGGATAGATTTAAATCCCACATCATAATCTATGGACATTTTGATACATTCCTAACACAATCACTAACCAATGTTGCATTAATGTTTTCGATATGAACATACCACCTTTGTATGACCTTAGTGTTCAGCATTAATCTTTTAAGAACTTGAAATGATTAAATTTGATACTTGAGTAAAGCACAACATTTGCTAGAATAGTGTCCAATCAATGATGAGACTAAGTTTAGCACACCCACCTTTTTAACCAAATCATTGATCGAATGAACGTTGTCATTTGCACAATGAAGCTATAAAACTTTGTAGAATTGTTAATGTGGGTCAATTTCCTATACAAGCCATAGATTTCCACTTGAATAAGTGCAACAAAATTGAAGTTTCCTCACTTGTTAATAATGCCTTGAAATTTTATATATTAGCATCAACTTCTAATGCACTTGGACCAATACTTCTATATCTAACACAAGGGGAAGTTCTAATATATTCGTTAACATGTTTTTTTATCCAGAAGATTCCCTTCTTAATGTTTAATGCAATAGAAAATGTATGCGTATTAGGTTTAATCGTGTGCTCGATTCAATGCACGTGGCTAATTCCTACTCCTCATCATGATTGTGCTTCTTGTGCATGTATGATATAAATTTGATCTACAGTGTGCCATCATGGGGCTTAACCTTGTTGACCAACATCTTGTCACGTTCATTCATAAAGGGGGGTTTTCAAATTGTGGAAAATAAGGTCAATATATTGTAGTTATGGGGGGGGGGGTTGTAGGGTATAAAAGGGGGTATCTAGTAAAAATAGGGGATATCTCATAAAAATAGGATTTATAAATAATTGGAAATATGTATTGGTATGGGGCTCAACAAAAGGATATTGTAAGAATTTATCAATATATCTAGTGAAATTAGGGGTATTCTCTAATATCCCATGAACAAAGGCATTATGGCATAGTTTCAATAAGTGAAGACCGCATGTGTGCCATTGATCTCACAATCGCATCAAACCCACACAACACCTTTGATAGATCATTACTCATCTAACCATGTGTTTAAGTACCATAGATATGAAGCTTTATTTAATAATAACAAACATAATGGACCTTGTCCACCTTATATTGAATTCCCTCCACTATTATTACTCTAATGGATCCTTCGATGCCCCCATTACACCCCTACATAAGATCCCAACACATGCCCCTTAACTAGCACCAAGTTCTTTGACCATGTCAATGGGATCTTAAGTTGGAATACTCAATGTGCCCATTCTTCTAGGTGATAAATGTTGACCGAGTCCATACCAACTTCAATAACTATCTTAGAAACAACCAATGCATGCTTAATCCATCGATTTCCAAGAATCCCAATATTTTGTTGCGATGTTTGGCATCTTCCAAAGCAACTTTGTCATTGTCAAATCAATAGCATATGTATCTATTGGTTGGTATACATCTATATCATAACATATAAAAATGCATCATCAAATTACAAACATTCAACAAAATCAAGCTCTCATAACTATCCTAATAGCTTGAACTACAACAATTTCCTTATTTTGCTCTGATCATGTTGTTATGCAACTTATGCAAAGTTGATTTAATTCCTTATGTTCATGTTAAGTTTTGACTGAAGCTCTTCAATGTCATCATTGCTAATGTTTTCCATTGGGATATTCCCTATAACCACTCAGATATTCCTCATACAACATACAAATTGCTTACTTCTTATCTATATTATATCCCTTAAGCTTCTTCTTAGTTCAATCATTATTAGAACATTAGGTACGGCCCTTTGTATCCATTAACTCAAGGTAACCAACATGGTTGTCGTGTCTTATTACAACCAAGTTAAGTTGTTTATAATCTTTGCACATATTGGATAAAAGTGCATGAATGTGTTTACAATCTTTGCACATATTGGATAAAAGTGCATGAATGAGATCACAATTTGACTAATTACCTTAACCCCAAATCAAAGGAGGCCAAGAGAGGGTGCATGGTTAGGGATGATAGGTGAGATGCACAAAAGATAGATAGCGTACACACATGATAGTGAAAAGCATGCTTAGAGTCTACTAGAGCATCATCACAATGATTTTCCAACAAGCCTTAGTGCAGCCATAGTCCATTCAAGGTTTTTGTTACATAAATGATAGGTAGTATAAAAAAAGATAAAATGTACATCGATTTGCCAAATTGCTCATATTTAGAGCTCAACCATTTTGGTGTGGATAAAATATTTGTACCCATTTTGCAACTATAGTATTAAGAATGTAAGGATAAGTATTTAGAAGCATGAGTGCAATTGTAACAAGCCTATAGGTAGCATAAGTGTTAACTAATGCATGCAAATAGCAAGCAACATCATTTAAGCATTGCTACATGGGATAAGTTAATAGTCTTTAATTGAATTTGAATCACTTTAAATAATATGAGCACAAAATTTATTTGAATTTGAATCACCACTATATTGTTAGGTAGCAACATTTAAATAAAATGGTTCTAGGTGACAACCTTGAATAATAGCATTTGCAATTTGTATGTCAACATTTACCCTTCTTGATGTCCATCATTACACTGTGGCTCATTATAAAAACACTTAAACCGGAATCTCCCTCATACTCGACAAAAGTTACAAGATCTCCCTCATACTGGATTGTAGAGCGGCACAATAATTATATTTTATTTATTTAATTATCATGAATAAAAAGTTAGCTACATGTTACCACAAGTAAATTGAGATATTTTAGATTTTTTTTTATAATTATCTATTTCAAATTTGGAACAACCACAAAAAATAAAAATAAAAATTACAATACACGCGTATCATCTCCACCCCAAATAAACACCTATCGTTATGATAAAATTACAATACACGCGTATCATCTCCACCCCAAATAAACACCTATCGTTATGATTATTATCATTTATATGACTTACATCTTGATATGATTTTCTTCAACAAATGGATGACTTCACTATTGAGTAAGAATGCATTTTGTAAATTGGTGTTTAAAAACAAGTCCATGAAAGGAAAAACAAAAAACAAGGAGTTTCTCACTATATTCTATACCTTTGAAATATTACAGCAGAGCAGAGAAATTATAGCAGATTCGATCAGATTCTAATCTAATATCTCAAACCTTAAAAGCTGATATCTATTTCCAAACTGTTCCCTGAAGGCAAGCCAGCCAGACTAAAGTCTGCGCGTTTGCCTTTGCGAGATCCTTATTTTCATAACGGTGCCTACCAAACAGTTCAAATGTCTGCCTAACTATAACTGTTTTTTTTAATTGTAAAGATGGTGCGGAAGACGGGCACCGGGAACCGCGAGCAGAGGCACGGCCTTCTGCAGAGTGAGACCGTAGGCTTCCGCCATGTCGAGGTTCTGTGGCAGCTGACCCTCGGGAAGAGACCACTCGAAGGAATGGATTAAAGAGGCGAGCATCAGCTGAACCATGCGGATCCCCATGCTCACGCCCGCACAGATCCTCCTGCCCGCGCCGAACGGGATTACCTCGAAGTCAGTTCCCCTGACGTCCACCGTGCTGCCCACGAACCGGTCCGGGTCGAACTCCAGTGGCCTCTCCCACACGTCCGGGTCGCGCTGCATACCCCATGCGTTCACGAGGAGACGGGCGTTCTTGGGAATGTGGTACCCCTCTATCTCACACGCCTCCGCTGCCAACCGAGGCAAGAGCAGGGGAGTCGACGGGTGCAGCCTGAACGTTTCCTTCACCACCGCTTGCAAGTATGGAAGTTTTTGGAGGTCCGACTCCTTCAGCTTTCTCCGATCCCGTCCCACAGCGGCGTCAATTTCTTCTTGGCATCTTTTCATCATTTTTGGGTGGCGTATCAATTCTGTCATTGCCCATTCCACTGTGCTTGATGAAGTGTCCGTTCCGGCAGTGAACAGATCCTGCATAACATATAATGGTTAATTATATATTTCTTGACCTGTTAAATCTAGTTTAAGTTAAAATGAATAACTATACAGCAGCGATGTAACGGTAAAAGTTTATAAGTTAAAATGAATAACCATAGTGCAGCGATGTAATTGTAAAAGTCTATAAGTTAAAATCAATAACCATAGCGTAGCGATGTAATTGTAAAAGTTTATAAATTAAAATGAACAATTTCTTAGTAGGATAAACAATTTCTAAAAAGGATTTGACACTAAGAAGGTTGAAAATATAAAGCTTGTTTTCCTCAAATTATGAGGGAGACTGAACATTCTTTCATTTTTTGAGCTTCGTCGTGATTGATAGAGGTGCTTCACCGGATTGAAATGTCCGATGCGTCACCTCCTGATGCAATCATTTTCAGAAAATGCTCAACAACATGTTCAACTGCATCATTTTCAGAAAATGCTCAAGAACAAGATCAACTGCATAAGCATACAGCGTTCTAAACTCATAGAGCTTGGAAAGACAAATTTTAGTTGGAGGGGAAATTGGAAGCAAACATGATTAAGCTGAAACAGGGCATTTTTATGAAAACAACACAAATTCCAACCCAAAATGTTTTACCAAAGGACTTACATGTCATATGAAAAATAAAACCCAGCTTTGTCAGTGGATTCTGACTTTTATCTATGTACCATCAAACTTGAAGTTGGCTTTGTCGATGGTTCTATAAGCACCTCAGCAGTGCAATTATGGCTACTACCAAGATACCAATCATCCAACTATTGATATCCCCCACAACAGCATTAAATGGAATAAATGCACTGCTACTGGAAGGATACCAACCATTGAATCCAATGGTCAATCTTGAACGTTGGCTTTGATCGAACTACATTCAATCTGAGATGTGCAAGGAGGCAGCCTGGTTATCTTGACTGTACAAACAATTTGAGGTTATCTCGACTGTACAAACAATTTGAGGTTATCTTGACTGTACAAACAATTTGAGATGTGTAGGGAGTAATTTGATTAATCTATACATTGTGTAATCTAAAATAACTTTATATTTAAGTATATAAATTGATCTCTAACTTAATCTTGAGATAGGCAAAAAAAAAGTCCCAAAAAAACATTAAAATCTTAAAATACCAGTGTGTAAGGGAGATTAGAGAAAGACATAAAACCTTGAAAACAGGAGACAAATTCAACAAAGCAGGGTGGGTTAACTTAAGTGATTGAGAGCTATAATTTATAAGCAGAAGATTTCAGGACATAAAAGGTAAAAGAACCTCACTTGATGTCCTCACGGACTTGAAAAAAAAATTCAACATGTATTAAAATTTTGCCAAAGTTTCAAAAACTAATTATAGTTAAAAATTTTAAAAAGCCAAAATTTCAGTGGATAAGGGAGGCCATAAAACCCTTAAAACAGGAGGCAAATTCAACATGTATTGGGATTTTTTCCTTCAATCTTTTAAAAACGAAATGCCATTATAATTTTGAAAAATGACATCTACTCGTGGTATCAACAAATACATAATTCATTAATGATTTCAGTTGCCATTTAATGAAAAATTTGACATCTACACATGTATAGCATGAAATTCATTACAGAGACAATTACCTTGAAAACAAATGATCAAAACTGCAAAACAACAGAATGCTCCCTTTCAATCAATTCATTACTCTGAAAACAAATTAAAACTGCAAAAACAACAGAATGCTCCATTTCAATTAATTCAAAACGCCTTACCAGCAAAAGTGCCTTCATATCTGTATCCGTGAGCTTCCCTCCTTCGCCATCGGCATCATTTCTGAGAGCCAAGAGCACACTCAGAAAATCTTTCTTCCCTCCTCCATTATGCGCCGCAGCCTTGTGCTCCTCAAGAATCCGACCGAAGAACTCATCGAATCTGTTGTGCAGCTTCTTCATCTTTTTCTGCACGCCCTGCAAGTCCATCCAAGCCAAAGACGGCACAAAGTCACCGATATTAAACACCCCAGCCAACACC
The DNA here is from genome assembly GCA_027924585.1 of Larix kaempferi. Classification (NCBI taxonomy): domain Eukaryota; kingdom Viridiplantae; phylum Streptophyta; class Pinopsida; order Pinales; family Pinaceae; genus Larix; species Larix kaempferi. The sequence continues at coordinate 7,714,339 of BSBM01000374.1, read as the reverse complement.
ATGAGCTCCACAACCATTTCCCTGAACTCGCCGGCCTTAGCCCCTTGGGAATCGAACACACGCTTGCTCAACATGATCTGTCCGAGAACATTGGCAGTGCAGACATTAAGCAGCTCCCCGAGGTTCACGGCCTTCGCTTGTCGCTCATGTTCAAGAATCGACTTCAGCAGCAGCCCAACCTCGGTCTCCCGCACGGGCTGCAGGTCGTCCAGGGCCTTGCCGGCGAAAAGATGAATATTACAGACCTTGCGCAGCATTCTCCAGCGGGGCCCGTAGGGAGCCCAGACGAGATCGTTGGAATCGTAGGCCATGTATGTGGCGCCAGCGTTGCCCGGCCGGTTAGAGAAATTGAGGTCATTGACCTTCAGGCAGGCCTCGGCTATCTTAGGCGATGTAACGACCACGGTGTCGGTCGTGCCGAGCTTCATATACATAATGGGGCCGTATTGCTTCGAGAGCTCGAAGAGCGAGTGATGGGGAACGTTGCCCACCAGTGGAAGGCTTCCGATTAGAGGCCATCCGGACGGACCCGGGGGAAGGCGTTTTCTCCGGCTCTGTTTCACTACATAGAAAACACCGAGAGCCAGGAAGAACAGACCCAGTGCTTGGCCGAGGCTGATGTTCGCGACAGAACTCTGCAACAAATGAAGCACTGAATCCATGGCTTCCTACGTTTGATTTAATCGCTGGCACTCCTTTATTTATATGGGACCGCGATGATTCAGTGTGCGATGGAATTCAACCGACCGAGGTAGTTGGAAACTTGGACGGGAATGTGCAGCTCGTGCTTTGTCTCTGCTCTTCCCATTGAACGCTGAAATGAAACCCCAACGAAGATTCAAACTTTGTTTTGTAGCTAGCTAGCTAACAACAACTGCCTTTCTTTTACTTCCAAGTTCCATGACCAACCGTTCTATCTACTTCCCAATCCCAAATTCACTGTTCCACAGAATCAAAACATTTGACTGTTCTTTTTTGTATTCGCTCTCCAAAACATCAAAGCTACCAAACTCCTTCGCAGAAAAACTTATTCAACACGCGGAAACTTACTCAAGATGCACGTACGGAGTGGGATAATCTTTATTCTATTTTGTTTTTTATTATTTTGTTTTGTTTTAAAATTTGACATTGAAAGGAAATTAAGTGGTATAGTTTCAAGGACTTTATATGGGACTCAAGAGTTACCATAAAATGAGTAAAGAAGGAGTTTAACTTAAATGTTATTGCTTTTACTTCTTATTGGTGCACAAGAATTAGGATGGAAATTTAGACTTCACTTATATCTCTTTCGATGATCATATATACAGACAACACAATACAAGATCATATATACAGACAACAACACAATACAAGGGAAGATCGACTTTCTAAAGAAGCATACCATTGGTGCACAAGAATTAGGATGGAAATCCAGACTTTCAACTATATCTCCTTCGATCATATATACAGACAACACAATACAAAATCATATATACAGACAACACAATACAAGGGCAGATTGGCTTTCTAAAGAAGCATACCAGGGAGATGAAGGTGTTTTATTTTGGGATGAACTATTGGACGACCTAGTTATTTATTGATCATGGTTCAGTAGAATCTTTGATCTCTAATTATGATGATTTGATTATTGTTGCTTGTCCATAATGTTGTAGCTTTTTGAAGTTTTTGGAACGTAAGATGTCATAATGACTAGGAAGATATGAGATTGTTAGTGTATGACTTGTAATGTCTTTAAGTCATTTTCATCGATTTAATTTTTTTGTACTATTTGATTCATCACCTTATGAATACCAATAGTATGTTTTTTTTCGCTAAAAAAAAGTTTCAAAAACCTAATTTTACTATGATTCAAAGGTTGGGTTTTGAGAGTTTACAACTACACCTAAAATCTCTAGAATTCCAGACACAACTTACAACTTTGCTAACTTTGGATTCCAATTAAAGGAACTTTAAATTATTTAGTTAACCAAATTATAAAGAAAGGAAGAATTAAATTACTTATATAAAGCAATTTAAACATATATAATGTTTATCTATAATATTATTTAATTATTATTTGTAATATAATAATTAATTAAAATAATTTAATTTAATTATAATTTTATATTATAATCTATTGACATATATATTTAATCCATTGTTTTTAAATCCCTTGATAATAATATGCCTTAATTGCAGTGTGCAAAGTGCAAACATCTTTTACATATCGTCATATCTTGACACCTAAGATGACAATACAGCACCCGCTGAGATTTCGGTTGACCCCCCAATCTCCTCACCACCTGCTACCCTCGAATCTACCCTCTTCGTGATTCCTAGGCCTACCCCCTTATTAGGAACAATTGCAATTGAGGCCCTCCCATCAACCTCAATTGGACCTATAACTCGATGTGGTTCACCTCACACTCCCTTCCAAGAGGTCCACCCCTCATTTACTTGACGATGGATTATGTGGACATGGCAAGAGACTAGATCATTGTCAACACAACCTCCCCTAGTTGCAACTCTTATGGCACCACTTTCCACCTCAACCCTGCCCATTCACACAGTGGAACAAAAACAAATGTTTACCCATCCGCACCATGAATGATGTCATCTTGCTCACCACCAGATATGCATCCCTCATGCTGCCATCAACTTGTACCGCACTTCAAGCCCCCTATTGAAAACCTGAACACCATTATGTACAATTTATGCCATTGTTTAAGATATTAAAAAAGTTTTGAAAATTTCAAGGGATATTAATGTTGTTGAACATATTTAAAAAGTTAAAATCCATTGTTTAAGATATTAAAAAAGTTTTGTCAATTTCAAGAGATATTAATGTGGGTGTCACTATATAAAATTAGATATATATTTATTTGGATGTTTACGTGAGGTATGTCATGTCTCACATATATAAGGTGTACTCTAATATTTTAAGTTTTCAATAGTATATTGTTGGGAGTTCAATTGAATAAATAGACCGCTCTTATATATAACCTTACGGTAAAAAAGATTAAATTTCGTAAAAAAGAAATTTTTTGAAAGGATTATAAAACAAAATTTTGGTTAATTTAATTTTGATTTTTTCGTAAGGGGGGTGTTAGGGAAGCAAAAGGGAGTGGGAGGACACCCACACAAGATAACCATGTGGTGGAGTGCCCTCCACTTGTCCATCTCCTTGCATGCACTTAACCCCTGACATGATGGAGGAGATGACGTTGCATCCTACTCTCGGATGATGGAAATCGACACATGGGAATATGATTATGCAAGACAAGTTACCTAGGCATGAGTACAAGGAAATTATAGTGATAGGTGAAGCCATCATGAAGTGAGAAGTGGAGTTATGATCGGAGATGCTATAAACATTTTTCTCTAAGTTTGATTAGCAATTTACATTTTGGCAAGTGCGAAGGGAACGACCTCGTTCTTGCTTGCCCTCTCCTTAAGTAGCTTGGTAGTAGGTCAATGGTTCACCGCGACATTGCAAAACCTTACCCTTGCTAGAGCAAGAAGAGGCCTAGATTCTAGGACTTTGAGGGACCTCCTCTCCTCTACGGTGGCAAGCGGCACAACCTCATCTCCTTCGGAACTACTGTGTTGAGGTTCTCATCGCATAGTGGGAAGCAACTCTTAGGTGACTCAACCTCCCTGTCATGGGAAGTGGTATTACCATCCATGGCGAAACGAGGCACAAGTAGGAGAGCTCGGAGGGAAAGCAACAGTAGGGTCCCAATTTGAGCTTAAGCAGAGGTCGAGGAGGCATAAGAGCTATTTTATCAAGAGATCCCTTTGGAAATTTGCGCTCGATTTGCTCGAGCAGAGACGGGGTGAAGGAGGAACAGTATTTCACCAAACCAAAGGAAATTGAAGGAGAGATGTAGCCTTGGGTTAATGACTCACGAAATACTCGTTCAAGAAACATCAAATATTTCAGGACCTTGGCCTTGTATTGGACTATAAAATCCCTGTTGGGGAAAAGTTTGCTTGACACAAAAGAGAAGCGTAATGAACTTATGTTGCAAATGGATGAGTTGAACAACAAGGTGGATTTCCTCATCAAGGCAACCACATGTAAGGAGTATGAAAAAGCTCCTCTAGAATAGGTCCCTATTGTTTTTGTTTCATATGGCGATTGAGATTAGGGATTTTTATGCTCCCATTGTTTCTTTGTCTTTCATTGTTATCTTAGTAATGATCAGTAGCCTCTCAACCTTTGGGTAGATTTTATAGATTGTCTCAAACTTCTAATAAATTGATTGTTTATGTTGTAAATGATGTTTTTATCAATACATATTTTTAACCTTAAAAAAATAACTTTTATTTTTAACACATTTTATATATTTACCCTTACAAAAAATAACTTTTATTTTTAACACTTAAGTTTATATTTATGTTTTCTTTTTTTATCACATTGATATAAAATTACAAACTAAATATAAATGGAAAATGCTTCTTATTATTTTCATATATAATAAATTTGTATAAGTAAATAGAAATCTGAAATGTTAATAATTATGATAAATATTAATGAAATTATTATTTTAATTAATGGAATTGTTTTTCATAAAAAAATTGTTTAACTATTAAACTTTTTAATTTATATACCATCAAACTCTGTAAATCGTCATTGAAAAACCTAATATACTATAAAAAAAAACTGCAATAACTATAATAATTAAGCTTTTAATATACAAATTTTACTTTAAATAAAAAAATCTAAACACAAATTTTAAAATTTAAATAATTCCATATTTAAATAATACTTTATGTTTCGTGTAATAAATGAAAAAAATCTAAACATAAATTTTAAAATTTAAATAATTCCATATTTAAATAATACTTGATGTTTCGTTTCGTGTAATAAATGAAAGAACACATTTTTCCAGATATATTTCTAAAATGAAAGTTCTATGGCAGAGGTTTGTCATTGTTGTTTCGTGCAATTAATGATGAAACACCCTTTAACATTGAGGCAAGTAATAAGCACCCCCGCAGCAGACTCATTAATGCTACTGCGGGGGCTCTGACATACTGAACTCTCCGTGCGTATCCTTTTCTCCGGCGAAAAATTTCCGACATAAAATCGCTACTACCACCATCCCATCATCTATTCACATGTGAATGACATGCTACTCCATCATCTTGTTAAACTCATGATCCGTGAACATCGGTGAACCCATGCCCCATGCCATATCCATGACAAATATGGTGTGCATTTATGTCATCTTCGTTTGAATTTGAATTCAAAAAAGGCGCTAAGATTCCATGAGACATTCAAATTCAAATTTGGAATTTGTAAACCCGCCCAACTCGTCCCATATTTTTATGTTTTGTTGGTGCGCATTGCACAACTCGTCCCATATTTTTCTGTTTTTTTGGTGCGCATTGCAGACAGAAGAAATCAAGGATAATGGCAGGCAGCGTTGGGCGTGACATGGTCGCTGCAATTCGTCTGCAGCTCTGCTAGCTGACCATCTTAACTTCAAGCTACAATCATATCATATGCACTTGTCTTTTCTCCCCAGTAAGTCGTTCTCTTCTCCATGCCTAATATTAATCTTGGTTTGCAGGAGTGCGGGGGATAATGCACTTTTGCTCGACTCTTCTGGCAAGTCGGTGCTAGTGAATCAATGGGGATTCACCGTGGAATGCCTGGAGTGAGTGTATATATATTTTTTCCGTTTATAAATATATAGAATCAACATGAGTTCAATTCATTCTTAGAACGTTAAATGAAATGTTGAAGTATACTGTTCGAATCTCAGAGGCTTTGTGTCTGAATTTTCCTTGTACCTTTTTGCAGGTGTGGAGGGTATTTTATCTATGGCGGATCTGTTTTATTTGTTCAACTTCTTATTAAACACTATTGCTTATAAATATGCAGCCAAATTCTATATTACCAGCAAGTCTACAACTTGCGATTTGATATATCGTGGCTATATATTTTATTTATCTATTGTTTGGCATGTTATATTCCATATTAGCAGACAAGAGGTGCGTTGCAGTGTACAACAACCTTTTAAATGAGTTTTGTTTCTCTAAATTCTTCAACATCATGGGGTTGGAGACTCGGTGGGTCGCAAATAAACAATTCAATTCCATGAAGTTTGATTATAAGATACTTTTGTTACGGTCGTATCCGCGTTGTGATGGATCCATGGTGCATGGCATACAGATCCATCAGCCATGGATTGCGATTACTCCATTACCATGAATGCAACCGCATACATACCACCATGAATTTTTGAATTTAGTAAAGGCGGTACATAGTTTAAATTTTTGTCCCCGCTCAAAATTTAAATTTTACTTTGAGTACGTCTCGCTCTAAATGCCACAGCCAAGCTCATTTGCTCAGTTCTCTGAGCTTGTCAATGAGTATTACTGGCCAGGACTGGCCTCTATCAGGCGTGCATTCTCAACAATCCAGCTGCGCCCTCAACATTTGAGCCCTGCATCACCGGAATGGCACCAAAATCTGGACTCCAAGTGCCTCAAAACCTTCCAAAACGGTAAGAGCTTTTCTCGATCGCAAGAACTCATTTTGAGCCATAAATTTTACTCAAAGGATGCATCCACCGCAGTTCAAATCCCCGAGGAAAATCAGGCAGTCTTTGCGGAGGACGAAAACCCTGGATCACAAGCTCTAAATAGTGAAGAAGAGGAAAACACTTTGCCTCAATTGAACAAAATTCACCAAACCCCAGAAACAAAGAAATGGAAAATTCACCAAACCCCAGAAAAAGAGAAATGGAAGCTGGTGGATTCTATTAAGCAAATATGGCAAGCAGATATGGAAGAAACCCTAACACAGCTGGGTGTTCAGATAACTCCACGACTGGTAAAGAAGGTATTGGATACAACAAGTTTTCCAAGGTTGGCTATGAGGTTTTTGAAATGCTGCAAAGGGTTTTGTGAGAGAGGTTCGCCAAAAGTTGCGGTTATTCTCACAAAACATTCTCATTTGCTACTGTATGGCATGGAGAGCAATAGCATAACCTCGGCGGAGATTAAAGATTGTTGAATCAATTCACCTGCGGGAAATGATGTCTCATGGACGAGTAATAGTGTTTCCCATGTAGTATCTATGGAGAGCGGGGTTGATTACCTCTTATTGACGGGACGTGAGGAAGTAATAGGACATATGCAGCAGCTCCGCACTGGAGAGGGGCACTTGGCTCAACAAATTCTTGGTCTTCGGAGGGACTTGAGTGCAACAGCTGCTGTTGATACTGAAGTTTTGGTTGCACGTGATTAGATTCGTGATGCAATGCTGCAAAATATTGCAGCAGTTGTGGAATAATGTGATAAGGTATTAGTTTCATGGCCTTCAATATAAGCAATTGTGCTTTAAGTTCAAAGATTCAGATGGAAGTATCATCACCATTTTTCGAATTTGGCTCATGCCTTTTGTCAAATTTGACGTTTGTCACTCACAAAAGTTAGTTTATTTCGTGTCTGATTGATTGATTGATTTAGGTAGTGTTTTTCATGGAGAAGTTTTTATCGTGAGGCTTTAACCTAAGAAGGCCAAAGGACCTTTGTGGTCGACCTAGGAAATCTCATAGAGCAAATTCCTTGATATGTAAAGATTATCAAAAGTGTCTCAATCTTTTGAGAGTGGACAAGGAGCCCACAACTTGAGGTTAGCAATTGATCAATAAAAGGTATCAGGGAGTTCGAATTTAAGAAGTGAATCAAAGTGATCATCCACTAGAGAGCATGAGAGAGATATAGACTCCTCTTGCATGTCCACTCAAGCATGTTTTATCCACTCTTGCATATATCCTCAGAGTTTTTATTGTTTACAGAGATTGTGAATAGCGTCGATAGTTTTTTTAAATCAATTTTGTGTGGAATTTTTGGGCTTGTGCATAGGACTAACATCTTTTAGGTCAAAGTCAATTGTTTACTTAATAAAAAAAATCTGCTTATGGAGAATTTGGAACTTTTATTCTACAGTGTGCTTGCTTGAAATATCTACAATGAACATTTGTTATTAGGCTTAATCTAAAGCATCTTTAAAATTATTCATTCTTTGTCATTGAAAATTTCAGTTACATCCTCTAAAACATGACAACCAAAGATTGTAAATTATTGTAGAGCTATTGCTATACAATGCTCTAAAGCATGACAAACAAAGATTGTAAATTATTGTAGAGCTATTGCATGACATTGTATAGCAAAGATGGAGTTGAGTTCACTATAGTGTAGTTTGCTAATTTTTGCAAAATGTCCTAGAGATTACCACTATCACTGTTGTATGAGAAAGGAGTAAACTATTTCCAATCATTGTAGACCTTCACTTTGTGTTTCTTAATGGAGACTACATTGTGTTGAGATATTAACATAACTTGTTGTTTCAAAGTATCTATTATAGAGATTGTGCTTTTCATTGCAAAAGCTTGTATTGTCAAAGATGCAATCTTTAGATAACCATATAAATTCCTCACTCCAACCTAAAAAGGGAAGATTTGCACCTACACTAACATATCCCACCCTCATAAAAACACAATTGGTTGTATATGCTTGTTATCCAGTGCTAAATTAATAAAATGACCATGCCACAAATAAACATCCCACTCCATTCACTACCTAGCATTCTATATATAACCTTCATGAAGGAAATTAGATAATATTTTGTACACAAAAGGTAAAAAATAACACAACCAATGTGTAAAGAGGACTTAAAGCTATCATTTATTCAATTGACTAAAGAAAAGAAATTAGGACTTTTTGTCCACAAAATGTTTAAGCAAATTGTTCTAGAAGAAATTAGCGTTTTTTTTTCACAAAATTCCTATATTTATATTGCTTCCTTCTTGAAACAATAGCTATGGCTTCTCTTGAAGCAATAGCTATTAACATAACAATTGTCGTGACATTGCCACCTCATGACTCTTTTTTTTTACATAATATGAAAATGTATAATATCAACTTACCAAAGAATACAAATTACTTTTATATTTCTTCCAAGTTCCACTTCTCCTATTTATTTTGAACTTCTCCATCATGTTTCATAAAATCAATATTTATAAAATGTACATTATGTTAGGTTAATTTTGATTTGGTCATAGAGTAGTTAGCCCAAATATTGGATAATCCATGGTATTACAAATGATGAAGCCCATTTAATAATTCGATATACTCCATTGTGACTAAGCATCATGGAATGAGCATATTGGTCAAGTTTTAAGTTGGTCGAGAGAGGAGCTCACTTTTGACAACTCATGTTGAGAGCACATAAATTCTACAATCTTTTGTAACCATTTGTTAGTTGTGAATAATACATTAAGTGTACTTTCTAGTGTGGAGTTTTTCTCCCTTAAGGGTTTTTCCATAAAATCATCTTGTATATTTTTTGAATTTAATTGCAATTGTTCTAGTTAATGCTTTCTACATTCTTCTCTCATGGATTTTTGTAAAAAACATATTCCATACCTATATTTTCTTACAGATTCTTATAATTGACTTGTGATTAATTTTAACTCCGACAAGAAATAATAACTAGTATAGATCCATATTAAAGCTGGATCTATAGCACCATAAGGGATCAAACTTGTTAAAGTGTAATTTTTTTTAAATGTAAGAAAAATTACACCTCAACAAATTTGATCCACAAATATAGATTCAATATGCATATATGTTGATTTTATTTTTTAAAATGTTTACATGAAATTTAAAATTAAACGACATATAATGCCTAATACCTTTATTTAATTTATTTTTTGTTATCATGTATGTTACCTAAGTGACAAAATCTCCCCTTACTAAACTATAGAGCACATTGGTGTTCTTGGTGCAATAATTAAAACATTATAAAAATATTAATCATTAAAATAATGCAACCAATGAATACACATCAAGATACATACATGTGTGTGTATGTGTGTGTTTAAATTCATGCTCTACTTACCTAATCATTCAAACAATGTAGAAAAGCGTAATCATTAAAATTAAACAACAAAACCCTACAACTATACTCTCAACCAAACTTGTCTAGGTTCATTGCCTACATCAGTTTTTGCACTATTTGTTTTTCCTTATATTCCACAATAACCAAGCCAACTAGGACTATCATATTGGATTCAATTGATGTCCCCAAGTTCTAGGATTGTCATATTGGATACAATTGATGTAGAGTCTTTATATACATTTTAAACCATGTTTTCAAGTTGATGCATTCTTCTTCTAGAGCTTCCACTTATATATTCTACTTAATGAGAGTGTAAATTAGAAAAACATTTTGGAATACTTGTTGATGTTCCAAATCAATAACTTTAGAGGTGAAAAAGAAGATAGAGGTTCTATTCCCATTCGTGATGTCGTCACGGTGTTAAATAATTATATAATATTTTTGAATATTTTCTTGATGGGAGATACATTGACCATGGACATCCATAACTTCGACTAACATGTTATTTAGACCCCAATCCAAACAAGGAGAATAATCCTTCGATCACAAGACACCACTATTACAGAGGAGTTCGTAATTGTGCCTACCGGGAGTTGAAGGTTCTCATATTGACCGAGGAAACACACTCCCCAAATTGCATTCATAGATACCAAGGAAAGCACCAAGTTGTCTTCAATCCAAGAACACACATAGCTATCAAACATTAACCTTACAAGATCCAACAAACATTACCTTATATATATATATATATATATATATATATATATATATATATATATATATATATATATATATATATATATATATATACATACTTTTAAAGTATTTAAAAGTTTATTTGATAAAACAATCTACATGCCACATACCTATAAAGTGACCAATTAGCACTAAGTCCATAAGTTCTTAGTATTTCTATCATATATGTATTATAATATTCCATGTTGGGTTTCAAAGTAAAATTTCATTTTTAACTTCATGTCATTTTGGTTTAGATGATTAAATTTTTTTAAAATAAAATACTAAGTAAACTGTTTTAAAATTTAAAAATAATTTTAGCAATTATAAAAAATAAAAATAAATTTTATTCTAATTTGGTTTTGTTATTAAATTTTTAAAAGTTTTTAAAAATAAAATATTAAGTAAAATGTTTTAAAATTTAAAAATAATTTTAACCATTATCAAATTTTAATATTTTTTATTGATATATATTTTAAAATTTTATTTTAGTTTTCAATAATCTCTACATAGTATACTATTTTATTATTTAAAGTGTTTTTGGAAAATAGAATATTAAATAAAAACAACCAAAAATAATTTTAACAATTATCAAATTTTATTAGGATAATGCTCATACAAATTAAATCCATTATAAAGGTGTCTCAATGTAAGAGTATAAAATCAAAATAAAAATATAAACCAATTATCTCAAACAACCACATAGTCGATAATATTTAATGCATGTGTATAATAACCTACATTTTATGTCAAGTAGTATCATGGTTATCTAACCACTTGAATTATAATTTAAGAGATCACACAATAAATTTGGATACCAATAATGTAGTCAATAAACCATGAAATTACAACAATGTACAAGCATGCAGGGAAACAAGATGAGAAGAAAAGTAATTATAGATCCAACAACAAATAGTCTTTTATTATATGATATTTCAACCAACAATAACCCTTACATGTCATATTCATGTCTATTTATACAATTCAGAATATAGAGGTAGCTATAACTATCTTGGTTAGTGGACCTGACCAATTTGACCACCCACTCTATTACAATCCTAATCAACTCATTCAAATACAATATGTAGTTGATTGCTTAGCCTAGTCAATTAGTCGACTAAGCTCCTCCAACATCTCTTCCAACCTCAAAATCTTGTTCGTCTCGAAGAAGGGACAAGATGGAATTACAAAAAATTACAGAAAGTATATTGCAACCCAATCATCGGTTTTCGAGTTGAATGTTGTTAGTCTATGTTGCATCTATTGGGGTCGGATGTTAATTCACTAAAATTCTAGGATTGAAAAATGCAAATCTTGCTCAAGAGGGAAATAGGGGTGATTCTAATGAAATCTATAGAGGGGTTGTTGTGGTTGCATCCATGCATATTTTATACATATCAAGAGAAATCTATCTTTGTCATCCTTTAAAGTCTCTCCATTCCTCCAAGGTATTCTTTGTTTTGATTTTAACTCATTTCATTTATGCTAAGGAAGTCATATACTCTTGTATTGAGGTATTCTTATTTTTAGATAGACTATGATTTAATTCTACTTATGTACATGCCAACCTTATCTGTGAACATCTAGTATGTGTGTGATTACTTTGTTTTCTTCCACATTAGAGTCATTTTGAGGTCTAAAATGGGTATCCTAAGGAAAATAATAAAATAAGAGTTATGAATTTTGGATGAAAAGAGAAAAACAATTTTTTTCTTCTTCATACTTTCAACTTATCTCCTTATGGTTTTACTCAAATTTTGAGTGGGAGCACATGTAGCAATTGCAATTCACAAATCAAAAGGAATTACTCACCATTCATATACTACCTTGCCTTGTCTTGAAGGCAGTCTTGCTAATGTATTTTTCTTTAAATTGCACATGATTTTGTCCCAATTTGAGATCCAACTTGGTGAAGTACTTGGAATGCTACAATCGATATAGTAAGTCACCAATCCTAGGCAAATGTTGGAAATAATGCAACTTTGGAAGCTATACTTATTGTATTTTATTATATTATTGTTGTACCTCCCACAGGAGAAGATATTGATGTTGTAAAACCCTTGAAAGAATCAATGTAAACCTTGGGGTGAAAATACACAAAGAAAGTAATTTTTAAATATTATTTTATCTTCCCCTAAGACAAGTCGGCCCAGCAGGAACTTTGCCTTGTTATGGACTCTACAGGAACTCTGCCCGACGATAACTTTGCTCCATAGGAACTCAGCCCCAATATAGACTTTGATAGGAAATCTACCTCAATGGGAACTCTTCCCCGGCGAGAACTCTGCCCCATAGGAACTCTACCCGGTGGGAACTCTGCTTGGCAAAAAATCTGTTTGATAGGAACTTTGCCTCATTATGGACTCTACAGGAACTCTACGTTAGCAGGAACTAGGATAAGACCGTATATGCTAAGTGATTACACCAGTACTTGTTGATCTTATTCAACTTGTAGGTAGCCAGTATATACACTGGTGTATATACTAGTGTATATACCAGTATATACACTGGTGTATATACTAGTGTATATACCAATATATACACTGGTGTATATACTGTTATATACACTACTATATATACACTGGTGTATACTACTGTATATACTGGTGTATATATGAGTGTATACACTGGTGTATATATACTAGTGTATATAACAATATATACACCAATGTATATATCGACCAGTATATACACTGGTGTATACACCAGTATATACACTGGTGTATATGCTGATATATACACTAGTGTATATACTGGTGTATATACGAGTGTATACATCGGTGTATACATACTAGTGTATATAACAGTATATACATCAGTGTATATACGAGTGTATATACCAGTATATACACTGATGTATATATTGGTATATACACCAGTGTATATACTAGTGTATATACCAGTATACACACTGTTGTCGAACATTTTCCAAGGCATGTTACATAAATGGCAATAAAATTTATCTTAATATGACTTGTCAATTGAACATATTGTTGGCATAAAAAAATCTCTTCATGATTCTCTGACAAGAGAAGTTTAAAATTTTTATATGTATCATGAAGAAGCAAGTACTAGCACTTTCCCTTCTCTTGTTGATTGGAAAAGATTGGACTAATACACGAATTGGGTGTTATTTATGGTTAGAATAATTACCATTTAAAATAAATTCATATTCTTCTACAACTTAGGTCCCTCTCAACACAATTTCGAATAATTTATGGTTTTGTTTATCACTTATGGGCATTCACCAACCACAAGCTAACTCGTTTCACTAGTTATAAAAAAACATGATAATCATCGCACATTTAACAATTAAAATGTTACTAGATAATACTTATCTTCAATTTATCATCTAAATTATCTCAGAGTTCTTTCACCTTAGATAAGTAATCATTCATAGATCCAATCTTATTCATCTTTCACATTTTATAAGTATTCATTGAAATATTAAATCTTATTAATCTTAATCATAATAATGTGTTTCTCAAAAATAAAATCTTATATTACACTCTAATTGTTGAACAAAGTTTTCAATGCCTTCCATATTTTTCTATCATTAAGCATTTAAAATTTCTATCAACTTCAACTCCAATTCACAAAGTTTTCAATATATTCCTTGATTTTTACCATTAAACATTTAAACCTTCTATCACGTTCAACTCCAATCCACATAGTGAATATCCACTCTTCGTCACCAATATATATTTCTACAAATTCAACATAAAAATATATAATTGACAGGAAATATTACAACACATCTTCTACCAAAGGGTATACAGAGTGAATACCTATATCTCGAGCACATCAACCATCTCAAATCACAAAGGAGTGAATGACACTGAAAATTTGTTGCAATACATATATGTTTATTATTATTTGTTCTCACATGGAAGGGTTGGTTTGATAATAAAACTATATTTATTTACATTAAAACTAATCAACCATTTCATTATATTAAAAAGGAGGCACTACTACTAATTTGTAAAAATTCTTAATAACATAAAGATCATAATCTAATAAAATAGATATATTATTTTGAGATTTATGATTTTCTCAATCAACTTAAATTTTAAAACTAAATGTATAATCAATAATTAGAAAGAGAAAAAAGTTAAGGGATTAGCATGGTAAAAGAAACTTAATGAGCTTAATCTAAAACAAAATGTGTAAACTTAAAGAATTGAACCCTAAGAAGTTATCATAGTAATGAAAAATATAATGAGCATGCTCCAACTTGCTCACACAAATATGGTCGGGATTTTCTAACAAAGTTATGTAGGTACCTACTCTCCTCGTGTACCTAGATCACTAATATATTTTATGGCATAGTTTGTTAGGTTTGATAATTAGTTAAATGAAGTTGCTTTATATGATAGGACATTTGATTAAGGAAAATGTTTTGAGACATAAAAAAGTTAAAATTTAAAGAGATACATTTAAATAACAAAGTTAATCATATTTGATTTTAAAGAGTTATTGTTAATTTAATATTTTCTATTGAAAAATTATTTGAAAAAAAAGGATCAATAAAATGTTTATCAAATAAAACACAATTTTATAGAAAGTTCCAATGAATAATGCATGCCCATAATAATAAGTATCCAAAATTACACTTTGTTATTCCTTTTAAAAATTTATGTATTGTGATTTTTAATCAAATTTTGACAACCTTTTAACATATGAAAAGTATATGGTTGATTTTTATTAATTTTAAACATTAATAGATGCACACAAACACATCCTAAAATATAAGTGTGAAAAATAAATTGAATATATGATATACTATTTGAACTAGTAAATTTTATAATTAATATAATATTTATTAAAAAACATTTAACAAATTTTACAATTAATATAATATTTATATTTTTTTTAAAGTAAAGTAGTATCTATAGAGTTTAAAACTGGTAAATAGAGTTTAAGGTATATTTTTTTAAAGTAAAGTAATATCTATAGAGTTTAAAATTGGTAAATAGAGTTTAAGGTAGTATCTCTAGATTCCACAATTGAATAAAAGACAAAAAGACCAAAATAAAAAGTTTTGTATTTTGAGAGGATCAATGAGGAAGAATCTCATTAACCAATTGTGTAGTGGTGGTTGGGGAGGTTACTTTGGAGTAGATAAGAAGAGATTTAGTGGAAAATAAATACTATTGGCCTAGAGTTTCTAGCAACATAAATATTATCAAAGTTTTCAATAATTTAAGGGAAAACGAGATTGATGGATGGCGCATGAAAAGTGAGAGGAGCATGTGAGGTCGTAGCTAGGTTTTCCACAGGAGAAAAATTCTCCGCTCGCATTAGGGATCGGCTCGGCTGCAGGCTAAGGAGGCGGTGTATCGGCCTTTGAGGGGAGCTATGACATAGTGGACCAAGGGTATCATATGGCGCCACCCGCAGGGGAGGATCCTCCTCCTAATCTTTGTATCACCCAAGCAATAGGCAGATACCCACTGTGCAACATCCAGATCAGGGTATCACAGTTGAGAAAACTATGGAGACTGATAGAAAAAAGACTCGGGGAGGCTGTTTACCCACATCTATTGAAAATCCATCTCTGTAGATCACTTCTGACAAGCTATGAAATCGAGTTGAGTAGTGGAAGGAGAAAGCCCTCATCGATAAATTCATTAGCATGTGGCCAAAGGAGAAAGATCTGATACGATGGATCAAGACCACCTAAAACCCCAAAGGCCATTATGATTTGCACCTCGGCGTAAAAGGGTTTTTTACCATTATCTTTTTCAACCAAGAAGATCGTGATTGTGTTCTAATGGGAGGCCCATACTTTTTTTACTCTTCAGTTTTATTCCTACACCCCTGGAAAGAGAGGTTTAACCCTAGTATAGAGGATCTGAGTATTGCTTTGGTTTGGATCTGGCTTTACTCACTCCCCTGTGAGTATTGGGAACCTAAAATTCTGGAAACTATTGGGGTGTTAACATTTTTTTATGATGTTCAATGACCTTTGGATTAGTATTGTCGTGATTTGGATTATGTGGGATTCTTTGAGTAGTTAAAACTCATATGAAAATTGATGAATCTCCTACTATTATCTCTTACAATTGAGCGAGAGAGAGAGAGGGGGGGAGTGGGGGGGTTAGGGGTAGTGAGAGTGTGTATATACCTGTATATACACGGGTGTATATACTACTATATACACCATTGTATATATCAGTATATACACTAGTACGAGAGCCCATCAAGAAGCACGAGAGCCCATCGGCCTAGGATATCAAGAAAGCCTTCGCGAATCAAGATGAGTGCCAGGGAATTCCATCCCCGTTAAGCCCCTCTAGTAATGTCTCATGCACTCTGGACTTTCTTAGAATCAAGAGGAAAGTTATGGATTGAATGTGCAGGTGCTAGGACATGGATGGAGCTGCGTAGGAGTGGTGGAGAAATAAGTGGGAAGAAAGGGAGTGAATGCTACACTGATGTGTATACCACTGTATTATACCAGTATATACACTGGTGTATATACTAGTATATACACCAGTGTATATACTGGTGTATATACCACTATATTATACCAGTATATACACTGGTGTATATACTGGTATATACACCAGTGTATATACTGGTGTGCATACTAGTATACACCAGGTATATACACTGGTGTATATACTGGTATATACACACCAGTATATACACTGGTGTATATACTAGTCTATACACCAGTGTATATACTGGTATATACACACCAGTATATACACTGATGTATATACTGGTCTATAGACCAGTGTATATACCAGTGTATATACTGGTATATACACACCAGTATATACACTGATGTATATACTGGTCTATACACCAGTGTATATACCGGTATATACACTGGTGTATATACCAGTATATACACCAGTGTATATACTAATGGTGTATATACCAATATATACACTGGTGTATATACTGGATGATATACCAATATACACTAGTGTATATATCGGTATATACACTAGTGTTATATGCCAATATACTAGTAGTTTTTATGAAACTAGTGCAATTTATCAAGTTGTTTCCAAATATGACAACAAATCCATAACAAAGCTTGTGCAATTTATCAAGTTGTTTATGAATATGAAAAGTTGAACCAATATAAAAACAATAAGTATGGGGATGATAATGATGGTGACGATGAGCATGGGGATGATGACAATGGTAATGATCATGAGGGAGACAATGGTGACAATAGGCATGAGGATGAGGATAGCATGGGGGCTTCACTCAACAAACAGCTATCATAGCATGTTCAATTGTGGCATATGAAACAATACCCCTAATTTCACTAAATATTGGAAAATACCTTCCAAAATCGTTTTATTTAACCCCCTCCCAATATGCTTCCGTATATGCACATATACGGAAGCTTCCGTAAGTGTTCCGTATATGCGCATATACAGAAGCTTCTATATATGCGCTACACATATACGGAAGCTACGCATATATACACAAACTTCCGTATATGCGCAACTTCTGTATATGCCTAGCTTACGTATATGCGCATATACGTAAGCTTCCATATATGCGCATATATGGAAGCTTACGAAAGCGTTCCGTTTATGCGCATATATGGAAGCTTCCATATATGCGCAGCTTCCGTATATGCGCTGCGCATATACGGAAGCTTTCGTATATGCGCCACGATATGCGCAGATTCTGTATATGTGCATATACGGAAGCTGCACATATAAAGAAGCTTCCATATATGCGTAGCGTATGCAAAGCTTTTGTATATGCACATATACGGAAGCTGCGCATATACGGAAGCTTCCGTATATGCGCAGCACATATACAGAAGCTTACGAAAGCTTCTGTATATGCGCATATACAGAAGCTTCCGTATATGCGCATATAAGGAAGCTTCTGTATATGCGCAGGCTCCGTATGTGCGCTTATATGGACGCTTACAGATATGGAAGCTACACATACGCTGCGCATATACGGAAGCTTCTGTATATGCGCAACACATATACGGAAGCTTCTGTATATGCACTGCGCATATACGAAAGCTTCCGTATATGCGCAGCTTCTGTATATGCATATATACGGAAGCCTACGGATACAGAAGCTGCTCATATATAGAAGCTGCGCATATATAGAAGCTGCGCATATATGGAAGCTTCTGTATATGCTCATATATGGAAGTTGCGCATATACAGAAGCTTCCGTATATGCGTAGTGCATATACATATATGGAAGCTTCCGTATATGCCCAGCCTCCGTATATGCGCATATACGAAAGCTTCTGTATATGCGCATATACAGAAGCTTCTGTATATGCGTTGCGCATATACGGAAGCTGTGCATATACGGCAACTTCCATATATGCGAAGCAACTTCTGTATACGCGCAGCTTCCGTATATGCGCATATACGGAAGCTTACGGATACAGAAGCAGAGTATATACGAAAGATTCCATATATGCGCAGCTTCCGTATCCGTAAGCTTCCGTATATGCGCATATACGAAAGCTGCGCATATATGAAAGCTTCTGTATATGTGCATATACGGAAGCTTTCGTATATGCGAAGTGAATATACAAAAGCTTTCGTATATGCACATATACAGACGCTTACGGATACGAAAGCTGTGCATACGCTGTGCATATACGGAAGCTTCTGTACATGCGCAGCTTCCGTATATGCGCAGCGCATATATGGAGGTTGCGCATATACAAAAGCTTCCTTATATGCGCATATACAGAAGCTTTTGTATATGCGCATATACAGAAGCTTGCGAAAACTTCTGTATATGCGCATATACGGAAGCTTCCGTATATGCACAGCTTTTGTATATGTACATATACGAAAGCTTCGCATACGCTGTGCATATACGGAAGCTACACATATACGAAAGCTTCTGTATATGTGCAGCTTTCGTATATGCGCATATACGGAAGCTGCGCATATACAGAAGCTTTGCATATATGGAAGCTTCCGTAAGCTTTCGTATATGTGCAGTGTATGTGAAGCTTTCGTATATGCACATATACGGAAGCTGCGCATATACAGAAGCTTTCGTAAGCTTCTGTATATGTGCATATATGGAAGCTTTCGTATATGAAGCTTCCGTATATGTGCATATACGAAAGCTTCTGTATATGCGCATATACAGAAGCTTCCATATATGCACATATACAGAAGCTTAAGAAAGCTTCTGTATATGCGCACATACGGAAGCTTCCGTATGTGCGCATATAAGGAAGCTTTCTTAAGCTTCTGTATATGCGCATATACGGAAGCTTCCGTATGTGCGCATATAAGTAAGCTTCCGTATATGCGCAGACTCCGGATATGTACATATACGGACGCTACGGATACGGAAGCTGCACATATGCTGCGCATATACGGAAGCTTCCGTATATGCACAGCTTCTTAAGCTTCTGTATATGCGCATATACAGAAGCTTCCGTATGTGCGCATATAAGGAAGCTTCCATATATGCGCAGACTCCATATATGTACATATACGGACGCTACGGATACAGAAGCTGCACATATGCTGCGCATATACGAAAGCTTCCGTATATGCACAGCTTCCATATATGCGTAGCGCATATACGGAAGCTTCTGTATAAGCGCATATACGGAAGCTTCTGTATATGCGCATATACGGAAGCTTCCGTATATGCGCAGCTTGTGTTTATGCGCATATACGGAAGCTTCCATATATGCGCAGCTTGCGTTTATGTGCATATACGAAAGCTGCACATACGGAAGCTGCGCATATACCGAAGCTGCGCATATACGGAAATTTCCGTATATGCGCAGCTTCCGTATCCGTAAGCTTCTGTATATGCGATATACAGATGCTGCGCATATACGGAAGCTTCCGTATATGCGCTGCATATAAACAGAAGCTTCCGTATATGCACTGTATATATATGGAAACTGCAGATATACGAAATCTTACGGATACGAAAGTTGCACATATATGGAAGCTGTGCATATACGGAAGCTTCTGTATATGCGCATATACGGAGGCTTTCGTAAGCTTCTGTATATGCGCATATACGGAAGCTTCCGTAAGTGTTCCGTATATGCGCATATACAGAAGCTTCTGTATATGCGCTACACATATACAGAAGCTGCGCATATATACGCAAGCTTCCGTATATGCGCAACTTCCGTATATGCCTAGCTTCCGTATATGCGAATATATGTAAGCTTTCGTATATGCGCATATATGGAAGCTTACAAAAGCATTCCGTTTATGCGCATATACGGAAGCTTCCATATATGCGCAGCTTCCGTATATGCGCATATACGGAAGCTTCCGTATATGCGCAGATTCTGTATATGCGCATATACGGAAGCTGCACATATAAAGAAGCTTCCGTATATGCGCAGCGTATGCGAAGCTTCTGTATATATGCGCAGTGCATATACGAAAGCTTCCGTATATGCGCAACTTCCTTATATCCATATATGCGCAGCGCATATACGGAAGCTTTCGTATATGCGCAGCTTTCGCTTATGCGCATACGTCCGTATATGTGCATATGCGGAAGCTTCCGTATCCGTAAGCTGCACATACGCTGCACATATATGCGCAGCTTCCGTATATACGCAGCGCATATACGGAAGCTTGCACAGATATGTGCAGCATATGTGCAGCTTATGAATATGGAAGCTTCCGCATATGTACATATACGGACGTATGCGCATATATGGATGCTTCTGCATATGCGCATATACAGACGTATGCGCTTATACGGAAGCTTCTGCATATGTGCATATATGGAAGCTGCGTATATACGGAAGCTTCCGTATATGCGCATATATAGAACGCCTATGGAAGCTTTCGTATATGCGCATGTACGGAAGCTTCTGTAAGCGCTCTATATATCCGCATATACAGAAGCTTCCGTATATGCGGATATGCAGAAGCTTACGGATATGGAAGCTGCGCATATACGAAAGCTTCCGTATATGCGCATATACGGAACGCTTTCGTAAGCTTCTGTATATGCCAGAATATACACCGGTGTATATTCTGATGGTGATGAAGATGATGATGATGAAGATGATGATGATGATGGTGGTGGTGATGAGGACGATGTCAACGATGATGATGTTGATGATGATGTTGATGAAGATGGTGATGACGACGACGACGACGATGATGATGATGATGGATGATGATGATGATGTTGATGAAGATGGTGATGACGACGACGACGACGACGATGATGATGATGGTGGTGGTGGCGGTGATGACAACGACAACGATGTCAATGATGATGATGAAGATGGTGATGACGATGATGATGATGATGATGATGAGGATTATGATGATGATGATGAGTATATTTCGGTAGGGTGATGACAAGGATCAGGATGAAAATGTTGTTGATGATGATGATGATGATGTACATGGTATATACACCAGTGTATATTCTGGTCTATAGACTGGTGTATATATCGGTGTATAGACTCGTGTATATACCGATATATAGAATCATGTATATACCAATATAAGTAGGACAAGTATATAGACTAGTTTATATACCAATATATGTACACTGGTGTATATACTGAAATATACACTAGTGTATAAACCGATATGCCTATATATTGGAATATAAACCAGTGTATATACCAGTATATACACCAGTCTATATACCGGAATATACACCAGTGTATATTCCGGAATATACACCAGGCACGATTTTCCTATCTAGGGTTTTCGGTATTTCGTTGTCTTCTTTTCATAATTTAAATCACAAACTTAGACGAAACCCAACATCACAACACATAAATAAAAAAATGCTTAATCCAACATTCACCCTTTAAATAAACATTCATCCATTTTGAAATCACGACGTCTCAGCGTCAAACCCCTGTCTTATAAGTCTTACATTTAAACTACACTATAGAGATCCCTTGATAGCATGGACCTCTGCTGATGCATAGGCTTTTACCAACTTAAACACAGCTTCAAACATTACAGAAAATTATCTTTTGTCTACGCTAGGGTCAAAGCGTCGAGCCACATCAAAAGAAAACTAAAGTCTAGCGATCGAATCCCTTGACCTGCCATCGCAACCATAAAACGCAGGACCCAGAAAGAAAAACATGATATCACTACCAACGCTAGGGCTAAATTCATAAGACCACATAAAAACAAGAAATTTAAAGAACTATTAAACCCTGGGTTTTCTATACATATAAAATATAGAGAATAATTACAGTTAAAAGTCTATAGAAGACCCCATAAGTTAACATTTACACCATCCATTTATATAAAGCACTAAATTGAAGACAACTCCAAACACATCCAAACTCCATAGACCAAGTCACATTTCAACTACAAATTTAAATAGCATTACATTATCAACAATAGGGAAATCAATCCCATCGTTACAGTATGCCCAGGTAATTAAAGAAGTGTTCTTCCCATTCTCAACAACTGGAGATAGCCTACTACATGAAAACGTTTCAGCCATTACAAAGTGCCTTTTTTTCAACAAAAACGAAATACCCAGTACTGGAAGCTCAAGGTTGGTACAAGAGGTAAAACAAAGAATCCTCTCCTTCAAAGAATCCTGGAGGTAAAACAAAGAATCCTCTCCTTCACAATAAAATCGCCATACAGGCTAAACACCCAGATAAAGTTGTGGTGTATTACATTTAAGGACTATATCGAATCCGGTCCTAAGTTGCCACTCTAAATCCAAAACACAAAACCTACTCCTTACATTACAAAGTATACCAACCGCAGGAAAACTTATGTTGAAGGGAGGAGGGGACCATTAAGGCACCTGACTTACCCAGTCATGTAGCTGCGCCTATCTCCACAACCAGCTCAAGCGACCATCACTCGGGTTCCTGCGAGTGTCAAACCGCGAGACAAGCTAGTTGAGCCTCAAACCAAATCGATACTGCTGAAAACAAGTAAAACGAAACCAATAAACAAGTTGTTTACCTTATTCATTCATGTCATTAGCAAGGCCAGCCTGCCATAGGTGCCTCCGAGTCCTGGAGGGTTTCGTCCTCCTCTTCTCACAAGCAAAAAATGAACAACTACGAATTGTTGCACCACGGTTATTCAACCCTTAGGGTTGAACCCTAAAAGTGCTTACCAGCTGGCTACCACTATTATCGTTGGATTCCATTGATACGTTTCCCATTCCATATGCCTTTATTGGTACCCCTCCTTTTCTATTTTCGAAGTTCCTTCTAACTCATAAGATGGCTTTAATCATTGGTTAGGGTAATGTATTCAAGCACATATTTATGTTCACACAAATTTTAGGAAGTAAAACACCTAGATAATTCTTGTGGGTACCTACACCACCAAGTAAAGTTAAACTTTAGCATAAAATGCTAAGTAAGCCTGGCCTAGGCTGCTAGAGTCCACCCCTCCAAACATAAGGATGCCCTTCTAAAATACAATCATGTAAGCAGATAATCGACAAGTTAAAATCACATAGATATAACTAGTAAATGGAAACGAAAATAAGAATGCATATAGACATCCAATCTATCAACCAAGATATAAACCATCAGCCGAAGGGATTGTATAAACAAAGAACCAAAATTCATTTGCTTCCGCAAAACCATACAGTCGAAACCCAAAACACTTTGATTGTAACCCATAGTTGTTTCTTGGATGAGAGCATCGTATATCAAAGCCATTTATAACCTTACATTTCTCCAAGTGTTTTTCTCAGTGCTGAGGTTAATTTACTAAAACATCTAGATAAAAGGGTAGTATTATGGTGCATAGAATTTTTTTTAATTTTTACCATTTTAGGGACATTACAAGAAATCCCATAAAGGTATTTAGACACTCGACCAACACAAGATGAATGGATTTATTTAGTTGTGGTAGAGGAGCTTCAAATTACCTGATAGAGGAAATTTTAGTTTCTCTATTCTTATTTCTCACACCCACGGGGTTTTCATGGCATTTAAGCAAGGATTTACCAAGCTTTATATAGAAAGCCTTATAGTTCCTTTTTTTAAATGGTTATAAATATAATGCCTCAAATTATAGGTCCATTATGATTAGTGATCTTATTGTTTTAAAGTTATATGGTATGATTTTAGAAAATAAGATTAGCATGCAGCTTAAAAGACATGATAGAGAGCTAATAAGTCAATTTTTGAAGTTATCTCTCAACTTTATATGATTTAATTACTCTTAGGATTATAGGTGAAGAGTGTTAAAATAAAAAGGAGAATCTCATATGTTGTTTTGTTGACTTCAAAAAAGATTTTGATACCATTATTGGAAATAACTTATGGAAAACATTGGGAGATATTGGGGTTCAATTCAAGTTGCACACTATAGTGTTAAGGTTATATGAGAGATTCATTACCAAATTTATTAGAAACAAGAGTTGGTCATAAGAAAATAATTGTAATATACATATCAAGTAGTGATATACTTTGTCCCCTAGTCTTGTTATTATTTATATAGACAATTTAGTAGCTTGCATTGTTGCTAGTATGAACCTCACAAGGGTAGTTATCATCATCCTCCTAAGCTTAAATTTCTCAAAACAATTTGCACCAACTCTTAAAATACTGAGTAAGATAACAAAACAAAGATATCATCATCAAATCTTGAAGTTTTACTTATCCAAATTTTGTTTGAGATAAACCAAAATTTGGAAAAAATCCCTTCATAAAAGTATTTTTGAATTGACATCCATCATAAGATAAATTAAAAATACACTATTGAAAAGATGAGTGAATATTAAAACTTAGCTTTTTTAGATCTTAAAAATTATTTTAAAAAATGTTTTAAAAAATATTCTTTTAATAAACTATTTTTATTTTTATTTAATACTATTAATAAAAAACTATTATATAAAATTATAAAGTTTTAAATTTTAAACTTCTATACAAACATACCATTAAGATTGTAAATCTTCTCTTTTAATGAATCTCAAATATTCATTTAAAAATAATTATATTTTAACATAACTATTAATTAATAATCAAAACCATTATTAATTGAATATATATTATAAATATGCTTTTATTAGGGATTATTTATAACACTCTCGTCACAATAATTAATAAAATTATTTTATTGTTTAATATATATATATATATATATATATATATATATATATTATTTTGATATTTCATAAGTAAAACAAGTTAAAGGAATTTTTTTTGGACAATTTTCATCGTAAGTTGTTTTTTTATAAATCATTTTAGAATTTATAATATATTTTAATTTTAATTTGTTTTTTGTTTGCTAACTTTTGGTTTAAGAAACTATGACTCGAAGGTATTTAAGCAGTCTAACTCACTCGTAAAGGGAATTGAACCCAAGTTCGTATTGTGATTTTATTTTTTTAATTATATTATATTGTAATTTAAAATATTGTGAATATACACATTTAAAAACTAAAAAATGATATTTTAAATGTGTATATCATTTAAAAACTAAAATATGTTGTGAGTTTAATTTTCTTATAAAGTTAGAATTTTCTTATAAATTTCATTATTTAAAAAAAAAATTGATTTGTAAAACTACTTTGCTGAAAATTAAAAAAAATAGAGAGATTTCATTAATTATTTTAGGTTATATTAATTTATTTTCAATACAAATAATTTTTTTCTACTTATAAAAATTGTAGGATTATATATATATATATATATACTTAGCCCACTGGGTTAGGGCCCGTAATCAAGATAGATAATTCAAAATTAAAATAAAATGAAAATCCTATTTGTTCTTCTATCCTCACACCATAAAAGGTAGATAGCACTAAATTCAACCAAATAATGCATGCCTTCTATTGTAGATAGAGTTAAAAATAGTAAATAACATGACCATGCTTTAAAAAGATAAAAATAGAAACTTCATAAATGATATATCCACAAAAAGAAAAAAAATTGATTAAAAAAAGATAATACTCTAACCCCCATATATATGCCTTAAATGTCTACTATCATGAAACATACTATATACTCTTTGTTATAATCTTTTCTTCCAAGTGATGGAAAACATATAACAAGTATATTGCTTGGGACAATACCGAGGAGCTACATTTTCTTGAACACTAAAATATTGAAATGGGTGAGACCTTGTGATATTCATATTTTCATGGATCTCATTTGCTTAGTACTATGAATGCATTAATCTTAGTATAGTAGAAGAAAAATCTTTATATAGTAGAAAAAAAATCTTTTAATATAATAATAGGTTTCTTATACTCCAACAAATTTACGTTATTCACATTTAGCCAATAAATTTGTTCTTCCAAAAATTTAGGTTATCCACATATTAAGCTAATTGAAATTCTTATCTAAAAATTGAAACCATAATATTATTTGATTGTTTGAAAGAATTTAAAATTTAAATATTTATTTTTACATATAGGTGAAATGTAACATTGTTTCATTCAATTTTATTTGTAATAAAAGTGTTATCATTGTTTCAATAAATTTTCATGTTTTATGAGATATCATATTATTTATTTAATTATATTAATGAAAAATTAACTTAATGAAAAATAAATATTTAAATTTACAGTTTTTTGATAAATCTATATTTATTGATATAAATCAAATGATTAATGTAATTGTTACTAATCTAAACTAATCACATACAATACAGTTTTCACTACTATTTAAAGTAATGTGTTACTTATAATATAAACTAATCACATACAATACAATACATTACTAATCACAATCACATGACGTAAGACTCCTCTTGATTACAGTGGCTCCTCTTGGTTACCGTGGAGTGGCATGTGATTGTAATTAGTTGTATACGCTATATATATCCAAGATTATTCATATTCACATAAGAAGTTTACTGACTGTGGAATGGCATGTGATTAGGATACATTCAAGATTTATGATGTAAGTCTCCTCTTGGTTACACATTTCACGATCGGTTTAAACTAAATTCTAAGCATAGATATAGATTTTACAAAGTTTAGTATAATGTTTGAGGTTTTTGTTTCAAATTTGTAAGTATTATCTTCAACATAACCGAAAGAGATTTTGCGAATGCTATTGCAATATAGTGTGTCCTTGCTTCTTCCACAACCATAACATGTTGTGGAGATGGTTGTAATGTATTGAACATCGTTGGTTCATATACAATGGTTTATATGCATGCATCATTTTTATCTTTAATCTGAATAAAATTCAAAATTAAACTGACAACATACATCACATTTAATTAATACATAAAACTGCTCAAATGTTCTGATAAAGTTACATTTTTGGAGAAAATTGCTATCTAAGATATATATGTTCAATGAAAATAGAAATGGTCAACCCAAAAAAACCACCGCACTTGTAAACTTTCGGAATTCCACAAATCGATAATTTAAAGCGACCACTTGGAGTTATTTTCTAAACCCACGTTCAATCGTTAGCCAAAAAATATCACTGCACCTGTAACCTTTCATAATTCAGCCAGTAGATGATCTAACAGACCACTCTGGAGTTCTTTTATAAACCCACATTCAGTGCTTACTAGATTTGCAAGAAAATGATTTGTTGTTTAGTAACTAGAAACAGTAATGTTTACAGGCAAGAAAAAAATATTTGGCCAAGGACATACTTTAGCATTGCTTCTCAACAATTTTTTCCGTCTTTTCGGGCCTCCACCGGGATAAATGCTCAGGGACGTGTCGCCTAGGGAGTTTTCTGGGCACAACTACACAAGACCAGGTTGAGAACTAGTTTTCGTCAAGTTTCATTGGTTTGTCGTTCGCCATAGCCGAACAGGTGATCCTCAACAATTGTTTTGTATGATGGTATTGAACACATTTATGCACAATACTTGCATTATCTGCGGTCTAGAATTTTTTCTGTATGTATTAATTAGATCTATTAAGAAAATTGTTTTCAATCCATTAATAAATTTTCAAAATAATTTGCAAGATCATGGAATAAGAGAATGCAGAAAATCTGTACAAACTAAGCCATGTTTTCTACATCTTCTGTTTTCAGTGTAATATGACTCTTGGATTTTTCAACATCAAGAGAATTAAACTCTGGCAAAAGCATGATGGCAATGAAACTTTTATTGATTTCATTTACAAAGAGATCCATAGGGCTAACAATCACGAATATAGAATTTATATGGAAATTTCGAAAATTAGAATACATAGACAAGTCCACTTTGATATTGAATTTCATTCAATAAAACCTGTCCTCCAAACTGCATCTAGATCGTCCAAACTGCATCTAGATCCCGTGTGAGATCTCTGCCTTTCAGAGTCGTCCCAATGCCTTCATACACCGAGAACGAAATTATTGCGCTCTGGGCAAGCTACGTAGCAATGATCTCGTGAGATGGGATCCTCTCAAAATCCCTGCCACCATTATCTTCATCATCATCAATGTTAACATCAACTATCCCATGACTTTCCCAGTAATTATCTTTTCTCTTCTCTTTCCATTGCATCTGAGACCAAGCGAGAATATTCACAGGTGCAGAAGATTGATACCTTGTTCTATTATTCTCTTCATGACGAGATTCTTTCGAAAGAATCTTCATTGATCTCCTGCTATTATTACTATTTCCGTCCTTAGTTCCCTTTGCTCTGCACCTTGCGACAACATTACACTGATTTTCTTATAAGCCAACCTTCTTGGCTTTAGTATCATTAACACCATCCCATATATCATTCTCGTTAAAATCTTCCATCATCTCACAATAATCATCAATCATCTCACAATAATCATCAATGCTTCTAGACTGCTGAAACC